>VZTI01004801.1:1027106-1037183 GCA_013397865.1 Struthidea cinerea
AGCTCTGCGAAGGCCCCGTTGACGTTCTGCTGTCTCCATCTCTCCCGGCTGTTGGTGAAAATGCGACGAACCACTTTCGTGTGAGGACCTGCAATTCCAAGCACGCAGAATTAGGAGCAGGGCTCAACAGGCCAGATGTTACTTTGCTGAAAAGGTCACTGTTTTGTAAATTATCTAACTGACTAATTTTAGTGAGGTTTAATCAGCAAGGCGGTGAAACGAGTCTCCAGCTAGCTGGAATCTGACCCCAGGAGCTGAGAAAGCCGTAACTTCTGTTCAATCCACTGGAAGGGAAAAATCGAGGTGCATCTCTTTGGATCCTCAGATATCTAAATTTACCTCTCGTGTCGTGACACATGCGCAGAAGGCTGCTATAATTTTAGGGTATCTCAACTGATAAACAAGGGTAACTCAGCAACAATGGTCCTATTAAAAGTTTATATCACTAGATGGCTTTATTTTCTATCCCGAAAATTGTCTAAAGGACACATCATTGGGATGGGAGGGAATTAGCTTAAGCAGAGGCTTCAACAACTCTTGAGATCCAGAGGTCTTCCCTGCTGAGAGAGACCACTGGGTTGCCACCAGCCCTCTGAGTGAGACAGGGCAATGGGATTTGCCCCGCAGCCATGAGGACAGGTAGCAATGTGACCCACAGAGGGAAGGCAGTGTCCTGCCAGAAGGGTGATCACAGGTGAGGATGGAACAGTTTCACAGCTGACCTGAGGACTGCCTGCTCTCTCTACACGTCTCTGCCACAGGGCAAAAACTCCCTCTGACACTAATTGGAGGAGGGACTCCAAATTGCTGGAGGTGTCCATTTGGCCTAATTACATGTAGCCTCCAATTAAACACTTGAAATTTTACAGCCATGTTTCTGACAGGGGATGCTACACAGGATAAAGGCACAGAACACACCAGTTCTCCTTTCAGCACATCAGGGTAACTCCTGGTTGCATGAGAAAAGCTTTGTCTCTATGCTAGAAGGGACCCAAAAGCACATCTACTGAAAAGTACAGTGCTGCAGGAGCAGCAGTGCTGTAAATTGGGATTGCAGGTCCTTGGGTCCATGGAAACTGGCTCATGGAAGGGAACACTACCATAAGATGCTTTTATTATTACATCCTTTCCATCATCTCCTCCAGGAGACATCAACAATGGAAGGTCATACCAATCTCATGAAACTCTGGAAGAATGACCACAGCAGAAACTCCCGTGGGATAGAAAGCATCACATAGAATGAAAATCATCAGAGTGGGAAGCAAAGACTTGCAGGTAACACTTCAGTGAGTCTTACCCCAAAGGACTGTGAAATTCCCATCCCCATCATCTCTCCCCTGTATTCCCACCCTGAGACACCTGCCTAACTTCTCCCTCCCGGTGGGAACAAGTCCCTAGCCTTGGTGAACAGCTCAAGCCACAGCTCTGACATCACCCCGTGAAACCAGCACCCAGGGGCACGTTTAAACACCTTTATTCTTTTCTAGCAAAACTCTTGGCTGCCTTGACTGTGGCACAGGAGCCAAACAGGCGTGACTTTCTATAAGCATCCCAGTCAGGCTGTACCTCCAGGTCCCACCTGGCACAACAGGAGAAGTGGAATCCCTTGTTCCAGCTGATCAGATACCATCACACTTTCCTCCATTCAGGGGAAGCTGAGTTCCTGCATCACATCCAGCACATCACACAGAATACCCAGCACTGCAGGGTTTGCATGGGGACACACTGCCAAGCAGCCAGGTTAAAGCTGCCAGCTTCTGCAGTGTGTGAGCAGCCACACAACTCACTCCTCCTCACGGTGTGCTCAGAGCTGGGAGTCCCCCAAAAACACAAAGAGTCCCTGGGATAAGGTGGGGATGTAGAAAGGACAAACACATCGGTGACCTCTAAGATTCCAGTGTGATGCTTTATTAAAGGCAATCTTCACCCCCAAACAGCAGCTAATGCCTTTGTATGAATTAATGTGCAAGAGCTCATGCAAAGGGAAGGTTTCTTGTCGCTGATGTGCACAGCCTGCTATGCCACAGGATGGTGGGGAAGGTGGCAGGGACCAAAGGGACCGCAGCAGCACTACTAATTAAGCAGTGAAGAATGTGCTACATCCTACTACAATAATATGACATTTTTAACACTTTACTGCTCTTTCCAGACAAGACAAAGTAACTGGTCTTGAATCCAAAAAGAGATGCAGCTTAAAAATTATTTACTCCCGTAAGGGTATGAGAAATGACCCCATCTTGGATACTGCTCATTTAAAAAAAAACCCAAAAACTAAAGAGACTTTCAGTCTTCACAGGCTTCAAACATGTGCCTCTTTTCACTGAAAGTTGATGACTAAAAGACATCTGTTCATAAATAGGTGAGAAATCAGAAAAAAAAAAAAAAAAAAAAAAAAAAAAAAAAAAAAGACCTGTTCATTTTCATCTGGGGGCACCCAAATCAAGCTTCAGTATATAAAACAAATTCTGACACCAATCAAATTCTTGATTCCTGCACCAACTGAATTAAACATATCTTTTAGAAAGAGATCAGGTTTTGGCCAAAACATGTCAAGCAATGGAGAAAATTAAAATGCCCCATAGCTGTGTTATAATAGAAAATCTATTTCTCATAAAGAAACTTGCCTCATAATTAATTCAAGCAATCAGATGAGAAATTTTGCCTGGATTTTGTTCTAATGGATTGACTGATGCTTTTTTAATTGTAATTAGAAATCTGAGGAAAATTAAAAAAATATGATCTTCCAAAGTTCCAGGATATACTTTTTTGAACATACTCTTTTGCATTTTTATCTTCACTTCTGGCTATTTTTAAAGAACATATTAAATGGAACAAAATATCCATAAAATAGCTAAAGAAACACTTGCAAAAACCCCACCACTCATTTTCTTACAGAAAAATCCGCAAGCACAAAGTCTGGCAAGACTGTCCTGCCCTTCTGCAGACCCCAAGGGCTGAGGACCCTCAAGAGCAATGCTCCTGTGTGTGTGGATGTCACCCAGCAGGTGACAATCAGAGCAATAAGCAAAGCCTCTCACACCACACAGATGCCTCACCATGGGATGTACATCCCTACGAATTGCTCCTGTTTAGACAACATAACCTGATACCTATTTCTTCCCCCCAAAAAGTGTTGAGTCCAGTCTTGGAAATTCACATGAACCAGGACATGCAGGACTGGGCCCAATCTGTACACCTGCATCAAACCACATGTTCAAAAACTTGGTTACAACCAAGTACTTCTGTAATCCTTAATACCTCATTTAATAGCAAGTCCAAAGGTTTAGTCAGACACCGAGATTTGATGGACTT
Source organism: Struthidea cinerea (assembly GCA_013397865.1). Classification (NCBI taxonomy): domain Eukaryota; kingdom Metazoa; phylum Chordata; class Aves; order Passeriformes; family Corcoracidae; genus Struthidea; species Struthidea cinerea. The sequence continues at coordinate 1,030,419 of VZTI01004801.1, forward strand.
TTCCCCGTAACCGCTAAGCCTCGGAATCAAAACACAGACAAAAAGCCCTTCTTGTGCTGGGGCTGTGACATCCCCTGTCCCATGGGGCTGCAGTCTGAAAGGACCGGGAGGGCAGAGAGTGGGAAGAGAAGGGCTGATGAATGCAGATAACACCCTGAGCCTGTAATTTCGGGATGTATTATTTTAGACTGATGCAGGTTATGATTTGATCTTAGATTAGCTGGGTGGAAGAAAAGGGACAGCTAGTTGGGAAGAAGGAAAATTAATTGTCCAGCAATTGAAATACAGTGTTTACAATTGCTAAAGAAAAAACATATTTCAATGAATCTCACGTGTACGGGCTAATAACCACAGAGATAAACAGGGTGGCCTTCCACGTGTAAATTATTCTTGCAAATGCCGCTTTGCATGGGCAGCATCCCGTGGGCAAACATCCCCTTGCACGCAGCATCCCACACCTGCTGCCAGGAGCAGGCAGTGGATCCTGCCCTGCCCTCTCCCTGCCTTCCATTCCCCGAAATTATCCTGCAGCTCCAACAGGGATGCCCGCACCTGGTGTCTCTACTGAAACACCAGAATGTCACCTTCCACATCTCCTCCCAGGCTCTGCCACAGGGTATTTCTCCACGGCAGACGGGAACAGTGTGTGGATGTTTACCTAATTAAGGGACCGGCCACGATCCCATCGCGCCGCTGCAGACCTCAGCACAGTGTTAGCGCTTTGCCCCCAGGCGCTTTAAAGGCAGGTTGTCCTTTCTGCCCAAGGCTGTGATCTGCAGTGCGAACGTCTCCTGGCTGGAAGGGTTTACGGACGCAACACCTCACTGCAATGGCCCTGATCTGCACTTCAACAGACTTACATTTATTGTCTTCTTTCGGATTTAATCTCTAAGCAATTTGCAGAACAGGGATGTAATTAGCCACAGGCTGAACTGCTCCGCTGGGTGCTGGGTGAAGGCAAACTCACCGGGCACGCTGCTGGGGACCGCTGTGGTCTCCTCTTACCGGAGAGCCACCCTGACTCCCTGGGCATCCTACTCGCGTCTTGGGGGCTTTGGGGGTTTAGTCCTTTTGTTATTTGGGGGTTTAGTGCCAGAGTGTGGCATAGTGCAGGAACTTGCCCCCCTCAGCAGATGGAGACGACACCCCCACCCCCCCCAAGAGGCGGCGCAGGGGCGAAATTCTCTCACCGTCGGTGATCTCCATCTCGTACGGAGAGGGTCTCCGCTTCACCCGGTTGCTGCCGTACATGGAGAAGGAATCCGGTTCGCCGAAAAACCCGCTGCAAAGAAAGGCAGAGAGGTCGTGAGGACACACAGACATCCCCCCGGCCCGGCCCCGCGGTGGGGGAAACGTCCGGGGCCGGCGGGAAGCGGAGCTGCTCCGTGACCTCGGAGCGAGCTCACGGCTCACGAAGCCGAGCCCGGGGTCGTGCGGTGACACCACACGCGGCCAACCAGGGACACGCAACAAGGGACGCCAGCTCGGCGTGGGCAGGGGGATGTGAACGGCGTGGGGCGTCCAGGCTTGCGGCTTAGGGAAAAATCCACCCCATTCCCGCGGCTTTGTACTCCCCCGCAGGCGGGCACGCACGTCCACCCGGGCCGGGTCCGCACCGCAGCATTCCCTCGGAACGGAGAGGGGCCCGTCCCCGCACACTCCCGGTCTGGCTCAGCCCGTCAGAGCCTCTGCTGTGCCTTTCTCTAATTTGCGGGACTCGTCGGAGAACAGAGAGGGCCCTGGGGGCTCCGAAGAGCTAAACCGGTTCTCGTCCGTTTACTGACGGACCCCTTCGCTCTGCCCGGGACTTCACCACCGTAAATATTTTACCTTCGAGGAACGAGTTTTTAGTTTCTTTTTTTACCTTCCCCCTCCCTTTTCCCTTTCTCTCTTTGCAAAGTTGCGCGCAAACCCGCGCTGCCTAAGCGACGAGACCCGCGCGGAGGAAGGGATGCTGCTGCTTCTGCCCCCGCATCTCCGCCCCGCGCCTCCCGCCGCCCCGCCACCGAGCGGGACACCCCTGGGGGAGCCGCTCCGGGATGGGATGGGATGGGATGGGATAGAGGAGACACGGACCTGTTGATGGTGGCCAGCGGCTGGCCCAGGTTGTAGAGCATGGCTCTGCCGTGGGGCTGCAGCGGGAGCGCGGGGGGGCTCAACTGCACCATGCGGGCCTCGCAGGCGGCCTCGGCGGCGCGGCACGGCTCGGCTCCCGGAGCTCTCTGCATCGCCTCCCCCGCCGCCTCACGGCTTTTTATGTCCAGGGAGCCCCCCCGGCGCACCAGCTCGATGACGGGCACGGGGGCGGCGGGGGGCCCGGGGGAGGGCCGGCCCGCCTCCTTGGCCGCCCCGTTGAGCAGCAGCTGGGGGTCCGCCGGCGCCTCCATGCCCCCGCGGCTGCTCTCCGGNATCGCGGGGGTCACTGGGGGGCGGCGGGGCGGGCGGCCTGTCCATCGTCCTGCGGAGAGAGGCAGCGGTCAGGGGCGGCCCCGGATGGGGACCAAGGAGGGGCTTTACCCCTCCACGGGCACCGCCCGGACGGAGGGGACCGCTTCGGGGCTTAGACCTCGTCGGTGAGAAACGGGGGAGTTCCTGATCACCCCAAATCATTCAGCGTTTTCTGGCGGGCGGGGGGGGGGGCTGTGGGGCCACCCCGCCCGCCCCGGCCCCGCTGTGACGTCACGGGGCCTCGCGGAGCGGCGCTTTGACGTCTCGCAGCTCCCCGGTCCCGCACGATGGGGACGGGCCGGACTCCCCCCGCGCTCCCGGCGCCCCGCGGGGATTCACGTCGGCACCATCGGGGCGGCTGGAGCAGCGAGGGGTGCTCGGGCAGCGCCCGGAGCGCCGCCAAGAGTACGGGTTAAATTATGCGGCCAAATTACGGAGAAGGCTCAGCACACACCCCCTCTTTTTTGGGGGTATTTCTCCCCACTCTGGGGTCCCCGGCGGTGTTTGCTGCCCTGCGGAGACAGCCCAGTCGCGGTCCGACCTGCCTGCAGCGACCTTAGCCTCACGGGAGGCCCCTTCTCCTCCCATGATTATTTTTTATTATTATTTATAAACTATCGAAATATACCTGAAACCACTTTTTGGGGGAGACGGGGTTAAACCAGCCCCTAACGGAGGCAATCCCCCGCGTATTCTCTACCACAGGAAGGAGGAAGGGGCCCGGCCGCGGCCGCACACAGCATTGTCCCCCTTCTCCCACAGAACAAATGCTGTCGCGACAGGGCACCTCGCGCCGAGGGCAGACAGCGATATCGCGATTTTTTTCTATGCTTTATCTCCCACATATCCCCTCGTTCGCTTTTAGATTATTTTTGTTTGGTTGATTGGTTATTCTTTTCCATATAAATAAGGAGCTTCACGGAGCAGAGAGCTGCCACCCATCCTCCTCGCTCCTTTGCCTCGGGTAATTTTTTATTTCGTTTCTGATAGGCTGAGTCGCGAGAGAAAAAAAAAAACACCACCTTTTTTTTTTTGGTCATATCTCACTATCTCGCTGGAAAATAAAATTTAAAAAATGCGACCACCCAACCTAAAGCACAAGTTCTCTGCCTTCCCTCCAGCCCCCTTCCCGCCGGCCCTTTAGAAAGAAAAATCTAATTGCCTATTCCGATATTGCATAGGAAGAGATTACTCACATGTGTCATATTTAAGTAGGGACACCGCAAGTCTCTCCTGTTTCAACAAAAGCGCTCTCAGTGTCAGGCTGAATTTACTCCTCCCACCTCAAGGTACTTACGACTTTACAGAGAGGAAGGACACCCGCATCGGGATAAAACTGCTAAATCCTGGGAGGAAGAGAAGGGGGGGAGAAAAAAAAAAGGAGAGGGTGGATCTCGTGGGTCCGGATTGCCAGAGATCAGTGGAGGGAAAAAGGTGCAGGGAAGAGGGAAGGAGGGGACAGCACCCCGGGGAGGCCCCTGTGATAGGGGACAGCGGCCACCCCCGGGTCCCCCCCTCGCCGCCGCCGGGAGCCGCCGCCTCGCACACCGGGCCACAACGAGCGACGGCCATGGCCTGGCGTGGAAAAAAAAATAAACAGGGAAAAAAAGGCGTGAAAAGAAAGCGCCCTATATTTGGGGCGAATTGGGCGGTTTTTTGGACACATTGCAAGCCCGGTCTTCCCGGGAGGAAATCACAGACGGGGCCGGACACGGGGTTGTTTTTCTCCCGATGGGCTCGCACGAAGCGGCGACGGCGGCGGCATTTCTCCCACGTCCGGCTGGAAAATTTAATTCCTAAAGGGGCAAATTAAATTCTTCAAGGGGCCGGTTACCGGCCGCGCTCCCGGGCGAGGAACCGCGACAGCCGGCACCGGGCCGGCGGCAGAGTGAGCCCGCTCCCCTCCGCCCAGAGACAGGAAGGCGAGGCCGGTTCACCCCGCCAACGAAATTACGAAAAATTAGGTTTTCCCCTTCGTAAAAAAAGAAATAATCCCGATGGCGTGTGTTCCCGCATTCGTTAAAAAACGAAATATACAAAACCGCAAAGATAGCAGCAGTATTTTGCCTTAAATTAGGGTGGTTTCGTTTAGAAAAAAATGGAGGGGGGGCATTAAATCCCCGCCCGCCGGTTTCTGCTCCGCAAAATCCTTTTGTTTTCCAGCAGCCGATCGGCAGGAAATTTCCAACCCAAAAGAGCACCTCTCCCTCCGGCTCTTTGTAGGGAAATCGCCCCAAAGCGAAGGGGCGGGAGGGGATATCGGGGACCCCCTCTCGGGGACAAGCGCTCAGGTTCTGGTAATCGGGCGGGCCGTGTCCTGGTGTTTGTCCCTGGGGAGAGGCTGGGGGACCCGGGCCCTGTGGGCGCTTCGCCCCCAGCGCCCCCCAGCCCGTCCCAGCCGCCGCCTCGCAGCCGCAGCCCGAGGGTCCCGGGGCGGTGGGGGTGCCGCACCCCACAGTTTCAAAGGGCAAAGCGTATTCTCCTCCTCACCAACCCCGCATCAAAGAATAAAAAAGATTAAACCCAACCGCGGAAAAGATTTTGTGTTATTTTCCCTGCTCGCCTGTCTCTCACGTGGGCCAGAAGCCCCCCAAAGCCCACTCGCTGCCCTCCGGAGCCCCCCAAAACCGCATCCCGCCGCCCCCAGCGCTCAGCCCTCTGCAGAGCCGATTCCTCTTTACTCACCATTTGCTTTTCATTGGGAAAAGTGAGTGGAGCCATTTTGTGGCCTACGCATCGCGGCTATATTTGTAGTAAGTGTTGGGTGGCTTCGGCTGGGTAGGCTCTAATTCCACATCACGTCCAGTTTCCTATTTAGTATGGAGAGCGGAACACTACTGCAATGTGGCCGAGAGAGATAAAACCCCAGCAGTGGCCCGCCTGCCCTGATAAGCTTCTAAACCCATTATTTATGAAATGATTCATTATTATTTGGCAATTTTATCGAAGGAAAGCGGAAAATTATTGCAGGGATATGCATAGGAATAACTCCGGAATGCATGCCTTCTAGCTTTTTATGTGTGTGTGCTTAGATGCTCTTAAAAAGACACTGCAAAAAANAAATTTAAAAAAAAAAAACAAAAAAAAAAAAAAAAAAAAAAAAAAAAAAAAAAAAAAAGAGTAATAAAAAATTGCACTGTGGCTGCCCGCATCTGAATAGCGATTCTTTATTTTAGTCCTCTTGGAGGTTATTATGCCCCTGNATTAAATATGGAACACCTACTCCGTTCTTAATTAAATTTAATGAGCCAAAATAAATTGTTGGAGATGTTGAGAGAGGGAGAAGGGGTGTGGGCTGCTTTGGGACAAGAGGAGGTAAATAAAGCACAACGAGAGGACATGTTTTGGTGAAAAGCGGCCCCATCCCCAGCCTTCCTCCCCCCACACTGTATGTTTTTGCTGAAGGGCTGACTTGTGGCGAGCTCCCTGTCTCGTCTCCCGTTCTGGGGTGGGGGGAGGCCGAGCATCCTTGCCGAGCTGGGGGATGCTGGGGACTGTGAGTGGAGCAGGTACCGAGCCGGCACCTCTCGCCCTCGAGAAATCTGGGATGTGAGCGGCGGACCCTGGAGAACAGGGGCTTGGGGAAGGGAGAGAAGGGACCTGGGTCGTGCCGTAGCAGTGCGGGACAGCCAGCGGGGCTGAGAACCCCGTGGGGGCGGGAGAACGGGCCGGCTGCGCGCCCCGTCGGGGAAGGGGCTCAGCCAGGCCGCGGCGAGCTCCGTCCCGGGCGGACAGGGACCCCTGGGCCTGCCAAAGCCGCCGTGCCCCGGCGCGGCTCGTGGGGACGGGAGGCGGGCGATGCGGCGGTGGCGGTGCCCTGCGCGGCGCTCGCAAAGCAGCGGGACGGGTGGAAACCTCCCCGAAAAGCCAGAGGTCCCGGTATGGAAAGGGGGAAGGCAGGAGCGGCTGGAGGGTCCCAGATCCGCTCCTCCGGGCACCCACGGGTAGCGCGGCCCTAAAGGCAGCGGCGGGGAGCGGTTTTGGGCAGCTCGGGGGGAACCCGAAAATCAACGAAATTACCCCCGGCGCAGGGCGGGGAGGAAGGGACCCGGGCTGAGCCCCTCCCGGGACACTCCCCGGTCCCCTCTGCGGGGCTTGGGCCAGGCGGCGACCCCGGCCCTGCGCGGGGCCCGCGGCTCGGGGGACAAGCGGCGGCGAGGCCCGGCCGNTTATTCTTCCTTTCACTCCTTCCCCTCGGCCTCCCGCTCTGGACGCGGCCGTGGGAGAGGTTTCCACAAGCCGCGGCCGCTCCCCCCGCGGCACGGCCGGGGCCGGGGCCGTGTCCCGGCCGGCAGGAGCCCGCACGATGCCGGCAGC
>VZTI01004801.1:1037216-1057858 GCA_013397865.1 Struthidea cinerea
CGGTCAGGGGCCGCCGGAGAGCCCGCCGTGCCTCCCGCCAGGAAACACGACCATTTTCGAGCCGGCTCCTCTCACCAACAGGAAGCGTTAAAGATAGAACAGCCGGGGCTGGGCGGGGGAGATTAGGAAGCCGAGCATCTTCTGAGCGCCGAGGGCCGCTGCGGGGCCATTCCCAGCCGTGCCTGCCCCCGCTGCGGTGGGAGCCGGGGCCGTGCTCAACCCACCTCCGGCCCGCAATTTTACCTCTTCAAGTGAAGAGGGATCAAACCCTTCAGTCAGGGTGGGGAGCACCAAAATGATCCAGAGTAAAGGGGTCAGTGATGCTTCGAGCAGGCCCAGCACCTTTTCAACTGGCACTATAAATACCTTCCCCTAATTACAAAAAAAAATAGCTAGAAACAATGGAAGAAGAAAAAAAAAAGAAGCAAAAACCAAATCAATAAATCCTTAATGTTGCCCCATTAGCCATGTCATTGCCTGATGAGCCAGTTCTAGAGCTTGGGCCCCAGTGTTCAGTTAACAAAGCCAGACCTGGCTTTCCATGTGTTTTTTGCCTGAAATTGCAGTAGATGTTTCAGGGAAAAAAAAAAAAAAAATCCAGGCATCTTGAAATTACTCAGCACCACACTATGAAAGGAAAATTCTGCTTAAAGGGAAGGGTGTTTTTTGTTGTTTTGGTCCAGTAAATTAACATTTTGCTTGCTTGGAGGTTGCTGTCCAGGGTTATATGATTTGTGTAACTTGTTATAGCACCACACCCTTGTCCTGAGCTGTGTGCAAGTAGTTTGGCTTTTGTTTTCAAATTGCTTCTAGCCCTTGAGCATTTGAAGAAAGTCTTTAAAATATTAACCAATACAACTGTCATCTTCCTGTGTTTCCAGACATTTTACAATAGGAAACAAAGAACAAAACCCCGCAACAATAGCTCAGAGGTATGAATTGCCTCATTCATCTCACTGGAATGTTCAAAAACATTAACTATTTTTTGACTGATTCAGCAGAAAATGTGCTGGCAGATAATTAGCTTATGCCTGATCCAGGGGAGATTCAGGGACTGAGAAAGGTTTTATTTTTCAGCACAGCAAAGTAGCACCTTTCCTGAAAGGAAGCAAATATCCTTGTTGATGGAAGAGGCTGCGTGAGAGGAGAAATTCTGACACGGCTTAAAGGCAACTGCTGCCTTCCTCTCTCTGTACTGGCTTCAAAATGGCACATGGCTTATCGCAGCCTAATTCTGTAAAAAATTAATTAGCAATTAGTGCCCACTCAAACATACCACAAACTAACACTGCAGTCCTTAGGATTTGACTGGGAAAGGCCCAGGATTTCAGTGCGGAGTGTTTTAATCTCTAGTTTAACACTCAGAACAGGAAAGGCAAGGTCAGCACCACTGGCTGAACTGCCGTTGAGACAATGCCATCACTAAAACAAAGTTTGTTCCAATGCCTGTTAGAGAATGCTGATGCACTAAAAGGCCAGTGAGAAAACACATGGCTCCATCATCATTCCACTGTCCTCCTACCGGGAATGGGAATGAATCACCACTTCCAGCCAAATTCTTCACCTTGTGCAATATTACCATCACAAGGTTATGGGAAAGAGCTGCTTCATTAACAGACTGTAGTGCTTGGTGACAGATTATTTCTGTGTTAATTCAGAACAAAGTAAATCTATTATTTCTGCACATCCCACCACCCAGTATCAGATCCTGGAGGAGTTCAGTAGCAGGCGAACCAGTGAACTTCAGGTTAACCATTCTAACAATGACTGGGAAGCCACATGTGTCTTAAATAAAGGCAGCATTAGACAACTGAAGATTATTTTTTTTTAATGAAACCTTTGACCTTTATGAGCAGTATGTAATTTTAAATAAATAGAAAACACAGAGGTGAAAAAAACAATCACAAAAGTATTAAAAGTGCCAGCTTTCCCCCCTTTCCTTCAAAGATTTCATGATACAGAGAGTTATATGTGCCATTTTGGCTGAATTCAAAATAATTTTATACAAAGTAAAACCAAAGTTATACTTCCCCACAGATACAACCCCCACACAGTAAACCAACCATTTCAACAAACTTCTAGAAATTAGTGCTTTAGCTCTGTTACCCCTGCTCTGCCACACACATTATCAGTGGCTCACAGTTGGCACAAACATGGAAAAGTCTGTTTTTAAAAAGTCAAGAGAAGAACACTTAAGTAATCACCACTGTTAAAATTATATTAAAAGTACATCTTGGGCTCAGGTTGATTCACCTTCAATATGCTTTAAAATCACACCTAACTGTAAACAAAAGTGCACACATGTGTCATTGCTGATCAGCACTGCCTCAGCAAGGCACTTTGAGGTGGCTGTCCCTGAGGTGGGCTGAAAACTCAGTTCTGCAAGTTTTACATTGCTACAACAGAGTGACCTCTTCAAAGACAGCTCAATCTGTGGTTTCCTGTACTCTTTTACAGAGAGGTCCCTCTGATTTGAAGCAGTGGTTGCAGCCATCTCAGGGGATGTTCAGAACAGCTTTGGTAATTGCCTGAGTTGTTTCACATCAAGAATGGTGCCAACAGAATTTATGCTGTTTGACTGGTTTAACATTTCAAGGGTTGGAGTATGTGGATTTCCACGGAAGGCCTGAGTATCTCCTTCATCTTTCCTGACAGGTTGTTCAGTGAATTCAACCCTCCCAGGTAACAATCTGGTTTTTGATTTTAAATCCTTTAGGAACTGAAATGAGTTTTCATCTGCTTGATCTGTTCTGGGAGGAAAAATTTCATTTGCAGTATTTCTTAACACAGGGCTGTTTAATTCTGGTGGAGAAGCATTAGCAGTCAACTCTCTGCTGTGACTTTTTAGGTGAATGGGAAGTCTTCCATCTATTCTTTTGGATAATTCAGTCCGTTGGCTGAAGCTGTCCAACACAGGAGTACAGTTTTTGTCTGGCATACGTTTGCTTTTGCCAGTGCCAAAATTGCCATCTTGAGCCTGCAGTTCCTCTTCATCTTCACTGCTGTCATTGCCCTGTATCAGCCCATATCGCTTCATATACTTCTTGGTTGCAAAGGACATATTGTTGAGTGAAATTAAACTCAGACCCACCATGCTCTTGTCCATATTTGTTTGCAAGATGTCTTGGAAGGAGAAATCTGCAGGAGGATTTTGGCCTGAGCGACTGAGAGACAGTCGGGATAACTGATTTTCACTGAGATATTTGAGTGCTATAGCATTTGCTTCCATGCTCAGATCAACAATGTTGGGACACATGCTGACACTGGCAAGTGACATGGAATTTAACCCAGGCACCACTGCTTCAGGACTTATGCACGCCAAAATGCTGAAATAAAGCATCAAAAAGTTAGCTTAGCATTACAGGAAAAGCATTAATTTCACTATTTTGCTCAGTGTACTGATTTCTCCTTTCTTCTGAACACCACAGCTCTGCCAGGACTGAGATCATATTATCTGCACATACTGAAAAGCAGCTACTCACCCCCACAGTATCTAAACACTGTCAGAGGATGGATGATACTCCCTTCTCCTTCAATACACAGCACCCTCATAAGAAGAGCCACCCATCTCTAGCAGGTTACAGAGCTGATTTTGGTTTTGCTTTTAAAGCAGGTTTGAGCTCTTGGTCTTTTCTCACCAGTGAATGTGACATTATGTGTGTCTGATCCTGCAACTCTGAATTCCATCATCCAACCCAAATTTTATAGCTAGAAATACAAGCCCAATGACTGAGACCAAGAACTTCTTTCCCAATGCATGGCAATTCCAGGATTTTTAGAGAAACTCTGACACAGCATGTTTCCAGAAGCCTACAAGGTTCTAGTTTTTGAAGTATCTTCAAATGGGAAATGTTCATTTGTTCTGTTGCCTGGTACAGCAATTTCTTGTATATATATCAAATGTTTAAAGACTGAAAGAACAAGCTCTGGTACACCAGTAATAGTTGTAAACCACTGCATTTAGTTCACACATCATATACTAGTTCACAAACCCAAGCTCCTCAAATTAAGAATTAAGAGGCTTCCTATTTCACTGAGCACAAATTCTGAAGTTTGCCCAGGGAGAATAAACTGGCTCAGAACAACAACAACCACTTGTTATGCTATGGAGCTGCACTGTTGTTTCCTTCTCTGCTGTGCTGTGGACCTTTTCTCAGAATTGTTTATCAGTCTTGAAAGTGGCAGAAGGAAGGACTCCACCCCACTCCCCAAGTTTGAAGAAAAAAACCCCAAGAGTTCCAGTTTTGCCTTATAGGCTCACACATTAGCATGTTATTGACATTAAAAGAACACTGACAGACTGTCCAGCCAGGAAGGTAGTCCAGAAATTCCAGAAAAACACCCAATAAAATACAAGTAAAAAGAAGAGAAAAGAGGTTAGAAACTCTATGACTGGAAATAGCTTTTTACACATGGCTGAAGAGAAGATTAATTAGGAGGTGGTTAGATTTTTTGTTTACATAACAGCTACATCCTAGGATCAAGAAGACAATAAGGATGAAAGTGAAGCTGTACCAGGCAGTCAGCCTATGCCTACACAGCTACACAAGTAAATTCCTATGCCTAAAAACCCTCCTTCAAAAGTTACTTCTCTGTTCCTTCCTCTGTTTCAACAAGGCTGTTTCCCTCCCCAGCACTTTCTCCGCTCAAGGCACAGCACCCACAGTAACAAGCAATTAGGACAGAACCAGTTTTGATTAGATACCAAAGCCACAATAACCATTTCACATATACCAGTGAAGTGCAAGACAAAGGTCAAGAAGCAATGACAAAATACACAGCTGCTTAACGTTCAGTCTCCCAAGTCCGGAGTTTCTCCAGAATACCGTGACACAGACCAAAGAACTGCCCAAAGCTTCCTTGTTATTCTAGGGAACTGCATGCTACCGCATGCACAATGCTTTAAGCATCACCAAATGCTCTAACAGCTAGAGCTACCGGTGTTATATTTAAATAATCTGATTTTTGCTAGCAGAGCTCTTAAACATATCTGAAATGCCCATAGCATGAGCCAGCATTTCAATTTCGCAGGAAACGTAGATCAAGTGGCACCCAAATCCCAGTGGCAGTGAACAGAGACTTCTCTTGGCTCATTGAGCCAAATCTTCATTTTCAGTTGGATCTACACATTACTATTCAAACCCACCAGTATTTTACCTGGCATTCTCCACTTTGTGTGTATTTTCCTTCATATCACCAGGTGAGTCCACTGCCACTCCAAGACTCCTCAGCTGTTTGAGTGTGGCACTAATGACGCTCTCTTTGTCCACCCCTCCTGTGTCAGTCTCTGAAGCCACTTCTGCTGTATCATCAATATCCTGATACTTAGGACCATCATCATTAACAAATCCTGATTTTAAAGGCAAGTGATCTTGCTCTTCTGAGGACTTCAAGAGCTGGTTTACTTGGCCCTACAGAAAAAGGGAGCAAGGAAAAGACCACATGGCAAAAACATCATGACATGCAGGAGCTGTCAAATACCAAAATCCTGACTTATTCTTACACAACTTCAAACGCAACTTGATGGATTAATAGCTTATTCTGATAAAGAATGAAAATTCAGATTCAGTTCAGATGCAATCACTTAAACTCACAGCAGTGTAGTAAAATACTGGAACATCTTACACTTCAAGCTTTCTATAAGAGTCTGTTCTGAATTTAAACTCATCACATGCTGATACTCTTCAAGATTAAAATATCTGCCCTTTAAGGGACTTGAAGGTAAAATGTTGTGTTATTTTAAAGGCCACTAATTTGGGAAGTTATCAGCTGATGTCTTTGAATTAAAGAATTATTATTTATTAGATAATAGACAGTACTTCATGTATGCATGAAAGACAAGTACAAAATAACCACTTGTAAACATTAAAAAAAAAATTGAAGAACCACAAACTTGGAGCCTTCTGTAGAGCACAATGTGAATCTGAAAACCACACGCAGTTTTCATTCATGCCAATACCACATCATAACTTCAGCAGGGTGCTGTTCTGACTGTTGCATTCAGTGCAGAATATAAAATGTGCATGAATTACCAGTAAGTCCTGGTAAAGCTTCTGCTCCTCTGAGGGCTGCCGAGGCTGCAGCGAGGCGGGTGGCTCAGAGCTCTGCTCGCTTGTTACCACCACCTGGCTCCTGGCTCCCTCCGATGGCTCTTTCTGTAAAGACACACTGACACTTTCTTCCAACGATGAACCACGAACAAGTGCTTGGGAAACGTTTCCAGCTCTGGAAGAGAACACCAGGATAGCTACACACTTCCTTGAAACAGCAAAAGCATCATTACCACCACATGTACTTTGTTTTTTCATGAACATCAGAGAAGGAGAACAATCAAGTACTGCAAACAGATCCTAACGGGTTTTAGTTTGCTTGCTGCTTGAGGCTTTGCTCCTTTCTGCAGTCACTTTCTTTCAAAAGTCATTTGAGGACTGAGGAAATACACCTCCAAGTGTGCAACTACAACAGCCTGACTAGTTTTTCAAAAGATGATTTGAAAGTGGCAATGGCATCTCCAGACCAGTCAAAACTCAGTGAGACTCTATGACTTAACCTTAAACCAGATGAAAGGAAAGTTACAAGCCCTTAGGAACAAATACCTTCCATATTCTCTGACACGACATTCAAAAAGCAGCTTTTGCCAAGGTACATAACTTATCATGGGATTCCTGTGGCAGTTTAAAAACTTCTCAAAGACAGTTACAAGTACACACATGCACACTGAGTATCACAAACTGAGAACAAACACCTAGTTGAAATATTTTTCAATAAGAGATGTGAAAGAAGAGCTATAAAGGGTAAAAAGGGTAAATACTCTGAGTTACAACACAATGCTCTGTACCCCCCTCAGTTGGTGTGTGCATGGCACAAGCCTTTGGAGACCACACATATCAACACTACTATCATCCCAAGAAGATCCTTAAGCGACCCTCCTCCCCCTTCCTGTTCTTCCTGAGGAGACAAGTGTAAGATAAGGGAATTTCAGAACTCAACTGATCAATTGCCTGTGTTGAAAGCGATAAGATTTAAACCACGTGACATACCAGATAGTCAGTGTAGGTTATCAGCTACTGTTACACTAGCAATTATTCATCATTCCCAAAAATGTTCCCCTCCTCCTCCTCAAAGAAATCTGGGCAATGCTCTACATTCTTACTATAAGATACTTTACAGCTATTTTACAGGTTTATGAATCCAAGTTGAAGAGAATCTTAAGATGGCATTGTCCTAAAATACAATGTTCATAAGATTGATCTGGATCCATAATGTTCGTGGCAGCAGTATATGTTTGCAGATAGTACTTTAATCAAGGACTACGAATAGTTAAGTTACAGCTTAATTACCATCATCTTTCTCAATATGAATATTTTAGAAACCTAATTTAACTGGAATAGTATTCCCTCTCCTTTGGCTTTTTATACTTAGACAATATTAGACCACTAAAGTGCTAAATTGTTGAGCTATTCCTACGTAGAAATAGCATCCATATAGATAATTAAAAATATTTTTAAAACCACTTCCCAAATTAGTCTGAGATTAGTCACTGCACTATAAAGAATCTGAGCTCAAAAATAATTAAATTAACAGCAGTGAAGTCAGTACCTGCATGCACCACGCACAAAGTAATTAGGCATAAAATAAACAGAAACTCAGGGAACAGCCACATAATCATAAACTCCTCATCCCAAGCCCCTCAGAACTGGAAGGGTTCTGAATGCTGACAAGGAAAAGCCACTGTAGGAAAACAACTGACTATAGCAGCATCTTCTTCTCCACTCAGAACTTCAGGTAAGAAAAGGAATTCTGCCAGCATAGTGCATGCTTTTGCAAGTCAAAGGCTTTTGCCATCAGCTGCTGCTGATAGGTAGGGGAGCTACATCTGCATGACTGATAAATGCAGACTCTTAGGGCAACTGTGTTTTGGTGAGCTGTACAATTCAAAGCATAATTAAAAAAATCAAGAAGAAGAACACAACAACTGAAGTCAGACTATTTATAACTCCTGAAGAAAAAAATATTACAGAAGTAATAACTTATGTAAGGCAGTTCAGCCCACTAGGTGTTTCTGGTTACTTACTGGGGAGTGTTCTGATTAGTTCCTTCTTCCACAAGGTGAATACTCTCTACAAAGCTGGGCATGTCAACCACCCTTAAGGAAGAAGCAATAGTTGTATTACTTGCATCTTGTTCAGCATTAATTGAAATGCTTATGTCCTCCTTAGAAATCTCTCCATCTTCTTTTTTTCCTCGTGGTATGGAGTTGCCTTGTTTTTCTGAGGCTGTATTCCAAAATAAACTAGCACCTAGGACAAAATTAGAGATTTAACTATTTAGGAAAAGTCATTACTTTTTTCTGAGAGCCTTTGGCTTTGTAAAGCTAGAGGAATAATTTTCTCCCGTTCATGTTTCTTTCACCATTTGAAAAGTGATTTACCATTTAAATCAGCTAAAAGTTGTCAAAACATCATTCAAGTCCTAGTTTCTTCCAAAGCATACTTGATGAAAAGAAATGGTTGTATTAAATCATTTTAATGCATTGACCTTGAGCCTGTTTCAAAGTTTCCTCCAGACTAACCACAACATTTCCATGGATTTAACAGGAACCAATATGTTAATATGCAGCTGCACAGATACAGCTGCATAACTTGCCTAACGTAAAGCAAATACAATCTCCTCTTCATGCATGATTTACAAACAACATCAATAATATATTTATTGGAACACTATTTGGCATAGAAGCTATTACTTTTCAGAACAGTGTATTAAATAAAAAAAGATGTGTAGTTATGTTTCAATAAGACATGATTTTAAATAGAACACCTTTCTAAAGCTATCAGAAAAATAATTCTTTCACAGATGGCAATCAAAGACAAAAGTAACTTCAGCCTAAACTTGCAAATAACACCTCAACAACTCAGGTGCTTTTTGGATCTAGGTGCATGTTTGCCCAGCTTCAGCATTTCTGCAACACATTTCCTCCATGCCCAAACAAACCACAGAAATGTCCAGCAAAAAGTGGTGCCAGCCGGTCTGTTTTAAAAGAATGAAGCCTTACCTGTGCTCACCGCAACGCTCACACTTTTCCTCTTGTGTGATCGTGGTGAGGTCTGTGTTTCCATGGAAACAAGGTCCCCTGGCTTCTCCGGCTGCACAGCCTGGCTGGTGGCTCCCAGCTCCGAGGAACCCGCCTGGCGAGCCTGTGCTTCCAGTAAGCGTTGGATCTGTAACGGTCATCACAAAGTTAGGATTTGGACAATAAAATACAAGCTATAACAGGCAGAAGTGAATTAATTTGCTTCTGCTAAGATCTGGATTCAAATCCAAGCTGCACTGCCACAGCAGTCTGAACACCTTCCAGTTCTCAGCAGTGCACACAGCATAAATCAAAACACCAATTTTGATGTTGGCAGAGCTAGCACGGAAGATCTTTAAGCACATTGGCAGAGGCAGCACCAAGACAACTTGGGTAAAGCCTATTTGCACCACACTTGCTGGAAGTGTTCCTCCCCTTTCATTCACATACAAAGCCTATTAACCGACTTACCAGCCAAGCATTTATATGCCAACTGTCCCTACACCAACTTTGTATTAATTACAAAGCTAAGCAATTAAATGATAAAATTAAGGTTGCCAGGCAATCTTCTCTCTAGGATTTTCATCCACCCTGTTCACTGATTAGTTTGCAGCTCCAGGGAGAAATACAGTAACAGTGAAAGCTGCAGTAAGGAGGGGTTTCCCTAACACACAAGCCATGCTTTGGGAGCTTGATTTTACACACAGGAACTATACCAAAAACATATTCCAGCTGTAATTTTCTGGTTTAAGTACTGCAAACTTCCCTGTTTGTATTGTTCATCACCAGCAGCAAAATTTAAACTCGGGCTCTTCAGCCCCAAATCATACCCTGCAAAATACAGGCCAGCGGGTGAATCAAGGGGTTGGTATTTTGAAGAAACTTAACCTGATAAGGCAACAGAACTCAGCAAGACCCCCAAAGTCCAGTTTCCTAGCACAGCAACAAAGACCTGATGAATCAGGAATTGATGCAGACAACTGAAGTTTTCAAAACAACAGCTCAGGGAGCTGCAGGCTTGAAGGTGGAAAAAGCAACGTATGAGAACATTCTATACTTCATCTGTACGTTTACAATAATTCCAAAGCTTATAACCCATGCAGTAATTTTTTTTTACACAGACAAGCATGTATATAGAAAAGCATTTATACAGAAAGTATATCAGTTTGCATTACAAACAGTCAACTAAAAATAAACCTTCATGTTATGAAAATACCATAAAAATACATGCAAAATTTAATTGGATGTGAGTCAAGTAATTTTTATTTAAGGGACACCAATTGGTAGAGGTAATTGAGTCCCCTCTCCATGCCCAGACTGCAGCTGGTACGACAGGCTCCCTTGTTCCAACACGGATAGACAACAGTTAATTTAATTCCTTTGGCAGGGGAACTAGCAAAGCATAATCACTAAGAGGGGAGAGGAGAAAGCTGACATTTCCACAAACCTGAGCTTGAAGTAATTTGAGTTGTCTGTCTTGCTCCGTAAGAAGCCTGTATGCATCTGGAGATAATCCCATCATTCCATTATCTGATCCTGCTGCAGGAGCAGGCGTGTGCAGGCCCGGGGAGTGGGCTGCGCAGCACTGCGGACTCGAGGGGCTTGCACTTGACGGCATCCTTATTCCAGGTGATAAGCCATTGTCAAGAGAACAGCTCCCTGTTTTCCCAGGATATTTCACGTTTATAGGGCTGCTTGTGGCATATCCTGGGTTGCAGCAAACATTTGGGCAAATGATATTTTGATGGAAAACTGCACAAGGATTTTGCTGAGCCATCTCCGATTGGATTTCCACTCCGTATTTGGGGCCCATTTTACCAATTCCTTGCCATGAGTTTATGGGATTATACTGGAGAGAAGCAGGACACGGACAGCTGCATGCTGGACAACAAGGTGGCACTTGAACTGGCACCTGCAGGTCTGGTGGTTGTCTGCAGCTCTGTGGTGACAAAGCAGAGTTGTGGAGGACTGGCTGTGTGACAGCAGGAAGCTGCTTGGAACCAGATATTGATGTTCTCCTAACTGGAGGCTCTCCCTGTGGCGTGAGACTTTCAGGATTTAATACAAGTTTTTCCAATGGCTTTCTGGGGTGGTGCACAGATGTATCTGGGGAAGGCCCGCTACAAGGGGTAGAAGGAGAAGATGATCCCAAACTTTTTCTTGATTGAGGGCAAGCCTTCTTACACTGCACCTGCTGCTGTAGTAGAGCTTGATTTCCTCTACAAGGCACTGAAGCTGGAATTTTCTGGTTTATAGGATTTGGTAATCGTCTCAAAGAGGGATCTCCCATATTAGCAGGAAAGTTCTGCTTGCCTTCAGAGAGCTGGCTGGGATGACACGTAGGTCTCGTACACCACTTCTTTCTAATAGGTTGATTTGGCCCTGTGGGTAGGCTTTTAGCATTTGAAGTCCCCACAGGCTTAGATGGTTGTCCTGATTCTATGAAACTCCCATCCAAAATAAGTGACAGCTCTGGCACTGAAGGAAAAACTCTGGTAACCTGAAGGGACAATTACACACACGTATGATAATTTAAAACATTGTCTGCTCTTTGAATGCAGAATTTCCTCAAAGAAAACGTTTTCATTTAAAATCAATATATGATGATTATCAGCTCCAAACCAACTACATGTTAAACACATTCCTAAAAGACTGGAGAATCCAGGTACAGAAAAAGCAGCAAGATCTCTAGGATCATTCTTACAGGACAAAACTGCTTTCATACAGCGCAACAGCCACGTCTGCCAAATGAATGTTCCATGCAATTCAGGAGCACATTTCAGAATATGGAGATTTCCCTTCTAGAAACAGACTATAAGTTCCCTCTTACTATTCTTACACCCAGGAGATAGCGGCAACAGAACATATTTTATATACAACTATCACATCCTTCTAGATCTATGCCATACAAGGGCTGGTATTTATTGCATTTGTACACACTTCAGTAAAAAAAGGACAGAGCAGCAGATCTTTTGGGTAAATGAAATAAAAAACCACAAGAGCTTGCTGTCTCTGTCTCAGACACCCCAGCTCTTCCATTCAACAACAGTGAGTTTCCTAAAGTAGAAACTACTCTCTCTGTTCCCAAATCATAGCAAGTACAGGAATTAAAGTATGTAGAATCCTGGAAAAATGGCAGGTTAACTAGAGCAGGAGTTGGACTTTTGGTTCATTTCTTCACTGTTTTCCCCTGCTAGCACTTTGAGAGAGACGCTTCACACTGTCCAGTTCCCTTACAATGAGTTTTGCTGCTCTAAGTGTCACATCTGAGATACCCAGAACAACTCCTTATTTAGTTACCTGTTGACTCACTGGATGAGGACTTGGAATTGGTCTGGGGGATAAATCCTCATCTTCCACACCAGAGTCATGATCACTTGCTGACAACTTGCTGGGTGAAGAGCCCTGGGCAGGACTAAACCCAAAATAAATCAAAGTAAAAATGTTTGCTTGTCAGTTTTGGCAGCAGTAAGATGAAACTTCATGTTTTTCGATGTGCCATCTACAATGCATCATTTTTCCAGGAAGCAGTTACTATCCATCTTCTCCCTGGTCAGCTGGGGAGTTCACCCAGCAAACAGTGCTAAGATCAAACAGTGGAAATATAAATGCTGCTTTTGGGCAAGGAGATACAAACCCTCTCTCCCCACAGCCTCACACAAACACACCTTTTAAGTGACATTCTAACAGCAAAGCACTGATTTATATTTGAAAGATAGGAGGTGCTACAGTGACGATTGCAACATTGTTTGAAGGAAAATAAAGGCCATCTTATAGATAAAAATTTGATGGATAAGCCAGGTTCTTAAAAATCACTAAGGTTCAACCTATCCAGGTCTTGAAGCTCTGAAAAGTGGAAAGAAAAAAGGAATTTTTACCAACTTAAGTAGATTTCAGTTAGAGATTTGCTTCAAAGGACAGGTCTCCCTTAAAGCTTAATACAGTGAACAAAGCCTCATCAGTGAGGAAGCCTTTTTAGAAACACCCACTGTATAAATTACAACCACCAGTACCAAGTAGTTTTTTTTGGAATACAGTCATCTTACTTGAAAACAATTAACTCTAGGAATAAAAAAAAGCACATACACAGATTTTAATGCAAGAAAGTGCATGCACAGCTAAACTGACACACAGCACAGAACAGACCAAAAACTTCATCCAATAAATATTTCATTTTTGCATACAAATGGCATCTGAAAGATTTACCTTTTGATTGGTAGTTTCTTGCAAATTCTGCTGAAGAACTCAGTTTCTGCATTTTGGTTTTCTGCACTCAACTCAAACTGGATAGGGCTCTTGTCTGATGGTTCAACATTCTGGAATGAAGTGTTCCATATTTGTGAAGCACGAAACCTTCAAACCTTCAATCACTGAGGCACTACTCCCAAAGAAACAGCTTTAAGGACATTTATGTGATTATTTGCTGCTTGCCCTCTACTTTCAAATTTTTCACCACTACAAGGAAGCAGGCAACTTCCCTTCCTGTTCAACACTGTTCCCCTGCTACTCTGTAAAGTAGTTGGGCTAATTATAGGCATGAGCAGATGCTTCCTCACTGTAACTGCTCAGATACTCCTCCAGGGCTGTCACCACTACAGGAAACAGCAAACGTTCCTGTACTGTTTCACACACCACAGCTGGGCAGCTCCTGGAGACAACAGAAGTGAGCTTCTGTGGAGAGATCTGTCATCTTCAGAAAGCTAAGCTGTCCCTAGGCTAAAGGTAGGAGGCAGCCCTGAAAACAAGGAAATTCAATTGGGAAAAGAACTGTGGAGATAGCACAGGACACATGTTATACTCACTGCTTCTCTGACAGAGCATAGCAGCATTTATTGAGCAAATTAACAACTGCAGGTTCTGCACAAGCCTAGGAAGACACAAAAGGAACTGAGATTTCCTAGAACTTCCTCAAACCTTACTAGCCATCTCCCAGACACGGTATCAAATTCTTTCAAAGAGTTATTTTGCACAAAGATAAAATTTGCAATTGATAAAATTTGATGAAATTAGTAACCACTGAATTCCTTTTCGCATTCAACTTCAAGCAAAGCATGATGTTCGGTTTTGCTCTCCAGCAAGCATCACCCAGAGCAGCTGTCAGATGTGGCCAAGGTGCACACAGAACACCAGAGTAACAAATGCTATAGGAAGTCTGAGTCTCTGCTCAGAAGGCCAGAAGGTCACCAGCAGGAAGGAACACTAATCAAGTACAACACAGCACAGTACATTTACAAGGCAGATACTTAATGGTATTACAAAAGTGAGCAGTGCTGAGTTTGGAAGTAATTTCTCAATTTGAGGGACAAACTGAATGTACAATAATCACAGGGAAAAAGCAGCTTTATAGAGCTACATAATTTTCAAACACTGCAGATCCATTTGGGTCACATTACATAATGACTCCTTTAAGGCAA
Organism: Struthidea cinerea; assembly: GCA_013397865.1. Classification (NCBI taxonomy): domain Eukaryota; kingdom Metazoa; phylum Chordata; class Aves; order Passeriformes; family Corcoracidae; genus Struthidea; species Struthidea cinerea. The sequence goes on from VZTI01004801.1 coordinate 1,051,701, forward strand.
ATTTTGAAGCACCACAATGCAGCAAGAAAGCAAGACACTTACTTTGAAGAGGTGAACTGTTTCATGGCAAGTTAGGATCTGAAACCCCAGCTCAGTCTGCCCACTGCACGGAACACACTCATAAAACTCCGGTTCCTTGTGTGTCAATGAATAAAGCACAATAAGAAAACTTCCAGATTCTGAAGAAACCCTAAACCAGAAGAAAATCACATCTTTAAATAACTTAAACAGGAAGAAGGACCTTAGATTTTCAATACAGTGAGCAAATTTTCACACAGTTTAGCAAACTGGTGGAGCACATTTGGAGTGGTGCTGAGCTGTAGATAGTGCAGATGGATTTATGACTGTAGCCACATGCAAGAGCCAAAGAAAAGTAGAGAAATGGGAATAATTAATCTCCTTTGTATTTCAAACCTTTACGATCACTTAATACTTTAAATGAAGTCCTGGAAGACTTCAAGCATAACACAGAAGAAAACATCTGTAAGAATGATATTGTGTTTTATTTTCTTTTTAGCTTTTAATTGAAGATGCATTATAAAGACACTCAGTGACTCGGTTATCCCTAAACACTCAAAAAACATTCATTAGCAAACAGATTTTTTTTAAGGAAAATTATATTGAAGCTCTTTTTCTACAAGTCAAGAACAGTGAGTAACAACAATCAGCACTTAAAACAAGTCCAAGGACAATGACAATAATGTGTGTTTCCAGGAAAAGGTAGAACTGCTTTCAAAACAGTTTTTCTTTTTATAGCACTTGTAACATGCTTGTTTGTGGGTTTTTTTATTTGTTTGCTTTTTTATTAAATTATATATGTGATAGAAAAAGCAGTAGAAATGTGCTTGAAAAGCACATTCATACAACTCCAAAATTATACTTCCAGCTCAAAGAGTTAAAAATGTATGATGCACAGATAAGGCAGTTAACCTGCAGAGGTTAATGCTGTTTGCATGGTTCATCAAATCTCCCTAATCCATGATGGAATCAGTGAAAGTTAATGAGAGTCAAGCATCTAACTTGCCTATCTAATAATCTAATTGGTCTCTTATCTGTGTTTGGACATATTTCAGTTGTTAAGGGAAAGAAGTCTATTTTGTAATTGCAAACACATCTGTTCACCAAATGTGGTTGTATTTCGTAATTTAAAAACAAGTGTGGTCAATCAGAAGTGCTTATGCATACAGCATATTTTAAAGTCTCATTCAGCTGAGGTGCAGTTTCAAACTACAAACACCTGAACTCTCTCCCAGCTTCCATCCAGATAGAACTTGGCAAACGTTACAAGGGAAAAGATGTAGACAATGAGGAACGATTATCCACTAACATCACAATGAAAAGATACCCCAGAATGCAAACACACTTACAAAAACTGAACATTTAACAGGAAGTCATAACAAGACAGCAGAGGCTGTCAAATCTATATGCTTCAATATGTTGGTCAGCCACAACCAGGAAGAAAACTTATCTCAAAGAAAATACCCCTAAGAAAAGTTCAAAACCAAAACCCCACCACTGTTTAAACTACTGTTTCCTGCTTGTGGCTTCTTATTTAAACTAAAATGCAGTGACCTTAATGATATTAAATGTTTACCCCTCTTCTGACTTCGAGATACCAGCTCAGCTTTCCAACAGTTTGGTCACAGAAAATTTTTGTGCAGAAGCCAAAACCAAAAAGAGTATTTAAGCCAGACAGCCTTACCTCTATACAACCTCTAAATCACAGAATTTCCTCAAATATCTTTGAGGAAAGCCCATGTTGTCATGCATTTCTGTGGAATACTTTTTTAGGCAGCCAATAGCTTCTATGTTTTACCCATAAAAGTGACTTGCCTTTCTTGAATTGAAGAACTGAACAAATATCGCAAGCAACAGGCCCAGACTTGAGGACTACAGATATGAGTAACTCCACTCAGCCAACTAGAAAGAAGAAAAAAATCTCATTAGAGACAGTTCTGTTGCCAAGTTTTTGCTATGTAATCTCTCAGATACATCTCAAATCAATGTGTGTATTAATCTGGACAAACACTTACACTCCAACTAATGGCAGAGCATAAGCCTTGGGATCAGACTCAAGAAGCAAAAGCAATTTCCGTGTTTGGTCCATAGTAAGGTAGCTGAAAGAAAGCAAAAGTTGGGTTTTTTTAGTATTTTGAAAGGCAGTTTTTCAGAAAAAAAATCCTGAAGAGGTAAGTACAAGTTTAGAAAATACTGTAAGAAAAGAAGTTTGAGGAAAAAAAATTAAAAAATCAAAACTACTCTTACTCCATACACTTACAGCAACTCCTCAGCTTTTCGTCAATTCCCTGTGTATCAAAAAGTTATCAAGGACAAAATTTATTTAGTACTATTTGTAGTATTTTAGTGAATACTAGAATTAGTATTCATAACAAATCCAGAAGTACAAGTAATGCTAAATTTGAAGAGTAACCTTTAGAGAGGCATTCGTAAAGTCCCTCTCCAAATAAAATGACATTCAGTTGCTTCAAATTATTTCCCTGATCTATCCTTAGCTCATCCTACTAAATTAGTTACCAGTCAGAATGATGACTCCCCAATCCCATCTCAGAAACACAATTAACAAAAAAAAGCTTTGGTTTGCATTAATCTGATTTTCATTGTAGGGCAAGCACTGATGTTGTTTAAAAAGCTGGAAGCTGTTTGTATTTATTATGTTAACTAGAGGTGTGTTCCCCTGGCCCAGCAGGAAGATCCTTTCACTGAAGCCAAAAGCAAGAACTCCAGTTAATGCTTTTGCTCCACCCCATTTCCTGTTTCTTGTTTTAATATGTTTCCAAGGCCAGAAAACACGTTATTTTTATGCCAGTTATTTTACTAAAAAGCAAAGGAAAGTTGAGATCTCTCCTACCAACCTCCTTTAGGAAAGGCAACGAACTGACAGGCAAGTTTGACAGTTTTAGCACCACCTGTTACTCACCCACATTTATAAGTTCCTTGAACTTGTGCAATATTCATAGGACTGTTCAAATTTCTTGCTAGCGCTGTTGGAATAATTGGGACAGACTTCACAGGGGTGTATTCCAAAATATTTGCCACAGTAAGAGAAGCCCAGCGAAAATTAAAATGCAGATTATCCAGGTTTTCTGTGAAAACAATGTGAGCTCTAACAGTGAGCAGTTTAGAAAGATCCAGAGATTCTTTACTGCACAGACTCTGCTGCAGACCCTAGAAGTAAGGAAAAAAAAAAGAGTCAAATACACTAAATTATTTTCACGTGATTACCATGATTCAAGATGCATTACACTAGGAGCTCAAATCATTCATCACAGCTACTATTGCAATAAGTGCTATACAAAAAGCCATTAACCCAGGTCTCCAAAGCTCACTGCTCTACTGAATATAAGGAATGATGCAGAATACACTTGAAAATTAGCTATGCACACCTTAGCATTGTCTTATGACGTGTTAGAAAACCTGGGGTTACTTCAATTATATAAAAATTAATATAATAACAGACATCTAAAAGGCTAGAGCTGATTTGTCAAAGTTTTCTTACTTGCATTTAATAAATTTGTAATTTAACATCTGGATGTATCATCATGAGAAAGTTCAGATGTGAAGCAAGCTTAATTTGTATTACAAAACACTACACACTACAACAGCTACAGGGAAAAGTTTACAGGAATGGAAAGTGCATTTACTAGATTACATGACTACAGCAGAGCACAGAAGCAACAGGCACACATTTCAGCTATGGCTGCTAACCTACACAGAGCTTTACAAGCTTTGGGTGAGTCACTTGCCTAGCAACACTTCAGCAACAACTGCCTAAATACTGCAACTCATGAATGACAGTTTTGAGGAAAAAAAGAAAAAAAGCTGTTTTCTCTTCTTAAAATAACTCTGCTGCTATCACTTTTGTTTTGCTGGTTTTGGTGGTTAGACCAGCTGAAAAACTTTGGCCAGTCGGCAAGATTTGAGTCCAAGATTAAAGACTGTGTGATCCTTACACACCTGTGAGGACTAACTGATTTCAACAGTTTGCAATGACACTCAAGCAGCTCATTTCACACACTTACATAGTCTTGCTTCAGCCATAACCTTGCTGTGTTGGAAATCAAGCCCTGTACATAGTCCAGCATCCTGCCTAGCAGACAGTTCACTGTTTAAGAGACCCCAAAGTTCCTAAGAGCTGCCTACCTTGAAAGCCAAGCTGATATCTTCAACACTGTACACTACAGTATTATCTGAACAAGGTCCCCAGGCATTAACTGTACATGGAATCAAAAAGTCTCCAGGAAGGGATGCAGTTGGAATTTTGCCCAATCCACCAGCAACTTCTCGGCCAGGATCAAAGCGGTCTATTGTTAGCGTTACACCTTCCCCATCTTCAAAATAAATAAATAAAGTTAGAGTCCAAGGGCAACAACTCAGGCTCCTTAATGACAGCTTAACCAACCAAACAATATTGCCTGTCTACCTCATGTTTAGCATTACCTTCATCTACTGCCAGGGTCCCAAGCAAAAAACAGGAAAATGATTTCTTTTCATTCTGCTTAGCATGGCGATAGGCAAGCCGCAAGGTTTTCTCCACCAGAGATAGTCTGGGGTTTCTAAAAAGAGACAATAAACAAGTTTAAGTCACAAAGTCTTTTTAATGCTTGTTTTTAAAAAGTATCACTTATCCATGTGGGAAGAAAACGGAAAGAAATTTTAAGTTACTTTAGACTGATGCGTCTTCAAGCCACTGGACTGTGTTACACAAAGCAATGGAAACTCAAATCTTTCCAATGAAAATCCCTACATGCTTAGAGCAAACACACTGCTTCCTTTTCCACTGGGCCTTGTCATGCAACAGAATCAAAGGATAAAATGAGGCTTTGCATCACACAATCCATAATTTGTTTTAACCCTTAGCTTTCCCGAAAAGGTTATTGATACCTGTAATAGGTGATGTGTGCGCCAATGACATCGCCCATGGGGACTGGGTCCCAAAGTACACACTTGGACAGAGGGAAACTGAAAGGGACCATCCTTTTGGGAACAAATCTGGGAAGATCACAGAGACAAAAAAAAAAAGGATTAAGGTACATAGTTATCTTACAATGTTTAAAAGAAGGAACAAAAGCACGACACAGTTAAGAAAACCAAGAAATAGGATACATAAACTGTTGGAACTTTTTTTGTTTCAAGTCCAAGCTAACAAAGCAGAAACCTTGTCCTACGAAGTTGTCAGAGTTACAAAGTCAACCCAAAACTTTTATTGTCCACCTGACATTTTCTTTGTGGAACCTTGGAAGGTGTGTAGGCCAAAATACAAGTTTGCAGATAAAGTTTAAGGAAAAGCTACTCTGGATATAATTTAGGGAAAAAAAGAGTTATCATGAATTAGAAACTCCCATGGCACATAAAAACGGATTTAGCAAATTTAACACTAGATCAGCTTCCCAAAGCCCTGTTTCAGTCTTTGGATTTCAAGTGAGCATTCAAACTGCTTAAACTTTGAAGACTTCTGAAATAAAGCTCTGGCTTAACTCAAATAATACAGCGCAAAACTTGCAGTCAGACTTCAAAGAGCCCTGAAGATATTAGTATGTAATCACATTAACTTATTTACACGAGCAGGATTAGATTTTTTTGAGGCGCCTAAACAGAGTAACATACAAAACAATTGACAGCCCATATAATTTGGCAAACACCTCAGTACCATTCAACAAATAAGCAAGAAGTCTCTTTGTAGTTATCTCAAGCATGAAACTTTGCCAAGCAAAGGTGCTTCCTCTGCATTTCAACTTGCCAGGAAAGAACTTTATTTTTAAGGCAGCCCTCTAAGGAACTCAGCCCCCTCTCATGTTTCCAGCGGCAGTTAATTAATTCCCATTAATAGCCAAGTGCCCAAATAAGCCTCAAACTTAAGTCTGTAAAAGAGGAAACTTTTTTAAAGCCCCACTGCTCCATTTGACAAGCACGAAGCAGAAACCCACTCCCCCCCGCCTCTCTAGCTCTTTATACCCAGAGCCGCACTCGCAGAGGGGCACCGGCCGCGGTGTGCCCGGCGGGGCTGGGGGCGATGCGGGCCCTCCCGGCGCCGAGCGGGTACCTCAGATCTGGGCCGGGCCGAACGGGGTCGGGGCAAGGCCGCAGCTCTGCGCTCTCCTCTTCTCCCTCTCCCAGCGCGGGGCCTGCCCGCTGCAGCC
>VZTI01004801.1:1058545-1106246 GCA_013397865.1 Struthidea cinerea
GTGCCACAGTCACAGCCCCGGTCACAGCCCCGGCCTCGGCCCCGCTGCTCCCCGCCCGCCCCTCGGCCGCCCCACGGCCGCCGCCCCGCCGCCGCTGTCCTGCTGCTGCAACGCCGCCGCCTCCTTCTCCTCATGAAGCCCGTCGTCGTCTTCGTCCTCGGCGGGCCCGGGGCGGGCAAGGGGACGCAGTGCGCTCGCATCGTGGAGGTGAGGTGGAGAGTGTGCGGGACTGCGCGGCCTGGCGATCCGCGGCACCCCGGTCGCGGCGGGCCCTGGGAGTTGTAGGATCCCTCTGTGGGGTCCGTGACCCTCTTTGGGGTGGTTGCTTGGGGGCTTGTGTCCCCCTCTGCTCGGTGGCGGGACCCTCATCTGCCTTTCAGCCTGGTCCCTTGTCGAGCCTCCACCCATTCCTCGCCCCTTCGAGGCGATAAATAAAAATAACTGACCCATATCTCCCCCTCAGTGGGTGAAGTGGTGGGGCAGCCCCTCCGTTCCCTTCCAGGCCCTGTCAGGCCGCCTAGCCTTTCCCCTTCTCCTGCCTTTTCCCTCAGTCCCGCGGGACAGACACACTGGTGGGTCTGCCTGCGCTGGCATCCACACTGGGGACACCACTGGGGTTTTTACATCCACTTTGGGGACACCCACTCGGGGTCTGGAGGCTGCCCCAGTTTCGGCCGGCCGGGAGCACCGACTGCCCGCTGTGCCTTGGCGGAGGGGCAGGCCAGCGGGCCTGGAGAAGTTCCCGGCCGCCCGGGCGGTGCTGCCTTGTCCGGCCAGTCCTGCAGCCCATCCCGAGTGGGTGGCTCCGTACACGTCTGCGTGGCCACGTAGGTGGCTGCGGGGCTGCCACCCGGATGCTGAGGCAGCCGGGGTTGTGGCCTGGGAGAGGACGTGAGGTGTCTTACAGCGATTGGGAATACGTGCACTTCAAATGGATCAAGGTCCGTGTCTTCCGAGGCCTGTCCCATAAATGTTACAGCTGGTACAGCAGACATTGCAGGGTGTTGGCTTTTTGATCTAGTGCCGTTTCAATAAGTTGTGGAAGTAATACGTTAAAAATAGGACAAAATTGGTTTTTTTTCTGTGACACAATACGATAGCGGTCGAAGGATATCCTGATCCCATAGATGGTTCATCTTATTCTTTCTTTTTAAAAGCCTAAGACTGACAGTATAATTTAACTAAACTTTCAGTTACATTATCAAATTTTCAGTTTTCCAAACACATTTTTTTCTGTCCTTTTGAGACAACAAATATCTAAGAAATAGCGGTGGATGATACATGGTGTAGTACTGTCCTTTTAAACACCAAAAACCGCAGGGGTAATTACACTGTATCCAGGTGGATAATTACGGAAGTAGTTAGGGCCGAATGCTTCCAAACGTGTGTATGTTGGATTTGAAACAGCTCTTTTATCTTTTTTTCCCCTTTTTTTTACTGAGCAGTTGTATGTACTTTTCTTATTAAAAGTCATATAGGATCAAAGCTTATCCATACCCTCACCGAAACAAATGGTTAAGAACTGTGGTGATGCCCATGTTCCTGAAACTATTGGTGGGAAAGAACCCCAAAACTCCTGGAACAGACACGTTGTGTGTGTCCTCTGTTCTGGTGGTGCCCTGGGAGTACTGTTACAGTTTATCCACGCTGCTGTTACATCCCAGACCTCAGTGTTTTATAACTAAGTTAAGTGAATTTGGTCCAGACTAAAAAATGCCGTTATGACTTTAGTTCTGAAGGATTTAAACCTCAAATTACAGACTTGCATTCAAACCAGCATATTCATTAAATTAAATTGTGGGATGGAAGGTTCATAGCGCTCGTAAAGCCTTTTTGGTAAGGTCAAATTCAGCCCCTGGCATGTAGCAAACAAATGAGCTTAAACTATAGGGGAACCTTGTAGGCTGTCATTAATGGCTTTCACTAAACCATTAGTGTAGCCTCAGGGCTGAAGTACCTTGTGTGGCTGCTGGCCTGTGTTTAGGAGGATAAATGCCTATGGCTGGATAGGCTGATATAATTGGATAAAGACCACTTTATTAGGAGGAGTTCAAATGAGCCGTTGCCACTCAAATTGTATTTCCAGTTAGAAAGGAAAGAAGAAAAACCTTGCTTGTGCTGTATTTATTTTCTTCTCTAAGCCTGGAAAGGGAAATCCAAGTTCAAATAAATGCAAATTTGCTTTAATTCTGCTAATCCTGTTCACCACATGGAAAGAAGTTTATTGAAGTCAGTAGGCTGACAGTAGAAAGCACTCAGACCTGTTGAATGCAAAGGACAACCTTCCTGCTGGCTCAGACACCTCCATGAGAGTCACTGGCTAAACTGGGAGGCACAAAGAGTCTGAGGTAGTTTAAGAAACAGTTGGACTGATGCAAGTGTGCTGGAAAACTTTAGAAAAAGGGCACAGGAACAGAGAAGTGTGGGTGAAACACAGCAGAGGTACTGGAGAGCAGCAGCTTTTCTAAGCACAAATCCTCAGCGTGGCCCCTGGCAGCCCCCAGAGAGCCCTGCTGCAGATGAGTGAGCAGCCTGTGTGCAGTCAATGCTGCCTTTGGGTTGGAAGTGTATTTTTATTTGTATTTTAAACCCTGTTGGCAGTTTGCCACAGAGGGAAAAGGGGCTGTAGCTGAGTAATAATAAACCTCATTCATCCTTGTTGTAAATGGACTGAATAATATTAGTTTACATTTGGAATTAATCTGACCCAGTATCTTGCTGTAGAGCTGAAGGTTGTGCTGAACAAAAAGTCAGTATGAGCTATAAATACGCCTTGGTTGCTATTCATACTGGAGATTTGGGACAGAGCACATCACATGTGGAAGAAGTCTCATTTGGCTGAGGTGAGATCTTGTATGATTTTAGCATCAAACCATTTTTATTAAAAACCAAGGGTGTCTGTAGAGTAAAGGGGATATTATGTACTTACTACCTGGGAACGATTTCTCAAAGAAGTGTTGTCATTTCTTTTGCTGACTGTGCTTTACGTTCCCAGAAAAGGGAGATGGGTATCCCATGTTGTACGTGAAATATGTGTTTGTTAAGTACTAGCCTAAATCATAACTGCTCAATATGTTTGTGCTGGAGTCCCTGAATGTGGAGAAGGCATGTATTCGTGCCAAATCTGGACACAAATTGAGAAATTATTTGAGGGAAGAAGACCTAATAACAAGTGGAAATGGATATTGACGCAATGTAAGAAAGGGAACAGTGGGTAAGTGATTAGGATTCTTTATCTCCACAGATAAGGTTGGATGAGACAGCTGAACCAGGCTGGTTTTCTCCGATACAGAGGGAAGACTCAACTCCTGTATGTTCCACAGACACACAGAATTTTCAGGGAAATGCAAATGCAGGAGAACTGCTGCTGTTCTGGAGCAGTTCCTCCTATTTAGAGAGGCATGAAGCTGAATTCCCTCTTAAGTTCTTATCCTCTTCCTTCCAGCTCTGCAGATTAGCTCCTGAAACCTTCCACAGCTTTGTTAGGTGGAGCTTGCCATCATCGGGGGCTGTTGCGTAGCTGTCATGTGAGGCAGAATATTTGAGCTATAGTTGAATGATGTCATTTGAATGCAGGTTTTTGCAATAACCTTCATGCTTTCCACAGTGTATCTTCTGTGACTGTGAGATAATGAAGTGTGCTTTATTGCTGACTTCTGAACTTTGCTTATAAAATCATTGTAGTAAAGTCAAGGAAAAAAATGCATTCAGCAAATCTGCACAAAATATGCTTTCTTGTTCTTAAATTTTAAATCCTTATAACCTCTGCCTGAGATGCAAAGCTCTTTGGTTGGTCTTTATTCCAAGCAAGGTTTGAGATGAACTTTTTTGTCTGTTTGTTTTGGCAAGGTGATCTGTAGAAATTTGGAGTATGCAAGACATCACTCTCAATGTACCTAAAATATAATTCGCCTCTGCCACAGCCCTATCCTGCATGTTTGTGGTTAAATCTAAAATTAATTCCACAAGGTGGGATGCTGAGCCTTCTCATTTTTATAAGAGCATAAGTTAATATCCAAATGGAAAAAGCTGTTAAGTTGCTTTGGGATATATGATAAGGAGATTTCCTAGGGTGAAGGAAACAATGCAAAGAAGAATTCATTGTATCAGAAATGCTCCTCTGAAAGTAGCAGAGGATTTAGGTTTTGCTGTCATGAGTTAATTGTCTTCTAGAAGTCTGCTGAGAGACAGCGTTAACTTCCTTGAAATAAAAATGGGGTTTAAATTGTTTGCTTTAAACTCAACTTCCAAAATCGCTTTAATGAGTGTCAAGTATTAGTATTCTACTTAGCCTTAAGTTCTCATAGTTGATTTTTAGAATATAAATTTTTATTTCTGAACTTTGCAGCCTTTTTTTAAAGCATGTTGAGTGTTTAAATCTACCCCCTGAAGATTTAGCCCTAAATGTTTCCATTTTGCAGAACACCGGGCATTAAATTTTGGACTTTCCTGAACATACTGGGGGTGCCTTGTATTGAGTCAGTGCTCCTGAAGCACTGGGGTGCTCTGTTTTCCCCCCTCCCCCTTGGAGGCACTGTCAGTGTTGTGTGTTTTGGTTTGTTAATGTGGGGTTTTTGTTTGTTTTTCTTTCATAGAGACAAGAACATATTTGAAACTAAGAAAATTTCTTCAATTTTTTAAATTGGAATAAGCAGACAAAGTCTATTACTGCATTATCATTTGTACCCCAAAGATTTCATTCCATGTGCTAATAGGACAGACAAAAGCTTTCTAGGTTAAAAAAACCTAGTTTTTTACTATTTCTACACCGAATGCTGCAGGCTTTGCACAGTTCTATTTTTATTTTAACTAGTTCTTGAGTGGTGTATGTAGCAAGTTTTGGTTGTTTATTGAGGTTGCCCAAGAGATGACAGGTCAGAGCTGGGGCAATAAAAGTTTGTATTTTATTTGTTTAAATCTTAAGTCCTGTGACTTTCATTTTCAAACTAACAATGATAAGCCAAGATAGGAGTCAAGGTCGAAGCAGTAATTTGTGTTTCTCTTGCTTCTTGGCTTCTGCTCCCTTAAGGAAGTCTCAAGCTGTGTGTCTAGTGGGGAGATGTGTTGCAGGACCGCACAGGGCTGAATCAGAAATAAACCCTGTGCCCCTCGGAAGGGGCTGTGGAAGGAGTCCCAGCGGCAGCTGCCGCACACCACCGATCCTTCCTGACACCTCTGATCCTTCCTGCCTGCCCGAGATTGCTGGAGCAGACTCCGCCTGGTTCCAGCGTGGCACAGATGTGACTCATGGATTTCCAGTTCTATTCATCTGTTTATTGTATTTACGGAAAACAAACCGTGTTCTGTCTGCAGCGTGAAAGTTGCAAATCCCGGCTGACAGAAGGAAGCTGGAAGGGCTGGAGGGCAGGGGAGGGAAGGGCATCCCGGGGAGGCTGCCCTTCTCGAGTTGGAATTTGGAGATGTGGAGCACACAGCTTGTGTGTCCCAATTTGTCCTGCTGCGTGGGGGCTGACTGACCAGGCAGAGAGAGACAAACAGCAAGTGATGTTCGGATCTGCTCTATCCACTGCTGCTGTGTTGGGATTGATGGAAACTTGAGCTTGCCTTTCCATGTCACTGGGATTTTTTTATTAATGATTTTTATGTTTTAATTTTTTAAAGCAAAAGAGGAGGATGTCTAGAGTGGTGCTGAAGACAGCGCTTTTCATTCACAATTGGTTTTTGTAAGTTATATTTCGAGACCCGTAATTAAGAAAATAGTTTTAAAGATAATGAGAACTTGTGTAATAAGTAGACTTGTATAATAAGTAGAACTCGCACTACTGTTGCCAGTTTTAATCAAAGTGTTCAGGGCACAAAAATTTCTTTCATTTTAGGTGAGAGAAACCCTCAGCAAGTCTCCTGAACTGGAGCAAATTATTGCAGCATGAAGGGCTTGCACTACTTGTGTAATAATGAGAACTTGTGTGATAGTAACTTACCGATTTAATCTTTTTTTCTTTTCCTAGATCACACCAGCCTGACAGCATAGCAGAAAACATTATCTCTGAAACGCATTAGAATAACCAATTCTGTATTTTCTTTTTTCTTCTCTGTAATATCAGAATCTCTCCAGATTTTAGGTGCTTGACATCCAAGTATTTGGAAATTTTTTTTTGACCTAGTTTTTTTTTCAAGTCGTCCTTTCAATCTGACATTATGTGTCTAGTAAGAGCTGGGGAAACTTCTTTTTCATTGTTTGGCAGCCACAATCCTGCTCCCTTTTTGATTGCAGAGGAGAAGGATTAGGCAGGAGGGGCAACGAGTCCCATTCTGGGGATTGCATCAGGATGTGCTTGGCACTGCTGGAGAGTCCTGCTGGCACAAGGCAGACCTTGTCAAGACGTGAGAGTGTTTTGACCCGTGTTTTGTGCAGTTACATCACAGTCTCTTCTGTGAGCCCTTGGCACTGCAATGATTTGCTCCAGTTCAGGGCGCTTGCTGAGGGCTTCTCTCACTTAAAATGAAAGAAAACTTTGTGTCCTGAATGCCTTGATTAAAACTGGCAAGGGAAGCATGAGCACCACGTCTCTGAAGCCTTCTGTGTGTGGAGCAGCAGCCAAGCCGTTCTCCCCCCTTGTTTGCATTGTTTAAACCGATGTGTTTTCTTTGGCTCATGCCTCAGTACAGTTAACAAATAGATGTTTTGCCCCTGAAGGAGAGGTTTGTTTTTCTTATTGCCTGGTTAAGCCATTCTCAGGGTTAGTCTTGAATGTAATTTATTATTATCTCAAACAAGTCTGTTTGTGCAACAGTACTTTAAAACACTTCTGTCTTTTACTTTCCAGTTCAGCCGTTAAAAACTACTTTAGTTTGCTGTTGCAAAGGACGGAGAATTCCAAAAATTGTCTGACTCAATTTCATTTTCATGCATGAAAAGGGAAATGCCAAGGAAAATTAAATGGTTTGGTAATCCTCTAAAACCTAAGGGATTATATTTTCCTCCTGTTTTCTCTTTTGTAGAAACCTGATGTTAAAAAAAAATCATCATTCTATAACTTTAGCAAGAAGAACTACATGCTAATTTAGCATTCAGCAGAGTATTGCTTCCTGCTTATAAGGAACAATTTATTCTGGTTTATGGCTTCTGTAGGTTACAAATATTTAGATTTGCAATTAGTTAGGCATATCCAAATGCAATGTACATTAAGCAAGAGTACAGTGAGCTTACAGAGGATGTCTGTGGAGCTTTTCCTTCACAGTTACTTACAGCAAAATCTTGCTTCTGTTTTTTGCCAACTGTGTTCAGTTTTGGAGATTTAGGTAATTATATCCCTTCTTAAACTATGACTATGGCAGAACTCACTTTCCATGCTTTTGTGGGTGAAATTGGAAAGCAACTGAAATGTTTTAAAGTCACTTAGTGGGTTGTGTAATATTTCTGTTGTACTTAGTTTGGTAGCCAAGTTTTTAAATCCTAAGTTCACAGCCTCACCAAGTGTGTAGTCACATTATTATGCCTCTCAGACACCTTGTTTGAAATTTGCTTTGGATGTTGCTGCAGCCAAACTGATAACCCTGAAGTTTTTTGCTGTCGCTTTTGTTTTGTGTAAAAACTTTCAGATGAGAACGTGTATGTGTGCTCTGTTTTGGATGTATAGCTAGCTTAGGCACTCACCAAGGACATGTCTTTATTGCCTGTTTTTATGGACTATATTTGGTCGAGGAGCACAGTGCACTTCGTTACTTTTCTTGCAGTGTTAAATGAGCTGAGAAAATGATTATTTTGTGCTGTGAAATTTCCTCTGTAACAATGCATTTCTCTTAGGTAGGAATGTATGTGTATGCTTGCACTAGGATCTATTTACAATGATAAATGCCTGACAAATTCAAGTGTAATAAGTACTTTCCATCAGTATTTTTTATTAGTGACTATTTTAGCTGTAGTTTGAGGTGAAAGAGCAGTGCTGTGTGCTGTTTTCCTGCACACTGCTATCAGATTGATAGATCTGAACCTGATCTCTCTGCTCTCTCTGTTTACTCTGCGTGGTGTGACAGAGGGTGGCACCAGTGTAGCTATTTACCTTCATCTGCCACGTCATCCTTGGGAGAAGTCACTGGTTTTCCTCAAGGGCTGCTCTCCTAGTTTGTCATGGTCATCCCAGGGAAGCGGGTACAGGGACAGGAGGACTGTGCAGCTGCCATGTTATAGGTGATTTCACCAAGGTAGGAGAGGAAGTTGGTGCCAGAACCACATGAACATAGGGAGTTCTGACTTACCCTGTGCTTGGGACATTCCTCCAGCTCCAAAGGACCTGCAATCACCTTATATGTTTTCTTTAAGTGGGTAATTAAACAAAATTCTTGTCTTGTCTTGTTTCCAAACATAACAAAATTGCCTTTGAAAACTGTACACAAATACCTGACCAAAGCCCTGTTGAGCATTTCACCCAAGGATGTCCAGTTCTGGTCCCCTCACTTCAGAAAGACATTGAGATGCTGGAGTATGTCCGGAGAAGGGTAATGGAGCTGGGAAAGAGTCTGAAGAGTGAGTCCTGTGAGCAGCATCTGAGGGAACTGGGGCTGTTTAGCCTGTAGAAAAGGAGGCTTGGAGGAAACCTTGTCATTCACGACTCCCTGAAAGGAGTTTTACTAAGATAAGAGTCAGCCTCTTCTCCCAGGCAGCCAGGAACAGGACAAGAGGAAATGGCCTGAAGCTGCACCAGGGGAGGTTCAGGTTGGACATCTGGAAGAATTTCATCACTGAAATGGTTGTCAGACACTGGAACAGGCTGCCCAGGGAGGTGGTGGAGTCACCATTCATGGAAGCATTCAAGAAACAACTACACTTGGCACTTAAAGCTTTGGTTTTGTTGTGACAATAGTGTTTGGCCAAAGGCTGGACTCAGTGATCTTGGAGGTCTTTTCCATCTTTCATGACTCTCTGATTCTTCCTGTGCGTGCTCTGTGCAGAGTGTGCTGCACTGTGAGATTGCACACTGAAGATGGAACAGATCCATCACTAGCAAGGTGCAATTCCCTGGGTTTTTCTGTTGCAATGCACGGATAAATAGGGCTGACGCTGTTGACTGATGTTAGGTTTGCACAAGTGCTCTGACTGAAGGGAGCCTGTGTTTGTTTTGCCGTTGCAGAAATACGGCTACACGCATCTTTCTGCCGGTGACCTCCTCCGGGATGAGCGGAAAAGGCCGGGCTCCCAGTACGGAGAACTCATTGAGAACTACATTAAAGAGGGGGAAATTGTGCCGGTTGAAATAACAATCAGCTTGCTGAAGAGGGTAAGGAAAGGGCTATTTCCTTGCTGGGTCACTCTTGCAGACTCAGCAGCAAAGCAGTGGCTGTGTTCTGACAGAACTGCCTTTCCTCCAGTGTGAGCGGTGTGAATGGGCAGACACGGAGGTGCTTCTCTCAGCAATCACTTGTGTTTCTTTCTGACTGCTGGAGAGCTGAGGGCCTCTCCTACCTGGGGATCTGTGAAAATGGATTGTTTTTATTTTTCTTTATTTTTTAGTAGCTCTAGGAAAATCAGTGAAATCATATTTCTTATTTCCCTGCACTAGCTTTTGGACCTCTTGGTCCACTCAGTCATATTTGATTGGAGGTTAGAGGCCTTAAAGGCACTAAGATTTTTAAGTTTAATCACAAAAGAGATAGTCAGGTGAAGGAGAAGAGCACCTGCTGATGAAGGAGTGGAAGGAATAGCTCCAGCCTTTATCCTTATTGGATGTCCATGAAAACAATGGGAGTATCTCTTTTAAGTCAAAAAAAGGCTGCTGTTCATGGCACTAAATTTATCTGGAGCTTTTCCCTTAGAATTAACTCTTGATCAGGAATGTTTTGATATCTTATTGTGTAAAGACACTTCCCAGTATCTTGTAGAAAATCAGATTTAAAGCTGGGATTGTGTTATGAGATTTTGAGCTTTGTGAAATAATGAATTCCGTTTGAGCAATAGCTATGTTGGTGCAACAGTGAATTAACCAGCATGCACTGAAAGTGAAACAAAAGCACATTTTGTAAATCTGCAATAATCCTAAAATAAATGCTTCTCAATTTACCATGTCAACATTTTGGGGGTAAATTAATAAGTAGATAGATCAGTGTATGGACAGGAGATAGTGAACTGAATTGTCTTTTATCAGGCTATGGATCAAACAATGGCTGCCAATTCCCAGAAGAACAAGTTTTTGATTGATGGATTTCCCAGGAATGAAGATAATCTTCAAGGCTGGAATAAGACTATGGATGGAAAGGCGGATGTTTCCTTTGTTCTCTTTTTTGATTGTGACAATGAGGTAATGAAGTGGGTAATTCTGTAACTTCCTTTCTTGCAATATTGTGAGAATCATTCAAGAAGAACAATTAAACTCTGTCAGGTAGAATGGACTAATGTAAGAATGGAAGCAAAACTTGGCCTGTGAGTTTGAAGGATTTTTTGGCAACTTGTTTTAGCAGATGAAAAGCTGTATGTGTATTGAAACAGACAGCTAATGACACTTGGTATAATCATATGTGAATAAATTATATTGAGGAAGTACTTCAGGCAATTGCTTTCCTAAAGAAAATTTATCAAAACTTTACATACATTTTACAAAATTATTTGGTTACTTTTCAGAAAATATGACTCTGTTTACTCTTAGTAATTGGTTGTTTAGTCCAAAATGAACTTGGTACAGCGTCTGCTTTAATTCTGAAGTGCAGCAGAAATCTTTATTTTCATAGTTGCGAGCTGTGCTATAGGATAGTCAGTAGTCAACATTTTATTCAGCAAGTCATTAGATTACAAGGGCATTTTGACAGTGATGCATTACATTCATTTAACAAGTGCCATGATGTGCTGTCTTTTTAATATGTCAGTGCCCTTGAGCATAAAAACTGATGTGAATATCCCAGCACCTTAAGCTGACTTTTTTCCTTTTACCCCTTTCCCCAACTTCCTGAGATTTTGTTACTTTTCTTTTTTACTTATTTGCAATTATTTTGTAATCCTAAAGAGCATGTGAGGGATTATTATTTTTCTGTTAAAACCTTGAATAAGACTAAATTAATTTCTTCACTTGGTGGGGCTTTTATTTTGGAATTCTGATTTTTTTACTAGATCTAAAAATAGACAATGGCTAAATAATCCTTACCATGATTGTACTATGTAGGAAAAAATATTTTTTAACCATTGTACCTTTTGTATGAGTAGGATAAATGTATTCATGGAGTGTACATGGGTCAGCTTTGCTTATTTAACTAAAGGTTTAAAAAAGTTTATTGGGACGCTTCTAGCTATGGTTAGTTCTTCATTTTTTACTTAGATTTTGAAGTCTTCATTGTAGCAATATCAAGTAACAACACTTTAACTGACAATAACTTAGTATTGTCAGTGTGCCTTACAAAATTCTGGAGAGAACATACAGTGACTTTCCTTTAGTGCAGACACATATTAATAGTCCCGTTTGACATGCTGCTTTTCAGAAAGCCTGAACACATCCTTGAAAATCAGGTAATTTTCTTTTTTAAATGTCTCAGGTCGGAGATCCAGTCAAACCACAGAGCTTGATGCTGCTTTTACTTCCTCTGACCCCAATCCCATTTTAATAAACTGAAATGTAAACCATCATCCTTCTTCTCTGGAAGAACCTAACTTCCCTTGTGAGTTCTGCTTACATCCACCAGATCTGGACTGTATTTTGTGTACCGGGCCAATTTAGATTTTCAGGATTTTTGTTCGTTCCTGCTCTTAGGATGATGGCAGCTTGTGTTCCTGGTTGTAGTCATCCTTTTGATGTGTTTTTGTAGATATGTATCGGCCGCTGTCTTGAAAGAGGCAAGAGCAGTGGTAGGAGTGATGATAATCGGGAGAGCCTGGAAAAGAGGTACTGTCTTCAAAACTTTTCAGTCCCCTTCTCTTTATATTTCACTATGTAATGTGGTTTTTTTTCTCCCTGTGCTTTCTCTTAGAATTCATACATATCTGCAGTCTACTAGGCCTATCATAGATTTGTACGAGAGAATGGGAAAAGTCAGAAAAGTGGATGCCTCCAAATCTGTTGATGAAGTAAGTATATAAGCCAAAAAGCCATGGGGATGGCAGTGGCAGGGTACATATTTTTGGCATTCTTCTGAGATGTGTGTGTGTGTGTGTGTGTGTGGTTAATCTGCTAATTAAGCGCTGATGTCAGTACTGAGGGAGGTTGTGGAACTCTTGATCTGACTCTTGAAGGACCGAGTAAGATGTGAATAACTTGAGGAAATAGATTAGTTCTGCTTGAGTGTGAGCTGGACTAAACACATTTCCAGTGTTTCTGTGTTTAACAGGGTCTTGCCTTTTTCATTTTCATGAGTTTTTGCTTCTCTGAAGTAGTGTTGCTCTTCTGTCTGCTTCCCAAAATTGATGCCGATTTCACTGTTAAAGAATTACTGTGAATGTTCTAAAAAAACCCTATGTATTTTTAAAAATACTTTCAAGTACTGTTTATGTTGGTTTAACTTGAAGTAACTGTTTGATGCACGCTTCATAAAATTCTTCTTTATCTTTTTAGGTTTTTGAAAAAGTTGTACAAATTTTCGACAAAGAAGGCTAATTCCCAGCTTGAAATGTCATTTAAACTTGTGCTTGAATCTTGCTTGAATAGCTGCTACTGCAGTCCACTCTTTGTAATTATTTTAAAAGATTTTTTTATTTTTTTTCACATATCTAATGATGATTGGAACAGCAGTTGATTAGAAATGGGTCTGTTTTTTAAATAGGAAATAATTTCTTGTGGCTATAGTATACAAGTTTCAGGGTTCTCCATTAGTGCAAGTTCAGTACTCACGTGGCAGAATCACAGTTAATACATCTTTCTGAAGAAACTGTTTATTCTGTCACAGTTCTGGGCCTGTCATGGGCAGTCCTTCTTCTTCCTTATTGCCGTACACCTACTTTTTTTTTAAGGATCAACTGAACAGCAGCATTAAGCAATGAACGACCCATGTACCCTTGTTTGTTTTTTGGATGCTTGGACCAAGGTTAGCAGGTTGTTGGTTTTTTTCCCAAAGTATAATTTCATCCAAAATTCCCTTATATCCCCAAACTTGAATTCTCTAAGTCAAGCTACAGTTAGTATGAGAATCTGTTTTAGCAGTTCTCAAAGAACTATTAAATATGCTTTTCAGGAATAGACATACAAAGTACTCCATGGAAAGTGGTGCTTCCTTATGACTCTGGATGTAAACTGCCTTGCAAGTTCTTGGATGAGACAGCCCTGGATTTTTCCTTGTTTTCATCTGCAAAAGATTAAGAAAGTCAGTTTAGTATTTCAATACTCATTTATCTTAAGTGATAGTTATGTTTATAACTACAGCATGGTCTTCACAAGATGGCAAAGCTCTTAAACAGTGTACAGTAAGCAAAATCTAACAGTTCTGTCTTTTGTAACAAGTGGAAGGGTTTTTCCTTATTGTTATTGAAATACTATGTTACCAAATGCTTTAAGGTTTGTTACCTGGGGAAACATTTTTATGGTTAAACTAGTGAATTCGTTTCCCTAAAAATGTGTCATTTTAAAAGCTGTTTGTTTGAGAAGTTTGTAAGTTATTGCACTTTTGTTATGATGTGGTCAGCTGAGGGGAAGATAACTGCAGGAAAAAGTTTCATTCCCTGAAACAGAGTCCTGCTTCACCATGTTCTCTTGAATTAGACAGGTGCAGTCAGCAGCAAGAGCTGGGCTGAGCAGGGAACTGGTTGAAACAGCCTGGTTGAAATGTTTGCACAGATGTGGTGCAATTTTGTCTTTTGTTTAAGCTTTTCTGTCCCCTATATAGTATGCATACGTCAGGGGGGGGGCCAACCATGCATTCCTTGCATGCCCTAAGCTTCTACTGAAGGCCTGAAGATGAGAGTTTTAACTGATTTTAGTGATAGAGTGGTTGTTCCCACATTAGCTGATGCTATAATTGGTTTGTGACATGCTAATTACACAGAATTGCAGTTAGGAAATCTTGATGCTCAGCTTTTCTTTAGTCATGACTTTCTCTGCTTAGGAAAAAGTTTAAATTAAGCTTAGCTTTTAATTAGAATCAGATGTGTTGGTCCTCATCCTGCAGTCAGATTTGTATTTTCAGGAATTCTCATCTCACTGAGGTTATTGAGGCTGCTGGACTGGGGAAGAGATGAGTATAGAAGCAAGGGTAAACTGCAGTAGCTTTTCCAGTCTGGTAGGAGTTCAGGCAGTGGACTGGCCACAAATAGCTGTTTACTACTGCAGCATATATGGACCATGACTGCTTCTGTGAGTGTGGGAGGCCAATGCTCTCACTTTATGAATTTCTCCTTAAAAAAAAAGAAAACTTGGAATTTAATTCTTACTGTATAAGTATGCTGACATGGATAGGATCCAGTGAAACTGCGTCTTTTAATATGAAGGTTAGAATCAGGGTTTTTCAAAAAATACTTCAAACTGGATTCTTTAATTCAATTAGAGAAATTTAATTCACTCTTGTTTCTAAGTTAATGGTTTTTACAAGTTCTGTTCAGAATAGAGTATCCATTTTCTCTCATCTTATACTTTTCTGTGTTATTTAAGTGCTGAAACAAAAAAAAAACCTCTGGAGCAAGTTTTAGAAAAACACCCAACAATATTTTGGCAATGTTGAATTTGGAGTGGATTGTAATGTGTCTGTGCAAGGACTAGATTTTTTGTCATTTTATTTATTGAAGATGCCATTAAATGTGTTACCACTTCTTTCAAGATGGACTTATGATTGAAATAAAGATTAAAGGCAATATGCCAATGTGTTGTGTCCATTTAGCAGCAAAACTGTATAAAGAATTTGAGGAGATCCAATAAACTTTGTTCTGTGGCTTAATGAGTGCCTGGATTACAGTTTTCTGTCACAAGGGATATTTTTCATATGTATCCATCTCTATAGAGTGAGCATTTATTAGAGTTAGATGCTTCACGTGGCCACATGCACAGGCATGTGTATGAAAGTTCAGTTTTCACCATCAAAAGTGAAGTCCTGAAGATCCTTTTAGGCACAGGATAAGATCAGGCCATTGCCTGTGGAACTGGCACCTTTTTTTGATTATACAGTTTATCAAATGACTCTATTCATATAGTAAAGTGATAATTCATTTAACGTGTGTGAAAGAAAAGGGTCTTGGAGTGGTCTGGGAAACACAAACCTGTTGTGCACCTGCTGTTGGAGACACTTTTTGTCTGGATTTCTCATGATTCCCTGCTCAATCAGCAGCTGATCTCCTGACTGCCATTCTGCTCGCTCTGCAGCACATGCCTACATGCTGTACTCCAGGCTGTTCTTAAGGGAGATTGGCACAGCATAATATTCTCTATAAAAGAAATTGAGAGGCTGCCAGGCTCATTTTAAAATAACCCATTTTATGTAAAGGTTTGTTACAAAAGACGTTTTGTCACATGTAGCTTCCTGTTAAACAATGTGTTGAACTTAGAATCATAGAATCTTTTGGGTTGGAAAAGTCCTCTAAGATCATCGAATCCAACCCTTCCAGCTTGAAACTTTACCCTGGAAAGATTTGCAGAGCTGGTCTGAAAGGGGTGGGGGAAGCAGGGAATTTTTCAGCAGTGGTAGGTACCTTTCTGCCGGTAAAACTGCAGAGACCAAACTTTTGCTGAAACCTCACCCTGAAATTGTAGCATCTCCTCAGGAACGTACTGCCAGGGGCAAAACTGCCCATCAGATTTGCACCTTTTGGACAGAGATTTTGAGTTAAGTCTCCCACCGTGGGAGTAGGGGCAGGCAGAGATGACCATAAGCATGCACTTGAGGATTGCCTCCTTGTAAGATATCCCCCACTAGCAACAATTTGTCCTTAATAAGAAGGGCTGGCTCATGAGGGAGTTCCAAGGTCTTGTGGAAAATTCTGTGTCTTACAACAGCAGGGACATCTGTGTGCTGCTGCCCAGGCTGGACTGGGGAGAAGGGGAGAGTCAAGTGGAAAAAACGCTCAGTTCAGAGTGGAGCTGCCAGCTGTCGTTACCGGTTGGCAGTTTCTGGCTGCCAGCATTTAGGAAAGTTGCAGCTCAGGGGATTACTTTCCTCCTCTGGTGTGAGGTTCAGTACCAGTTCGGTCCCTGCTGTGGCACAGATGTCTCTGAAGGCTGCGATCTCTGACAGCTCTGCTGGCCTTTGCTCCGGGGGGGCAACAGTTGGCTCCTTGGCACAATCAGGTTATTTCTTCAAGCCGTGGTGCAGCAGGATTTGGAGACCTGGGGCTGTGCCCTTGCCACAGTCCAAACATCCCAGGGTTAACGGCTGATAATGAAAACTGCAAGTCAATGTGAAGAGGATTCGCCTGATCAGGTAACAAAGGAGACAGTAAATATTAAATAATATAAAAATATTAATATGTGGTTTCATATAGCAGCAGTGTGCACACTCTTGATCTGCAGACCTTTCTAAGCCTTCCATAGAGATAGGGGAGCATGGAAGAATTTAATCTTGCATCTCTGCTATTTTTCATGGATTGCTTAATTTAAGATGGTGGGTTTCAGCATGTGTATTTGTAGAGTATTTCTGTTGGTAACAATAGGCGTCTTTATTGAGTCTTTTAATCTACTCAGCTGAGGTATTCTTTATCCTCTTTGCTTTCTGCCTTTTAATGCCTTTTCCTTACCTTTCTGAATTGCAGACGCTCTTTGGGGTAGGGAAGGGGGTGCTCTTGCCAATCTCTATGTGCCTTGCTAAATAAAGAAAACCTTTAAACCTTCATCTGGAGCAATCTGAACCTGTTTCTGACATGAACTTGGTACATAAGCTGTTACAAATCCAGCATAAAGCACATTGCCTTTTTTTCTTTTTTTTCCCCAGCTACAGGAAATCTCAGTGTAGTACCTCTGCTCTTTTCTCCTGTGTGAGTCACATCAGCTGTGTCTGCCTTGCTTCAGCACAGTGCTTAGCAGCAGTTGCATGAGAAAACCTCAGTCACTAGATGTTAAACCAGCAGTGACCAGTTATGCAGCAATGGAGGCAAGTGAGATGGTTGAGGAGGGGAGGGAAGATGCTTAGAGAAGCTCAGTCAATCCTGCTTCACTCGTCAGACTTCAGCTTTAGGTAAATACCTGTTCCACAGGGCAGCAATGCTTGTGGGGTGCAGCTATTTCATGATTGCGCTGTACAGAAATTAATGCAAAAGCAATCCCTGCCTACAAATTCCTCATCTCCCCTCATTGACTCTGCCACCTTTAATGCCAGGGGTTGTGGAGACAGCAATTTTTCTTCAGGATAACACCGTAGAAACTAAACTAGGCAGCGTGAAGGCAATGTGAGCCTTGCACGTGAAGCATGAGATGCACAGTGTATTTCACTGTGGGCAGCAGTGCCAGGCTGTTTTGTCATCCTGGCTTATAACTGCATTCAGACAGCAAAGCAGAAATTTTCTCTTACCCCTCAAATGTTTGGCAGAAAGCTTGCTTTTGTCTAAAATGTTTCTTAAGCACTGTGTGAACCATTCAGTCCTAAACCAAATACCAGTTTGAGTTGTGCTTTTTCTATCCAATTTACAAATAAGAGGGTTTGGTTTAGTTTCTTGTAATAAGTGCTGCAGCGAGACAACTCTTGGAAAATGCAAGGCACCATCCCAAAAGATACTATCTGCTTTACTCTGGAGGGCTTTTTAGCACAATGCTGTTTCTGTGTGGTAAGAAATGGCAAAGATTGCTGTGTGACTACCAAAGGGTGATGGGCTGGCACGTGAAAATGGTATCTTGGACAACTTCTGTTCTCAGCACGCATTTCCATTTAGTGCCACGAGGTATTAAAAGAGATTTGGGGATAGAATTAGATCAAGTCTTGGGAGTAAAGCTTAATCTATCATGGAGGTCTTCGGGAACTCTCAGGATCTGTCAGGGTATATGGAGGATATAATATCTGGTGGTCCTCTCTCCTGACTGAGCATAGGGCAGCTCTTTAGGCTTCTATTCAGGGCGTTACTACTGTTGTCTTCTTCAGCCAGACCCAGCTGAAGTTCCCAGCTCTGGTCACCGAGTATGCTGAGGTCTGTATTATGTTCTAACTCAAATACCTCTGTTCTGTCTGAACACCCCCTCCAGCTTTGTTTGGATGTGATGGAAATCATCAGGGAGGGGACTGGCACAGTTAAACTGCTGCTCCACCTCGTTTTCCGCACACAAACTTTTATGACAGGAGATACTTTCTGGGAGCTGTAGTGGCTTCCTTACTTCCATTTTCCCTTCCAGGCCATGCATGCTGGATGCACAAGAGTTCCCAAGGTAGAGCAGTATCTCCATACCCCAAGAGGGGAGGTGGTAGCTGGACCGTAGAAGAAGCCCTGGGGCAGAGAAGACAACAAAAGCCTGAAACATCCTGGGTGCATTTTTCAAATGAAAGCATAATCAGGAGCCACTTTTTTGCTGGGTAATCAAAATGCCCATGGAAAAAAACAGGGATGATTTCACAATGTTCTTTCTAATTTAAAATTTTCTGTGGAAAGAAAGTGCATTTGACCACTTCCTTGCGACAGCAAGCACAGGGTTTTAAGTGCTGCTCCTGAAGCAAGCATTGCTTTTGGCTTCCTATGTGTGACTCCTTGTGAAGCTTCCTTGGGCTCTTGGACGCTGCTCTTGCCAGCGAGAGCCCAGATTGCTTCCAGCAATAAACATCCCACAAAATTATGTATGTTCTTTAAGAAAAGTACCAAGATTTTCTGCTAATTGCAAAAATACATAATGGATGCTTTCAGCACCTGTTATTTATTCTCCAACTAGCTTTCATCCAAAAGTAACCTTTAAACAAACATTAAGATTGAGGAGTGTAACTGTTTCAATGTGTCACGTCTACTCCCTCCAGTTTAATGATGTTTGAAACGTGTGCTTAGAGCTGACTTCTAGAAGCAGAAGTTGTTTATGTCTCTAGCTCAGAGACGTTCCCAACATGGAGAAGGTGGTGCTTGGTGCCAGAGATGATGGATGTCTCTGTGCTCTTTTTTGGGAGCCAAAGCCCAGCAGGGAGGATTTTGCTCGCACGACAGTTGCTTCGATGCACCACAAGGAGGGGTGCAAGGCTCGCGGAGAGCAGGATGCAGCTTGGAAGTGGCATTCACGGGATGTACAGTACTGCCCGTATATTGAAAGACCTGATTTTTAGTTAAAAAGCCTGACTATTTTTAACGGTGTAACTTAACAACAACAACAACAAAATCCACACAAAGAAATATTTTTAATGAGTTTTTTGTTGCGCTGAGATCGATCTGCTATGTTGATTACTTGACGACAGTCATTGTCATGCCTCCTCCTTTTTTTTTTTTTTTGGTCAGTTTATTTAATTGTATCTAATGAGAACAACTAGATGGGGCCCACTTAATTATTGTGGCTGTTCTGTGCAACTACATTCGTGACAGCATGGACCACAGGGACCAAAAGGGAACTTTCTGAGATAATCTTGCGTGAGAGCTTTTCACGAGTGAAGGAATTTGATACGTGGTACCATGGCAGATAAGTATTCCTGGTGTCTCTCCGTCCTAGAGTGCCTCCAAAGTGAGGTCTAGGCTGGACTGGCAGAGGGAGCACTAAAAGTGAAGCTGCTGGGAAGAACTGTGTGGTAAGCACCCAATTCCCTTTCACGGGTGCCTTGCATCTGATTCCCTCCCACAGGAAAACTTTAGAGAGGAAAGTCTGTAGCAACATAGTCAAAACCTTAATTGCTTTGTCTGTTGATTGATGTTTTTTGTCAAAATCTTCTAGTTGCCCTTCCATCCTATTATTCCTTCCAAATTACTGTGATGGAAAAGCATGGACCAGTTTACTCCTTCAGGCATGGCTGTGCAGATGCTCCCTGAGTATCCTTCAGCAAGAATGAGCCCATGCTTCCCAAAAGGACCTCTTGCTAGGGGAACGGGAAGAGACAGAATGGGGTTGGCATCTTGACTGGTGCAGGGCAGAGATGAGAAGTGTGGAGGTGCCAGCAGGGTTCGACTTTGTTTTGACACCACTTTGTGCTGGGGCACGGCCAGTAATTCTGACCATGGGGCATGAGCAGGACTGGTACCAGCAGCCATCCCCTGGGTAGGTTCAGCATCTCTGCCATTCCGGTGACATCTGGGTCTTATGACACTTCCCAGAGAGACAGCAGAGCAGCACTGCTGGGGGCTCAGCACTAATGGATTTGCAGCCCCTTTGCAGCAGATCTGTTCCTCTCCACTTAGATATGTTCCCATTTCTAGGCAGCCTGTATTACAGATGGGGAGATCATTGTACAAAGGGACTCTCAAATTTGGCAGAAATACATCCTACATGTCTGACAAAAGGAGAAATAGTCTTTGCAAAGAGCAGCTGCTCAAATTGACAAACTGGCTCCTAATTCTCTGCAGTTAGTAGGAAAAGGTTCCTTAGGGCAGGCTTACTGGGGTTTAGGAGAATTCACTGCATCTCTTCAAGGAACCGGGAGTCATTTGCCCCCAAAGTTAGTCCAGGTGTTTAAGTTAGGATGTTAATTCTGACGCTTTTCTTAAGGACTGAGAGAAGAGGTTTTTTTCTTCTGGGAAATTCATCAATACAATTTTTTAG
Organism: Struthidea cinerea; assembly: GCA_013397865.1. NCBI lineage: Eukaryota > Metazoa > Chordata > Aves > Passeriformes > Corcoracidae > Struthidea > Struthidea cinerea. The sequence goes on from VZTI01004801.1 coordinate 1,079,041, forward strand.
GGCACCTGCTGATGCTGGTAAGAGAAGTGCCTCAAGAACGAGTTAAATGTGGGCAGAGTCTGAGAACCAAAACAGGCTTGGAAGTCCAGTCCTCTGTGAAGGATGTGACATCTCTCAGCAGTCTTGTCCAACCTGCTAAAGTCCATCTGCCCTGCAGAATAAAAGAGTAGATAATTATGTTTTGGATAACATGTGTTTCTAAAAGTTAAGAAGAACGTTAGTTAATGGAATTGATAAGGCACAAGTGACATTATCATTAATAATAATAATTAAAAGTCATAGCCTTAATTTTGAAAATTAGGGGGAATATGATGCATCCATTAACTGCCACTGTGATAGGGATTGCTCTGGAGAAGGGAGAGTTTGAGTCTCTTTGGGAGAGCAGGTAGGTTTCTGCTGTCTGAGTAGGCACAGGGTCACCACAGCAGCTAATGAAGGTTGGAGGAGGCACATGAATACCCTCAATTAGTTTGGTTGTTATTCTTCCATCATGAACAATTCATTAACTCCTGCCTTATCTACGCTGCCGTTCCCTCCCTGAGCTGCACAGTCAACAATATGAGCTCTGGGGAAAAAGGGTAAAAGTGAGGGGATGAGACACGCCACAAACAGCAGAGGAGATGCTGAAGGGCGAGGGAATGGGTCAGGTCTTTGGCAGATACCCTCATGTGAGAGTCCTTAGCGCAAACACTGATGTGCTGCTAATTGTTCTAATTGGTTCCAGCAGGGAACCCAGCCCAGATGGGTGAGGACAGGCATTTACTAACTGGCTCCTACTGGTCCCTAGAAGTCAGTGTGGAATTGCTGACAGGATATCACACCCAGCGAAGAAAGGACCGGTCCTGCAGCCCCAGTTTGGGATCCAGGGAAGGAGCAGAGGTGAGAGCTCTGGGTTCAGTTGTTGCTACATTGGTTTGTTTAGGGGAGAAGTTGCTGGAGCCTTTGGGCTGCCTGAGGGGAAGGTGCCAGGGTTTTTTTTTTCCCTAGTCCCAAGGACATTTGGCTGAGGAGCTCCGTTGTATTTCATGGGACATTAGAAACAGAGTGAGGACTGGAGCCCAAAACCTTGGGATTCCTTAGGTAGAGGTCTCCATCAAGCTCAGGTCTTTTCTGTTCTTCTGGTCCCTTTTCCCTCCCAGTAAATGCCCCAAAACTCCCGAGTTGCTGAGGAGTTTGATAACTGAGGAGTTACTTAAGGGGAGGGACTTTGGTGCCCCAAAACCTTCGTGACTGGAAAGCCTGCCAGGCACTCAGAGAGCATGAAATCCAGTTAGAAATCATCTGAAGCTTGGTTTTGGTTGTTTTTTTGTCTTTCTTTTCTTCTTTGTTTCCTTGTTTTTGGTTTGTTTCTGTCCAATAACCACAAGGAGTAGGAAAGATGGTTTGGATTTTTTTCTCTTTTTAAGTGGACTCAGATTTCTGTATCATCTCTTGGAGCTTTATTTAAAGGAAAAAAAAATCCTACCCGACTCCCTCTGACTCCAGTACTGAAAGCTCTAAGGAAGCATTGCTAGCTCTATTTAGTGGGAAAACTTCCCCTGCTCTGTGCTGCAGGCTTTAAATGGAGAAAAGGGCTAAAGGATAACAGGTGGAAGAAATGCTGAAGGTTAAATGAGTTATCACACAGCTGTAGCAAGTCAGCGAACCTTGCTTGCTGGAGGAGCTGCCCTGGTTTATCAGACTGGTGGCAAGAGCTGCCTGCCAGGGCTCTGCCCTGCCCGCAGATCATCAGCTTGTGTGATGCTGAGCAGTTGGGCTGTTCTTGGCTCGGTTTTAATTCAGAGCTAGCTCTAAGTAATGGGCAAGTGAGCTGCATGAGTAAACCCTGACCCTGCAGCTGACAGAGGTGAGACAGAGGGACCGTGACCCACCAGCCCTGTTCTCTGTTTCACATACAGCTGATTTTATTTTCCCTTTTCTGCTGCAAAAGGATGTTTTTAGCACCTGAGAGGCGTAAGCAAAATGAGAACTGTTTTTCCCAGTGCTGAGATGCTGCTGTGGACCTGCTGCCTGCTGCTGTGCCTGGCTGCATTGACAGACCCTCTGCTCCCCAGCAATGCCCAGCCTTGATCCTTTGTGCTGTTAAGTCTGTGATGGTGTGAGCAGAGGAAGTGGGTTCTTTGCGTGCCTAAAACCGGGTGTCCACTAAAGCATGGCTGTGGAATGGGTTCACCAGGTGCCCATCCACGGGGGCGTACGGCCCCCGCCTGGGCTCTGCTCACCCCATCCCTACACACACAGACACTGCTCTCCTGCTTCTTTAGGGTTGACATGACCAGCTTCCCACGAGGTCCCTGGGGGTGAAGTCACCACCAGCAGAGTTAAAAAGCCTTTCTGGAGGTAAATAAAGCCCCAAGCTCTCCTATTATTTTAAAGAAGCTGCCTCCCACATGTGACCTTGAGGTTTGTGTTGATGGGAGCCTGCCGCAAGGGTTTAGTCTGAAACCAAATCCCCTCTCCCTCTGCCTTTCTCCCTGAAATGGGAGCTGTCATCATCCTGCTCAATCTTTTAAGTCGGCCTGAACACTGATTGTCTCTCTTTACTAAAAAGCAAGAGTCTGGGATGCTGCATGAGGCTGTGGCTCTGCTTTAAGGTGTGCTCTCACTTGCTCTTTGGTGTTTGCCTGGTCTCCTCTGCCGTGTGACTCCAGTGAAGGTGCGTTCCTGATGAAAGGTTTGTTTTAGTGAAAGTGGGGCAGAAGGTGGAGCCTGCAGGTCCTGTTGTTGAGGCCACTGTAGTCTCTTGGAGTGGGCAGCTGTTGGTATGGAGGGGAGAAAGGACAGGCACCCAGGGTGGCTGCAGGTCCCCTGTGCATGAGAGGAACTCTGGGGGTCACCCCTTTCCTCATGGGTGAGAGCATGGCTGTGGGGTAGATGAGGGTGAGGCAGGCAGAAATTGGGCTCTTGCTGCTCCCTGATAGAAAACACAACCATGAAACTGCTCAAAATACCCATCATAAGTAACAAGCCCCCCAGCAGCTGCCAGGAAACTTTTGGGGATGGACCAACATTAGAATGTTCTCTGCTGAGCCCTGGCTTGAGAGCATCGGGCTGATTCAATGGGGAGATGATATATCCCAGGTGAAACATAATCCCTCTGACAGGGATGAAATAAACTCTCTCAGCAGGTACCTTTCCCTGCTGACTGTGGTCTTCTCCTTTTTCGGCCCCAGACCAAAGCCTGCTTGACAGGGACATCTTGAAGCAAGTCAGTCAAAGGATGGCGGGGAAGAGAAGATAAACATGGTGTTCTGTGATACAAAATGTCTATTTGGCCAGTTTGGGTCAGCTGCTCTGGCCATGTTCCTGCCCAGTTTCCCTCGCCTCTCCTCACTGGCAGAGTATGAGACATGGAAAAGTCCTTGACTCAGCATAAGCCCCACTTAGCAACAATTAAATACCAGTGTGTTATCAACATTATTCTCTAAATTACTAAATACAAAACACAGAACTGTAGCAGCTACCAGGAAGAAAAATAACTCGATACCAATCAAAACCAGTTGCTGTCTGGAGTTAAACCATGACACTCAGGTGAAACACAATCCCTCTGCCAGGGATGAAATAAGCTCTCACAGCAGGTACCTTTCCCTGCTGGCTATGGGCTTTTCCCTTTTTGGCCCCAGACCACAGCCTGCTTGACAGGGACATCTTTAATGGTGTCAGTCAAAGTGCAGTGGAGAAGAGAAGGCAAACAGGAAGAGCACAGTGGAAGGGCAAGTTTGAGTGCCCTGATGATGGGGTGGGGACACAAATCATTGGAGCGTGCGTGAAATGAATGGCTCCAGCAATGAAATGCTCAGTCTTTCAGTGAACGTGAGGAGGAAAAACTGTCTGGCTCCAGGACAATACCTGGTGACTTGTTTAGAGGAAGAGCTCTGCCACTGACCAATGCATGAGGTTGATGAGAAGTGATCTGGGCAGGTCATTCAGAAAATCTATTTTGCTGGCCTGGGAAGGACATAATCACCTTGGGCTGATGTTATCTGGGAGGCTGTGTTGAGGAGGGGGCAGCGAAATGGGCAGGCAAGGAAGAGCCTCTGGCTCAAAGTCAAGCCTTGAGGTCCCAGGAGGGACCACCAGGGAGGGGTGATGCTGGTGGGAGAGAGGATTTGAGTCACCTGTGCTGGGGAGGGATGCAACTCATTGGAGGAGCTGGCTGGGCTGAGTCTGCTTTAACCTGGCTCAACTTTATCTCCGTCCTTTCTGATGCTGGGTGCAATAGTTTTCAGTTCTGTTTCTAAGCATGTTGTTGTAATGTGGTTGGTAACTTAAATCTCTCTCCCTCAAAACGAAAGTTCATCAAAATCTGTAATTTTAAAGAAAAGTTTTCGTTTTTATCTGCATGCACACCTTTGAAACTAGAGATTAGCCTACCATAGATCCTGGCTGGGCAAAGGTGAGGCTCTGGACTTCAATGTGGAGTGAGATGGTCTCAAATCCCACAAGGTCCAAAAATGTGGATCTGTGTGGGAGCTAGGCATCTAGCTCCTGATAAACGGAGCTGAAGTGACTTTGGGAAAGTTCTGGGGCACAAAAGGTAAAAGTTTCCAAATGTCCCAGCCAACATTAAAGCACCAAAGCATCCTGTCTCCTCCTTAGTCTGTATTAACAGGCAACAAACTCATGGTACCTGTTAGCACAAAACCTTGTTCATATTGGCTGGTTTAGTACTGAAATTGGGGTATTTCTAAGTTAATCACAAAAATGTCTTGGTTTATTATTATTTTTGATGACATTCTTATTTTCAGATGGCAACATCATGAATAGGAGGGACCTGCTGAATAAACAGCTATTGCCTTTCTTTGTGAAGAGATTATGTTTTGTTGTGCTTGCAGAAATGACTTCTGCTGCCATGTGTTGCCCTTTAAAAGCTAAAGAATAATAAATGAGCAAGAACAAGCATCTCAGATGCAGTGCCTATTTGGAAGGAAAAATCAGGTTTGGTATTGTGTGCGTCGTTCAATTTATTTTATGTTAATTTGATCTTTTTCTTTTTTACTTTGGTGTAGCCTGATTAGTTCCACATGTTTTCCCCTAAGGATTGGACAGTAAAACTGCTTGTCTGAGTCATCAACTAGATAAATAATTGGCAAATTCAAGGTCTCATCTCCTAAATCATTCCACAGTTGCTTGTGGCCCTCAGAGCTCAGTTGCTTGTGCGCTTGAGTCAGCGGTTCAGTCCCCAGTCTGGGCTTTCACTGGTCCCAGGAGACCAACAAACCTCCGATTACGGAGCCTCACATCGGCTTGTCTTGGCACATCTGCTGGAAGAAGGCAGGGAGCCGCTGGGATCCTGTGGTCAGGGCTGGTATTTACAGCCGGGGCGGAGGAGCCGTCCCGAAATGGGCACCCTGGAGTGCACACCTGGCAGCTGTGCCACCCCCCTGCACGGGGCTGGGGCCGTGTCCTGCAGGGAGGTGCTGGGGCGTCTCCTTCTCACTGGGTTTCCTGAGCCCATGGCTCCGGAGGTGCTCGGGGATGCCTGGGGATGCCACATTGACCTCTGTGATTTAACAGGCTGATGATGAAATGGGCCATCCCAGCATCCTTATTTTCTCCAACTGCAGATATCAGTCCCAGGTCCAGGTGGCCTAAATATAACCCCACTCGTGGGTCCTGCAGAGAAGCCGTGAGATGGGAAATGAGAACATGAATTCGGTCTCTGGGATCCAGCCATGTGTGAGCATTGAGAGATTTGACATGGACACACAGCTGCTTCTTCATATGTGGTGGTTGTCTGGTTTCTGAGAGAAGAATGAACCCCTCTACTTGAGTAAGAGAGATGTTGGACTTCTGTTCTTCTGTCCCTGTGGGTTATTTCTGGCTTGGATTATTTTTTTAAGCGGTGCCACTTATGTCTAGTGGAAATCATATCCAAAGTGTAACCTGGGCTGGAGAAGTTGTACTGCTGTCCTGGGAATGTTAAAGGAGCTGAACTGGATAGTCCCTTGTCTGGATATGTTGTTTTTGTTGGTTTATTTTGGGAGAGGGAGTATGATTGCAGTTTAAAATGAAAGGAAGTGCCAAAAGCAGAATGAGAGACAGCTCAGTGGTGATCTCTGAGCTTAAGGAAAAACAGTGTAAATCTGGAACAGGCTCATAGTCTTCAGAGTGGGCTCCAGGCTTCTTAGCAGGAGAGTCACAGTTTCTGCTGAATTGGAAAAATAGAGCAGCCCAAATGCCTCTCGTGAGAGGTCCTGGCCCCCTGGCTCGAGTCAGGCATGTTTGGAGCAAACCCTATGCCTTGAAGACGAAGCCACTGAGCCCCAAGGAAATCACTGGGGATGCTGGGCATGAGGGATGCAGAACCCTCCCCTCCTTTGGATTGTGCTGAGGAGTAAAAGGAAGTGAAGCTGAAGGAGAATGAGTGGATTGTGCTTTGCTGGAAAAAAGGTCATTTTAGCACACTGCAATGTGTGACAATGACACCTGTGAAAGTTAAATTGGCTCCTTGAGTTAAAGCTGAGCAAAGCTGTGCACTTTTTTGTACTTGTCCCCGTCAGGATTTTAGCTACCTTGGCTTTTGTGCTGACACTTTTGGACACGGGCATCCAGAGCCCACTCAAGTCCTCCTTTGGCTGGTGCCTGGTTTGGATGCTGGCTGCAGGCACTGCTGGCAGTGTGGACACCTGCTTGACTGGGGATGTGACCCAGATCTTGTGGTGGTGCTAAGCAGGAGCCAGAGCATTGTCCTCTGTAATGCCTACATTATCTCAATTAAAACAATGATGAGGAACTCGATGGGCACCTTCCCGCAGGGACTAACCTCTGGTCTGTGGTGGTCTGCCTTTGGTCCTCTCCTTACCTCCCCTGTTTTTCCAGGAAGCAAACTGGTTTTGCAGCTGAGAGCTTTATTTTTGTAGGCTTCCCTTCCTTTTTAATTATCAAGATCTTGCTGCTTGGGGAGTGGTTTCCTAAGAGAGCACACTGTGTGTCCAGGTCCAGCATGTACCATGGGGTGTACCATGGGGTGTTCTTTTGTAACTTCACCCCAGTCCTGGAGTTGTCTGGGTGCTCCCAAGAGCTCATCAGACGCTCTGTGCCAGGGGAGAGGAGCTGAGCCAGTCCTTTTCATGGATATTTCCATGAAAAAATATTTTGCAAATGATGAACTACCCTGGCAAGACAACTTGTAGGCAGCCACCAAGTCTTATTCTCTTCTCTAGTCATCATCTTATACTTAATATAAGCTTTCTTCTTTCTCCATGCCCTCTTAGCATTTGAATTTGGGTCTAGGTCTAGCTTTTCAAGAGAACAGCTCTCATCTCTATTGGCTGCTTAGGCCCTTCTCATCCTCCTCTTCCAGCTCAGGAAAAACTGGAGTGGTTCATGTTCTTCTTGTGGGTCTAGAGGGTCCCTCCATGTACAGTGAATATTTGGTGGTGCAGAAGAGTAAAAAAGCAGCGGAGGACTGGAAGAAACAATTTGGCAGTCAGTGCAACTGGCTGGCTTGAATTACGTGTTAAAGTTTTGCCAGTTGTCAGTGTGTTGAGCATTTTGTATCATTGTAAGATTTTAGGAGTTCCAATGCAGATTTTCTATATTTTGTTGTCTGAGATTTGTGTGGTTTTTCTATTGTAGAAAGAAAACTTGCCCAGCAATTTGCTGCACACATTTATGCCCCCCTTTTTTTTTTAATGTACAGTGGAAACAAGCATCTGAAATCATTCTTCTCCTTCTGACAACAACATCTGTAAAACCTTAATGTTGGAAGGAGGCAGGAACCAAGAGATTTATAACCCCCTGCTGAAATATTGGAACGACCTTATTTCCCGGCAATTAGCTTTGCTCAAAACATTTTTGTTTCCTATTAGAAACAATCTACTAACATTTACATTGATGTGCTTAATAGTTGCTGGCCGTCTCTGAATTCAAGCAGGCAAGGCAGGAGGAGAGGGAAGGAACATGCTTTGTAAACTGTGAGAGTATTTGCACTGTGTCGTGTGTGTTGATAGTGGTGAAAACATCCGTCATGCTCTGCTCCAGGATGGGAATAACATCTTTTGGGAAAGGGAAGAGAACTGGTATTTGGCCAAGGCTTCTCTACCACTACAGCATATCAGGACCAGCTCCAGCAATTGCTGGAGAGTGGCTCTTGATTCAGCTGCAACCCCTGAAGAGTGGAGAGGTGAGGAAAGAAGAGGAAGCAGCAGCACCTACATGCAAGATGTAGGAATGAGTAAGGTCAAATGGTGAGGAGTTAGGTTGAGGAATGGGTGAATGAATGGATCATTCCCCTTCTTCAGTGGATGCACTGATCTCCAGCAGAGACAGCAGCTCCGAAACCTCTCTGGGGCCTTCAGCAAGAAGTAGATTTTTGATTAGGTGTCTGAGTTTGGGATTGTTTGGGGGTTTTTTGTTTTCGTTTTATTTTTTTTTTTAGGATGTTGAGAGCATGATGTAATGGGATGAGCCTGAGAATCAGATATTTTAGGTTGAGTTGCCATATGAGGAATGCTTCATGTCTGAATGCACTGATAGCCTGAGTTGGAAGTGGCAGCAAATACTGTGGCAGTATTGTTTTGTAGGACCAGAGGAAAGAAATGCCTCTTTTCTCCTTGGCTTTGAGATCAGGAAGATTAATGTGTATCTAGATGAGGTCCCGAGTGGATCTGAAAAAGATGAATTGTTTAATTGTTGAAAAAATGCAATTTTAGGGATGTTGAAACAAAGTTGAACTTGAAACATTGGGGATGTTTAAGGACAGTGTCTTGTGTCTTTGTTTTGAAATTAACGTGCCTTGAAAATGGAAAGAACATAAAAATTTCAATTTAGGATGTTGTTAACTGGCTGTGGGATGTCCCTATGAGGGGCAGCATGGAAGAGAAGATTCTTGGGGAAATGCCATGGCCCTGCAGGTGATGGATGATCACGCTTGGCATTCCACGGGCTTTTGTTGTCTTTGCTTCCTGGAGGTTTCCTTCACCATGAGATACCATTTTAGAAGTTTGCTCCAGGATGAACAGCAGATGGTGTCAACTCAATTTTGCTGAAGTCACAGATGATTCACTCACTTTGGCTGAAAATGAGCTTTTCCTGGCCCAGTTATGCCCCAGTTCCCCATCCTTTTTGCTGTGTGGCTGTAAGTGTTTTATAAGGCCGAGTGTTTAGCTGGATACCCAAATGGTGCGGGTTAGAAACTAATCCCTTTTGGAGGTGCGGCAGTGAACTGTAGCCTGGAGCTGCAGGCATTTGGGATGGTAACTACTCAGTCTGGCTCTGCTTTGGGAGCCAAGGCTTTGCAGAGTTGTACATGAATATTCCATCATCCAGATGATCTCTCTCCATCAATCATCCCGATGACCAGTTGCTTCCTCAGTCGTGCATGTGCTGACCTAGGTACTTACTAGCGAAACTAGAGGTGAAGAGGGTCTTTTGACAGCCTTGGGGAGCAAAGGTGTGTGCCCCAAAGAGGCAATGCTTACCTGCCCTCTCTGTTGCCCTTGGGACACTGTTGGGTTCTCAGTGGGGTTTGGGGCACCTCTGCGGCACCTGACTGGTGTGGGGGTGAGGGCTGATATCTCTTTTTGTGCTATCACATCCAAGTCCACCTGGTTCCTTAGTCTTCATGCATGGCTGGAGCATGAAAACACAAGCTGAGGACTGAGACATCAAACCTCCAGTGATGTGTGGAGGCACCAGGGGCTGAGATGAACCCACCTCTCCCGCTCTTTGCCACAGCCTGCTGCAAGAGGGAGGGTGCTGCTGTCAGTCATCAGCCTGTCTCACTCCAGGCATTCCTGGCACAAGTCTCTTCAGGTTTGCCTCTTTGTGCACAGTCTGGTAATTCCTCGTCCGAGGAGTTTATTTGTCTTTGCTTTTTCTTTCTGCGAGGCTGGAGCAACTCCCTGCTCCCCATCCTCCTCTCCTGAGACACAACCTGAAAAATTACCCTCCTCTTCAGCTGCAGACAGAGTCACTGGCACATGCCTTGGGCTGTCCTGGACAGTCCCTGCACCAGCAGAAAACACTTGTTTAAGCACCAGCACGAGCGACTCCATGGTTGAACACCAAGGGGGAGAAGGACGACTGTTCAGGAATCCTGTTGGTTCCCCCAGCAAGGGATAAACTGGCCATGGATCACCTTATGCTTTAAGCAACAGAAGGTGAAGGGCTGAAGCCAATTAATGTAGGATTTGGTGAGAGGCAGAAACTCAAGTGAGTTTTTCTGAAGGGGACAAGTTGCCTTATGAGTCTCTTTAACATATCTTTCTCTGTGGAATTATTTCCAAAGTATCCACCCCACACAGACTGCTTGCCCCCTTAAACAGTGTTGTGGGTAGAGGAGCACCAGGGAGGCTTTTTTTCCTCATTACCAGGTCTGCACATTCCCTTTCATCCCCCAGACTGTGAGGGCTGTCCCTGTGATGTGCTGCTGGTACCCCAAGGGCAGTGGGAGGAACAAGTCCAGGTTGGATTGGACTCTGGCAGCTTGTTTGGTTTGGATCTTGTTCCCAGAGCTTCATCTGGTCACAAGTATAGCAGGGAGAAAGGATGCAGAGATGCACACTGCTCCCCACTCTTAAATAGCTGGAAGTATTTGGGGAAATGATGTGTTCACTTCATGCATGGCACCAAGGACTCATCCCATGCAAAACTGTTCTGCTTGCAGCTGCGTGGGACAGCTTCCATATGTTCCCCCTTAAAATGGAGGGTGCCCTGTCCTTCTCCTCATCTGCTGGACAAAGAGGCTTTTCAGCAGTGGAGATGCCTTAATTCAACTGAGTATTTTAACTGAAGGATGTTGCTCTGTGCTTTGGTGTTCTTTTGTGCCAGAAACTGTCCCACAATGTGTGGGAAAGTCCCCTTTCCCTTTTCCTGAAGGACAGGTTTCTTTTCACCTCCCAGCTGCAGGCAGGCTCAGCACACAGATTTATTTGGGGCCAGGGATGTGTGCGTGCATGTGTTTGTTTTATTTTTCTTTTTGAAAGAACAATGTTGTGGCGGCCGACAGCTAATCCTAAATTTGGGATACCTGACATGGTAATGAGAAAACAAACCTTTCTGCACTTAAAATGAGTGACAGGCCAGGTTTGGCCCCAGCAACCTTCAGAACTGGTTTGACCTTGCAACCAGATCTCCTGGGCTGACTGACAGCTTTTTACGGTCGCATTAGGGCTGAGCTGACCTTGTTTATCTGGGGATTCACCTGGGAGACAGCAGACATGTCCAGGGATATTAAGTCTCAAGCTGAAAATGTTTGCTCAGGTATTAGGGGGAGAGTTAATTTAGACTGAATGCCTCCTATGTGGCACCAGCCACTGCTCTGAGGGACACTGTGCCCCCTGGCCGATGACAGTCGGTTTAGACTTCCTTTAGAAAGTGGAGTCTCCTTTGAGTGGAGCAATGCAGAGCCCTTCAACTTGCTCTGAATTTCCCTTCCCATATAATATTTTTGAGGTTTTGCTTAAATAGAGCTCAGGTGAAGGGGCAGATGGATCTTCCTGCAGAGGAGTCTTGCTGCTGGTACCAGAAGTGCTTTGGACCAGGTGGACTCATTTTTGTTTTATAAAATATGACACGTGTGAGCTGACATCTGTCCCAACTGTGGCTGGCATCCCCTTTACCTGGTACCTACCAGGTCCTTGCTTCCCATGCAGGGGGATGTCCTTCCCCTGCTGCAGTGACTCAGGAAAAGACTAAGGACCAGCAGTTCTTCGTCTTTGCTTGTGTGGACCCAGAACTGAGGACCAAGCCCTGGAGCTGCCCTCCTCCTGCACCCTGAGGATGGGCAGAAGAGAGGCACCCTGTAGATGGTGCTTGCCCTGTCTGCCCCTATCTACACATTTGGGAGCATCTAAGGGATGCTGCCTGAAGCCCAACCCGTGTTGATGTCACCTGAGCAACTAAGCCATCCCAGCAGAATGATTCCATCTGCTGTGTGGTTGATTGCAGCCTTTGATTTCCAGCAGCACACATGTGCTCTGGGCCGGTGACACAGCCCTCCTGCAGCATCTCTTGGTGCAGGGGTGATGATTCTGGGTGCAGGGGGATCATGGGATTTAAATTTTTTAAAGATATTTCTTTGGGTTTGCAGGCAACTAACAGCCCTCAATGTGTGAATGAGTGCATGGGTGGTCCTGGCTGTGTCCCACCCCTCAGGAGCACAGAGCATTGCTGTGCCCTGGGGTCAGGCAGGCACCTTCACTGCTGGGATTCTCCAGGTTTCCCTCTCCTGCTTGTTATGAAGAATCACAACCAATCCCTCCTTTTCAGATTCCTCTGACAAGTTTTTTTTTTTTCCTCCTACCATAATAACTTTTTAAGAGTGAAGGTTTCATGTGCTGGCATCCCACAAGTAGGTGTCTGGTCTCTGCTGGATGGGCTTGGGCTCATGGCAGAGAGTGGCTTGGGGGGAATCTAGTAACAACACGGATGTCCATGGTGTGACATCCCTTGCAGATGGAACCATTCCCTGGTGTTGTAGGGAAGATTTTATTTAGGTATTTCTTTCCCATTTTCCCTGCTGGTATTTCCTGGTATCACCTCCTGCATTTCTTCTGCTCAGGTTTCACCTCAGCCCTCCCTCTCCCCTCACATGTGCTTGTTTGGGAATGTTGGGGTAATTGTTTGATCACTGGATTGCATATTTCCACCTTGGCACTGGATTTTTGGCCCCCAGCCAAGGTGAGAAGTTAAAATGCCTGTCTAGTGTCAGAGAAGACAACCTTGTCAGGATTGCCCATAAGCAGCAGAAATCTTCAGGGAGGAAGTCTTTAAAGCAGATTTCTCTGCAGTTTGTGAAGGCAAGGGATGCTTTTCTTTGACTGTCATAGTTCCACAAAAATTTTGAGACCAGATAGGAGAATTTGAAATCCCTCATTATAGGCTTGACTTCATTCAAATATCACATGGTGTGCTGAAGTATAAAGTTAGCTGCTGCTCTGCTAAGGGGCAGCCAGCCACAGAGCCTCCTGTCTGTGCACCACACCAGATCTGTGTCCCTTTCCTCTGCATTGTTTCTGTCTAGCCCAGGGTCTCAGGTCCCCAAGGAGCCTCTCCTGAGGTCCCTGATGTCCCCAGATAGAGAAGGGAGGAAGGCACAGCTGAAAGGCTGCCAAGGAGGAGTTAGAATGTGATGGTGCATCCCACACTGGAGAAAAAGCAAGAAGCTCACTGGGTTATGCAAGTGCCCCAAATCCTGAATATTTGTTTCTCTTCCTGACCCACACTGCTTTGCCTTCCTTAGCATCAAGGTCTGGCAGGTCTCTAAAGGCAGAGAGTTCACTTGGGCAGGAAAAGCCCTTTGTACCAACCTGGGAAGGATATCCATACTAACTGGTGTTCCTACACACATTACTCCTGGCTGGAAATGTGGCTGCTGCAGCGTGAAGCCTCCCTGTGCTGGGGGAGGCTGGGATCCCCCTGCTGAGCTATTTATTTAAGAAAAAAAATATTATCATTTCAGGCGTTGGCAGCATGGAGTGTATCAGCCATTGTATCAAAGATGTGGTTTTAATGCACTTTCCTCCGCTTAAATGCTATTTGCCTTCTCCTTCAGGCAATTGAATTTAAGAAAACTCTGGTTGCCCAGGTTTTGTTGAACAAATTGGTCCCTGCACACACAACTCCCAGGAGGAGCCAGCTCTGCAGAAACTCTGGGAGCTGTCACTTCAGTGCATGGCTGGGATGGGCTGAACGGATTACCCAGCTCTGCATCGTCTGCTCTTTTATCTGTCTCAAAGCAATGGGAAGCCAGGAATAACCCCTCGGGGTTCCTCTGAGCCCGGCGGTTTCTGGAGCCCGGGGTCAGATGACTGTTATTGTAGCTAAAGGTGTTTAACCCCAATTGATTTTGACAAGCCCTATTAGCGAATCCCACAATTACTTATTGGGTTTGGAGAGGAACGTTGTCGATTTAAGGCTGGATGCTCTAACCTGAGTGCTGCTGACAGGATGCCATAGGTACCAAAGCTGCTTCTGCAGGAATAGATGGAAAAACTCCCTGTCAATCTTTGGGGCCAAATTCTTGCCCTTCCCCAGGGCCCAGCAGTTCTCAGGGGTATCAGTCAGCCCCAAAAAACAATGGGTTGGAATAAGATGTATGAAGCCTCCTACTCTGCAAAGTACAGAGCATCACTTGGGCTGGGCTTTAATAAGCCTTGTTTGCAGTGCAGCTGCCTGCATCCCAGTCCTAGGGAATGGTGCAGGAGCCATTGGAACTGGTGCAAAGCATAGGAGAGTCCCTGGAAAGCTGCCCAGAACAGGCTGAGAGTTGTTTCTGCTCCCCTTCAGAACTGACCTGTCCCCCAGCTCGGTCCCAACTTGTAGAGAAGGGAGCTGAGGGTGTCCCTGTGGCTGCATAAGCAGAGGGAGACTGCTCAGCATCTTTGCATGCTTGGAACCAATATTTATCCCATGGGACTGAGTTCAGAGCCCCAAAGCCCTGCAGGCTGGAGCTGCTGCTGGGCAGGCAGAGAAACTGCATGGAGACTTGTGTCTGTGAGAAATATCAAGTGATGAGTTCTCTGAGGCTCATATCCCAAAGGCGCCTGAGATCATTTGGTTGTGAATGGGAGTAATGTGCCTAAGCAATCTCAGAGGATCTGGGCTTAACAGCATTGCTGAATTTCTTTTTTTAGTTTTTTCTTTTTGTTATATAATGTGGCAACTGGGGAAATAAAAGCATGATCTAAGGAAGGAAATAATTGCATTAGTCCAGTGAAGCACTGTGCTGTATTGCTCTGCAGGTCAGGTGTAGGTGTTTGTAGGTGGCAGGCAGCAGCCTGCTCGTCACCCATCCCGGGGCACAGAAATGTGGTTGTCACACGTGTGAATGCAGTTTAGCCTAGAAATTGCTTTCGGGCAGCAGAGCAAGCAGCCTCTTGGAAGCCCTGCAAGTTTCACACTTGCTTTTGCTTCTTGGTTGCTTGGGGAGAGGAGTCACCCTCTCAGGGAAAACAAACAGCCGGCATCGCCTGCCTGGCTGGGGCTGGAGCGAGCGCCTGGAGCTGCCGTGAGACTGCGCCGAGTCCTGCGGGAGGTTTTGTAACAAACACCTTGTAAAATGCAAATATTTGAATAGCGACGTTCACGGCTAATGTGCCAGGTCGAGGAACAACTGCTTATGCTTTTTGCTAGTTGTTTGAAACTTGAAGGGTGAACTTAAGGATTTTCCAGAGACAAAAGCATTGAATACACTATTTATGTACTCATCCTGCAGTTAGTGGACAGGATTATGAGCCATTTATTTAACAAAGAGACCCTAGTTAATCAGCAGTCTATTTATTGTTTCTTCATCATTTGGCAGTAATTCATAACTATGTCTTGTTTCTCATTATGGGCACAATTGCACTAAGTGTGCTCGCTCCCCATGTGCCATCTCTGAAATATCTTTTCCCTTTGAAAATTGCTCATATTCTTAAATAAAGGACCATATTTAAATGGAAAATATTTATTTCAGATGATTGCTTTCAAAAGAACCAGTTCCTTGCCCTGTTTTGAGTTATTAAATGATTTTGTTTCTTTTATTGCAGGCTTTTTTAGCTCAGCCTCCAGAAAACTGGGCAACAGAGGAGGCGGCTGTAGGTGCTGGAAAGCACTTGGGGTCAACTTTGGTCATCGATGTCCTGTGTAACTGGGTCAAGCCACTGAATTCCTAAAGGTAAGGAGGCTTTTATTGCTGATTTGGAGGGGATTATCAGTTATCTGGCAATGTGTCTCTGGTCTCTCTGCCTACCTGTGGGGTGTGAAGAAAGGCTGAAGTTATTGTGCTTCTCCCAGCCTCACCAGCTTGCTCTTGACTCTGGTGAGGTCCAAGCCTGACTGAAGGCACTCCAGACTGGAGTTTATTGACCTCCATCACAGGAGGTCTCATGCCCCAACCTGCCTGGCTGGCATTGTGGTTTTCACCTGGAGATCCCGAACCACTGAGGTGCTTTTATCCTTCCTCGGGCACAGAAGTCATTCCTCCTTCTCCAGGTGCTTGTCTGACCTCAGGACTCTTGATTTCCAGTTGTGTGGGGAGAGTGAGGCTTTGCCTGCCCCCACTGCCAGGCAGAGAGCTGAGGCAGCAGCGTAGCCAGGGAGCCATTCCTGGGGTGGTCAGTGGCAGTGTGAATCAGGCCATAGTGACCTGCATAGCCTTGTCCTAAGTATAATCTCTTCTCCCACCAACTGCAATATTCAGGGGAATGGTGATATCAATGAGAAAACTCTTGGTGATGGTTGGGCCAGAAACAAATTACTTTCCCACTAGGGAAAGGTCATCTGTGAAATTTCATGGACAGGTCCCCCCCACTTGTTAAACACCCCCTTCACTCAGCTTTTTATTTTTTATTTTATTTTATTATAATTTTTTTTATGTGTGTAATTGCGTGTCAGACCAAGTGCACTCAATGTGAGCAGGGTCTGATACAAGGAGGGTGAAATGAGATAATCCATGTTTTCATCATCCATAGGCCTCTCTTTTCACGGGCCGTGGGCCGTACTTTATTAGGCTGAGCAGCTCTGGGCCTGCAAGAAAGAGGAGCCCTTTCTCATCCCGATGAGAATAGTGCAGTGAATGGATTCCAAGTGTTTACTCAGCATTTGTCTCGTGGTTTATCAAAGGAATGAGGAGGAGGTGCCGACAGACCTTTTGTCCTGCTGATGTGTTATGACAATGTTCCATGAATATGCAGAATGGCAGAAGGGATTAGAGCCAGTACAATTCCCCTCCGGCGCTTTTTTTTTCNCCCCCGGCCTCTTTTTTTTTTTTTTTTCTCCTTTTTTTTTTTTTTTTTTTTTTTTTTTTTGCCTGGGATGTTCAGGGGTTTAAGAGTGACCTGCTCTCAATCAGGGCACTAAACATCAGATTTTCCTGCAGATAGGGGTGTAAAAATCCCACACTTGTCCAAAGCTGTTAGCATCTGACTTGAAGGTTGGGCTGTCTTAGTCACTCGCTGCTCTTTATGAAATTTCGGCTGGCAGGAACTGCCTGGCTGAAAGCTTTGTGTTTTGGGAGACATGGAGATATTGGGGCATAATTAAAACTTGAGTCAATCAGTGACACGTGAAGCCCAGGGCCAGTGGGGATGTGACCACTGCTCCCTGCTCTGCTGCTCTTGGCGTAGGCTGGCAGTTGTACCTTGCTGTGTTTTCCTGTTGCTTCCTACAGTCCTGGCCCGGGAGTTTGGGTGTGATTCGGTAGAAAGTGCTGACATCAGGCATCTTCATGTGCTGTTTTAGATGGGCAGGTTAATGAGATAACCCTTGTACACACCTCCGAGGTGATGGACGTTCTCTGTTTTCAGTATCGGGAAACCGCAGTGGGATGGTGGGAGCAGACACATTGTTCCACAGGTCTAAATCCAACCTTTGGTGTTACTGACTCCTCATCTCGAGGTAACTGCTGAGCCATGGCCAGCAGCTATCTGCTGGTAGTGTGGTTTTTTAGGTGCAATTATGCAAAGATATCCCATTGGAGAAATGACTCTCCGTGGTTTCCTACATCCCAAGAATCTTTTCTGCCCTGCTGCTTAAATGGTCTGGTGGGGGGAGCTCCTCAGATGCATAAGGGGAATGATGACTTTGTGTCCATGTTGGGTCGTACCCTGGGAAGAAGGGTGTGGGACATGCTCAGCACTGGTATGATTCTTGTCTTGTTCAAGCCAACAGACCAAAGCACTGCTGAGAGCTGTTAAATCCACCCCAAATCTCCCTTACCTCAACCAGAAAGTTGAAACTAGCCTGTTACACCACTGCCACATATGTGTAAACAGATTGTTCTGGTCCTTCTAGCATCTCCTGCCTTTGTCTGGGATTTTGGTTGCTCTCTGGAGTATCTGGAAGACATTTGGTCTGAAGCAGAAGAGAGGTGGGATGTAGCCTGCTCTCTCTCATGGAGCCCATGGGAATCACCCTGGCTGTGATGACCACAATATCTGCTGTGGGGATATCCAGTGAAGGCCATTGGGGAGAAATTCCTGTCATATCCTCCTGTGCAATGATGCTCTGAAGGTGGTCAAGGACACCAGGCTGCTCTGTTCCTGTCCCCTTGGAACATGTGCTGTGCAGGGCAGAGGTCTGGATCCCACACAGAGCATCCCACGGCAGGCTTAACCTGCGGCCGTTGTTGCCACTGTTTTTCCCTGGAATGGGTTGGAACGGGGGAGTTTCTTCACAAGCATCAACCTGAACAAGGCCTGTGAGACCCTCTGGGGCATCGAGTTTCTGTTTGCAGAATGAGGCATTTGCCAAGCAGGGGGCTGGCAGGTTTGTAATTTGAGTGCGTGTTGGGGAAAAAGAGAAGAGGCAGAGCCTCCTTGCGAGTCCTGGCACTGGCTGTGCAGAGGTACCTCCTGCTGTTGTGGCATGTTTGTTCTCCTTGCTGCCGTCCCTCTCCACCCACCCGGGAACACAAGCAGTAATTAGGTTAATGGATTTTGATGCAGTAAGCCCAAGCCCAGCTCTTGGCTGGTGGCCCCATGACAGCAGCTGGCAATGGCTCCTGCTGACAGAGGGTGTGTGCTCTGATTTGCTCCCTGGGGAGCTGCTTGATTGGTCTGTGAGGGAAAAGTGACTTCCTATCTCCAGAGGCCGAGGGCCCTTGTCCAGCCAGTGCTGACATCCCTCCTGTGGGGTCTGCTCAGCACTGGGATATGTTGATGATGTAGCTGATGAAGGGGGATTCAAGACACTTCAGGCTTAGGTCTCAGGCCAGCCAAATTCTGGGGACTGGGTTAAAAGGTAAAAGAGCATTTTTACCCCATCTGCCAGCTCTTGCCACCATCAGCAACAGAGCATCTTCCTTCGACCTCTGGGGGGGTGCACAAAAGACCACAGTTATCACGTTGTCCTTTGCAGTCTGGATTCCTCAGTTGTGTAAGGAGTGAAGAAACCAAAACAGTTAAATGGGAGAAAATCCTTCCCACTCTGAGAAATCTGTGATGAGAACACAACGGTTGGCGGCCCTGGGAAGGAGGGCCAACCTTGGTCCCACAGGATGTTTACAGCACAGACACCCCACTGTTGGAGCAGCCTTCAGTTGTCTGCTCATCTTTTATCCTCTGGGATTGTGTTGATGGCTGAAGGCTGCATCTGAGTCCCTTTTCCATAGCAGCGCACTAAGCAGTGGAAGAACAAGCCCATGGCAGACACCAGCCTCTGGATTTTGTGGGTCTACAAGGCAAAGTTATTAGGACCTGTTTGACACCGGCTGTTTCTGTGGTGGAAGCTGCTGAACCCTCTGCTGGGATCTGCTGTGGTGCCGGCTGCCCACCCTGGCACCCATAACTCGTCCATCCCTGTGGATAAGTACATATCTCAAATACCTCTGTGTTGATGTGCCTCTGTTGTACCTCTGGTTTGGATGGAAGCTGGATTCCTAACTTGCTTTCACAAACCTCTCCCAGACTCTTTAGGCTGGGAAAATGATGAGCAGATCCTATTTTTTTTTTCGTCTTTTGACCTAGTCCCAGATTTGGCCCAGGTTTCCTGTGTCTCCCTCTGCCTCAGTTTCCCTCCCTGTGTGGTGGGGGGGGCAAGCTGCCCCTTTTTAATCTTTGAGGTCTACGAAGGTTTGCCATGCCTGCTGAGAAAAACACAAGGCAAGAAAATTTGTGCAAAGCTTGTACACTCCAAGTTTGGTGTAAAGAAAATAGATAATATTCAATCCTCTGATCATCTTCCAAAGAAGAGTGCATAGTGCAGCAAACTGACTGAGAAAGGGAAAGGAAGCAGTTGATGCTAAATTTTGTTTCCTGACTTGTCCTAGGCCTGCATCAATCTGTATCAGCACCTCTATCTGCCCGTTATCTCCTGGAGACGTCCAGATGTTTTTTTCTAGTTGATGATTTCACGTTATTTTGAAGAGGATTTCTTCCCATAGCACTAAGGGATGGCACCTCCCTCCCAGCCTGGCCCTTACCACGAAGCTCTGCTCAAGTATTTAATTCAGCACTTATCCTGCAAAGACAAAGCATTCTCTTGGTCATCTCTGGGAGGGAAATCCCTCCCTTCCCCGACATGTCAGCATTTCAGGTCTCAGTCATACATCGCAGATGGCCTCCTCAACTCTGACACTTCTGCTTAAGCCCATCAAATGGAGCAGGCAGAGAAAAAGGTGAGAGAAATACTGAAGTTCTGGCTGCAGTGGGAAAATAGAAATCTGCTCATTTACCACAGGTTTTTCATTCTGAAGACTTGACCACAGGCTGTTGTTCACCCATTCCTGTTCAAAAGCTGAATTCTGAAGGTTAAGCAACCAGCTCGATCCTATAGAATGACAAAAATCTTTTTCATACAAACAAAAACTAAATGTATGCAATATATAACACTATGCATGGGGGAAAATCTTCCAGAGACACCAATTAGATGCATCTGCAAAGTAAATGTAAGATTTTTGGTTCCGTCAGAGAGTATTTGGATGGTGGCTGTGATGATGTCACTGCCTCACTGCTTTGCTCCAGATGAGTCAGTCCTTCATGCCCTACTTGCATTTAGAAATGGGCAAAATAATTTCTGACCTTTCCCGAGGGGTGTACTGTATTGGACATTTTAAAAGAAGAGTTCTTGTTTCTGTTACTGTGAGGTCTCCAGCCCTCACTCATGGGCCCTCCTTGAGGCTGAGATGATGTGAAGGCAGAGCTACTCTGCTGATAAGGGAGGTCAGTATCTGTTTTTGCACCTATCCTCTTGGGTAACTGGGATCCAAGCCAGGTCTCAAATCTAAATCCATCTCCCTCATTGTTTGTACTCAAGGTGGCACCAGCAGATGGAGTTGGCCTCACTGCTAACCTTCTCAATGGACCCTGAGACCACTGCCTGGATGCTGCTGCCTCCCTGCACCAAATACTGCCTGTGAGATGGAGATTCCCATCTCAGCTGGAGGACTCCAGTGCCCACAGCTTTTCAGCAGTGGCAGATGGAAATGAATTCACCGAATCTCTGTGGACCCCAACTTAAAGAAATGCCTCTATTGATTCTCCCAGCCCCAAGCAACACCAGGGAGGGATGGTTTTGGCTGGAAGGAATGTGAGGCAAATGCTGTGATTCATACTTGCCCACTCTGATTTGAGTCTGAATCATCTCTCTCCCCTTCTCACTAGAAATGATGTGATGAATGCCATCCTGTCATGGCTGGAGACCCTTTTCCTGCACCACATGCACTTTGAAGTCATTGCACAGAATCTTAGATTTTGGTCATTTGTGGGGTGGTCTCAAAGGCAGATGAGGTTGTCACAACCTCAGCTAGCTTCTCCACCAACACACATGTGGTGGGCTCTTTTGATTTGGGACTAAAGGGCTGGACAGTGGCCAGGTGTGAGGATCTTCTTCTTCCCCCCAGATCACCAACTCCTGTCTTCACCTCTGTGTCCTGCTCCATCCCCACCACCTCATGAGACCCTATTTCCTATGCAGCCTCCATTCTCCTGGTCCCACCAGCTTATGGGGTGCCCTGTACCTCCTGCTGAGGTTAGTGTTCCTTCTCAGAGGTGCCTACCTGGGCTGGGGGGATTAGGGAGTCTTTGTTTCAAAAGCATTTTAAGTGGTGAGAAGAAAAACAACCTGCAGCTCGGGCTGCAGGCAGATCAGGCTGAAGGCACAAGAGAGGAGGGAAATTTTCATGACAGAGGTGTGCTCCTGGCCTGAAGGGAGGGAAAAGGCTGTTATGGTTGGAGTCAATGAAATCACTGCTGGCAGGAGCATTGAACAGAGAAAAAAGAGAGCAGGTAGCGAGGCAGCAAGGTGGGATTTTAACCACCTGCCCAGGCTTGCAGCTAATTGGCCTGGTGGTTTTAAGGGAGTAGTAAATCCACAAGGGAAAGAGAAAGTTTTGCACTGAAGTCCTTGCCTGGGAACCCTGGAGTGCAGCATCTGGGGCAGCTGGGCATCAGTTCTTTGGTTTCATTGACAAACCTGAGCCTCAGCAGGCTTGGGGAGCTGGCTAGAGACAGGGTTTGGGCAGCAGGAAAGCCTTTCACATGGCAGCTAGGAAGCACTGGGAAGAGACAGAACTTCCCAGTGTGGGAAAGGCTTAGAATAATGTATGGGAACAGGGGGAGCGAAATAGTGTGGCAATGCACAAAACACTCCTGCTGCAGTGGCCCTGTCCAGGCTAAGTTTTCCTGCCAGTTTCTGTCCGTTCTTATGATCCTCAGATGGGTTTGTAGTGGCTTCAGGCATGCCCAGTGTACCAGCTTCTCCCATGGACCTGGCTGCCTATTTCTATAGTGAAAGCATCAAAATTTTGGGGAGGGGTCAGAACCAGCCCTTTAGAATGACCCTTGCAGGGTATAGAGCTTTAACCACCTACGTGGCATCCTCTAAACAAAACCTGGGAAACTTGGTCAGTGGGCATCAGCATTTTGTTGGGAAGGGACATATTTTAAGGAGAATTGGAGGTAGCTGGAAAGCAGGAGACCATGGTTTTACATTGCTTTATGAAGCCAAATAATTACATATTATTTACTAACCCCATGCATGACCCACACTTTGCTCTTCTCAGTGTGTTGAAGCCACCAGGCAGGGTGGCTGAGAAACCTGCAAGAGGGACCAGCTCAGCCTGGCACTTGTGCCTGGCCTTTGCTTAGGCTTGGGTTCTGGCCACGAAGTATGGATCTGGGGCAGAAATTTAAGGAGTATTTTATTCCAGAAAGAGGGAAAATGAAATATTTATTCACCCCAAATATTGTGGTTTGTCTTGAGCAAAGAAAAAAGCAACAAAGTTTGTAGAAGCGAAGTCTTCCAAACTCCGTAGCAAACTTCTTCCCCCATGGCTTTCAACAGCTGAAGTCCCTTGGAATCTCTTTTGTTTTCCTTCAAATTTAAACAAAAAGTATACTTCTGTTAGGAATATTATTTTTGATAAACAGACAAAAAAATATTTTTTTTCCTCCCATCCGCCTATTTTCTATAGGAATAAAAGAAAACTTTAAAAATATTATATCAAAATTAATTTGGGGAAGAAAATCTGGACTGGTTGTAGTGGAAAAAAACCCAAAACTTGCCCACAAAGGTGAAGAATAGTTCAAAAGTTCCTTTCTCTAGACTTTTTTCCCTGCTATTCCACAGTTTTTGTACGTGCTTTTACCTATACTTTTTGTGAAGAAGTGATTTTGTCTGGACCTTACTGCACAGTTGCCTACAAATACATAAGTGACTCAAAGAGTTAGTTCTCAGGAACGATTTATTTGCTCTGGTTATCAGTTTCCTGCATTTTGAAGAAATGGAATGGCTCAGGAAGGCTGTTTAATCGTGGCTCCTTTGACCCCAGCTGTTGCCTGGTGCCCTGGGCTGGTTTTTGCGTGGCTGCTGGTCCTGAGCAGCGTGGTGGCCCCACTCCTGCACATGAGCTGGCTGTGGTCACAAGCCACAGAGTGGATCCTCCAGGCCTGCTGTTTGCTCTCATTGCTGTTCTCCGTCAGATGTTCCTCCCCTGAGAGTGGCACCCCATGAGGGAAATGTCCCAGGAGGAAAGGATTTCTCACACCCCCTCAAGCTGTAGTCACGTCATTCAAATGTGCTGAGCTCTTGCGTGGCTCTCCTTGGTGCTGCCAAGCAATAGGACAAGAGGCAATGAGCAGAAAATGGTGCACAGGGAGTTCCACCTGAACATGAGGAAGAACTTTACTGTGTGAGTGACTGGGCACCGGAACAGGTTGCCCAGAGATGGAGTCTCCCTCACTGGAGATATTCAGGAACAGTCTGGATGCAATCCTGTGCTCAGGGATGATTCTGCTTGGGCAGGGAGGTGGGACCAGATGACCACTGTGGTCCCTTCAAGCCTGACCCATTCTGTGATTCTGTGGGCAATGTGGTTCACCTTCTGGTGGCAAAGCCTTCCCCACTGCACAGGGCAGCTCTGGTGGGAGGCTCTCTCAAGACTCTGCTGAAGGTCTCCATCTGGGAGTTTGGGCATGGATGGATTCAGACACAGACACACAGAGGGTGGGAATGGGCTCAAGTGTTATGTCAGGGCAGTGGTGCACCTCCAGCTTTCAGCCAAGGAAGCACCTGACCATTTGGTTGTTGGTAAGCGATGAGGTAATTCAGGGCCATCCTAAGAGCACCCTCAGCAGGTTTTGTGTCACTGAAGCATTCCCCAGGGGCCACTGCTGGCTCTGAGGCTGGAGCGTGCCTTGCACTGCTCACTATGGAATTTCTAAGGAGAGGAACAGGAGAAGCCCTTGCTCTCAGGGCTCCCATCCTCTCTTTTTCCTTGCACATCCCAGGGGGACCAAGACACAGATGACTACTTCATAGGTAACCAGAGGGCTCTGGAAACAGGGATGATCCAAATGCAACTGTGCCCAGTGCAGATATCTAGGCTACTGTTTTACTCAGGACAGGACAAAGCCACTGGTCTCTCAGCACGGCTGCATTAAAGATCATGAACCTCCTGCCCAGTTACTCCCATACTGCGTGTGGTTTAACAGAACATTGTTTGGTTCTGGGCTTAGACCAGAAGCTGGCTGAGGGTGCACAGCCCCATTCCTCTGCAGTGAAGCAAGTTCCCCTGTGCTGTAAAATGATTTGTGTGTACAACCTTTCTAGAGGAGGCTGCAGCTCCAGTGCGAAACGGTTCAGGAGCTGGAGGCTGAAATCACTCTGCGTACTCAGGATAAACTGATGCAGAAGGCAACAGATGCTGACAAAATTTACACTTGCTTAGTAAATGTGATTTATTTTCTTATCATCACCTCATTTTAAAGAAAGTTCCAGATCACATTTGTTTGGTAGCCACCTTTATTATTGTCTTCCACTTTTTAATAATAGATCTGGGCCAAAGAGCACCCTGAGTGAGAAAGCATATGTGGGAATCGGAGTCTGTGTGTTCTGGCCTTCCTTATTCCATGGTGAAACAGTTTCCTGTCTGTGCTCCTGCCCACCTCTGTCCCGCTGTTTTATCCGTCTGTCAGAGCTATTTTGACATCTGGGTCTTAACCCACTGAAGTCGAGAGCAGTTTGAATGGTCCCGTTAGCTTTAAAGTGACTACTCACCAGCTGGAGTTGGAGCCACCCCCCAGCCCCAGACGGGGCCAGGGCTTCTCCCTCTGTGTGTAAAATGACATGAGATCAGGGCCTGGGACCATAAACACGTAAAGCAGTTGGGTCTTCATAGCCCATTGTCCAGATGAGATGTCTCTTCCTTTGCTAGATCTGACCTCAGGTGCAGGCAGCTCCAGATCCAGCCATACTGTTGGGTTTTCTTTTTCAACTCATTTTCAGTTGTTAAGACTAACTAAAAAAAAAAAAGGAGAAAGTGAGTGATAAGTAAGGGCTGTTTGCTACGATTGAGAAAAACTGTTCCTCTTTTGCACTCCATAACCCTTTTCCCTCCCAAACCCGTTCTTGCCAGATCAGAATATATTAAAAATACATTAAAATCCAGGCATCAACACGAAAATTTCACCAGCTAATATTTGCAAAGCTAAAGGTTTCCATCTTCCCCTAGGTGGGTAACTTACTTTGTACAGTCTGGAGTGATCTTTAGTGACTCCCTTCTTGGATATCTGTCCTGCCGTCCTCTCCAGTGAGTGGAACAGTCAGATCCTCTGGCCGAAATTAACCACCTCCATTCAGACACCTGCTTGATTTAAATGCGTGCTTCACAAAAAATACGAATCTTCTGTTCTTTTTCCCTTGGCCTCTCACAAGGTGAATGAACAGTCCCAGCCATGCCTTTCATTTGCTTTCCTCCCTGAAGATCTGTGTCCGGAGAAAGGCACCTTTCTCCAAGGCTGTGTTTCACCCTTTTTCACCTGCTCTCTGTCCTCCAGCCAGCACCTAGGTTCCTGTTATCCTCATTTGGCACAATGGAGACTGAGGCAGTTAACTGCAACAGCACTGGTCTGTGTCAGACCAGGACTAGACCCATGATTGCCTGAGCCCTGGAGAGTGGAAGAAGAGCCACAAATATCTGCAGGAAAAATAAAGCACGAACAAAACCACGTGCAAGCACAAGAAGAGGAATGAGCGTTGGTGGGAGATAACCTGGATGGTGAATTCAAAACTACTAGCAAATGCTTAAAGGAAAGCGCTGAAGACTCTTCTCGAAAAGGCTGGGTGGCTTTTTAGTTTAAAAAGGAAGGGAGGAGGATGATAGGACCCAGTCAAGCTCACCTGCTTGCCTCAGTGGAAAAAGTCTTCCATTGTGCTCTGCTATTGGAAATACTTTCCAACAAGTTACAAATTTGAAGGCTTCAAGTTTTACTCCAGCAGGACATATGAAGGGATCTGCCACTGCATTCATGGTAGACTTTTCCATCTGTCTCCGCAGGACAGGGATGTGTAGCTATGCCTAAAGCTGTGATCTGGTTATAAAAGTTCCTCCTGGCTTGTCCAGCCCACCCTTAAGCAGAGGCTCCCTTCCCTGCTCTGAGCTAGGGTCTCCTTGGGCAGGCATTTGGCTTAGAGGTGACTTTCAGGAGCGATGGGTGAGGACAGTGTGAAAGCTCCCAGATTTTTTGGTGCTGCTAAAGCAGCAAGCAGCCCCCATCAGCTCCGGTATCTGTGTATGCTGGGGATGGGAGGCTGCAGTTCTGCCCAGCCACCTCGCTCTGGAGAACTGAAGAGGTTTTCCTGAAATCCAGTAGGGAATTCTGACACTGGTATCTTCCTTCAGCTTCATACTCTCTGCAGTGATAAGGAGACCCTCATTTTCTCTATCCATCTCCAAAGTGCCGGCCCTGTCCCACATCCCTTGCCCACACTGCGGGAGCTACCTCCGGGCAGTCCTGAGCTCTGCGGACCATTTCCCTTTCTCCTGGGAAAAAGAAAAAAGCCTTTTCCTAGGATTTCCTTACCTAGGAGGTGTCTCACCAAGCTGCAAAGTAACTAAACCGACGGGCTTGGTTTCGAGGAGAGCCCCCGGCTCTTGCCGGCGCTGAGTTGGGGCCACCTCTGCGGGCTTTCCACGGGGAAAAACACAACGAAATCCAAGCGCAGAAGGCGTCCCGGCGAGAGGTTACCTGCTCTACTGCTGCGGGTCGGCGGCGGCACCAAAGTCGCCCCGGGCTGGCCGTCGGGACTCGTTTTGTTTGGTTTTTCTCCTGGGAGGAAGCACCAGTTCCGAGCAAAGCGAAGCGCCGCGGAGAAGGGCCGGGAGGAGAGCCGGCCGCAGCGCTGGCCCCGGGACCCCCGGGGGAGGGACCGCTCGGGGGCATGGCTATGGAAGGAACCCCAGGAGAGGCTAGGGGATTTAGTCGTGAGAGTCGGGACCCCTCCCCGGGGGCCTCCTCCTCCCGCCGGGGGAGAGGGGCCGGGCGGGCCGGCACCGCACA
>VZTI01004802.1:4730-27719 GCA_013397865.1 Struthidea cinerea
CCTTGGCATATTTTTTTTTTTTTTCTTTTTTGTTTTTTTTTAGTTCGGGTTAATTGATTTTTCCAAAAGACACTTTGCTCCCCCCGTCGGCTGCGCATTGTTTCTGTGCAGATCTCCGTGGATAATCGCCGAGAGCAATAACCATTCCAAAAGGAAAACTCATTTTGCGTGGGGAAACGGGACACCTCGGAGGACAGAACCTTTGTGCTGCCTTTGATTTCTTGTTATGGCTGAGAACTCTCCACAGAAGCACTTCTTGTTTTCCTGCCTAATGCTTGGAACAAACCTAAAGCCCCCAACGCTTCCAGGGAAGAGAGGCAGCTTTTTTTTCTCCTGAGTGATTCTAGAATATTCTAGGAACACAATATTCTTTCTGTCGTGCTCGTTAGCAAGGAGCGCCAGGTAATAATTTGCTAAATACTTGACGAGCCGAGTAATTGGCGAGTTGTGCTCTCAGGCCTCCCAAGGCAGAAGGGAATTCTGGATTCGGGGGGTCCCGGCCGCGTTTTGGGGGTCTCGGCGAGCCGTGCCCCGTTGCTGGCGGTAATTCCCTAATGAGGGGTTGTGTCCTGCCCCTCCACACCCCCGCCCTGAATTTAATTCTCATCAGCCAGGCTCTCCACTTTGCTAATAACGATAGCAGCCACAAATAGCTTTCAACATGCCATTGACAGCCCGCTTGGAGAGAGCACTTGAAATAGTGGTAGACAGCTGAAAGTACCCATAATTGTGCGCCCGAGTGAGAACCACACTGCTCAAGGGCCTGATTTTCATGTGCTTAAAGAGACAATATCCTGGTTTCAACAAATGCTGCTGGTGCTTCACGCCTCGTGTGATTTACTCCTCCTCCTCCTCCGCCAGGGCGGAGGGTTTGGGGGGGATCTGGAGTGCCCGGAGGGGGCTGTGGGGTGCGGACCCGTATGAAAATCCCTGCGGGGTGCGTGCGGAGGGAGCCGTGCTCGGGAGAAGAGGAGGGAGCTGGGGCCTTGCGAGTGGGAGCTGTGGGGTGGTGCTGGTGCCGTGTTCCCGCATCCCGTGGATGGGGCTCCCATCGCCTTTGGCAGCCCCACCGACGCCGCTCCCGGGGGTGTAGGGACGTGTGTGTAGGGATGTATTTGTGCTTCCTTGGGAATGGTCATGCTCCCAAAGCTGCCTGAGCTCCAGGAGCGTGTGGACAACGCTCTGAGCACAGGGTGGGATTGGTGGGGTGTCTGCAGGGCCTTTGATAATCCCGGTGTTCCCTTCCACCTCTGGAGATTGCTGGAGTTAAGGACAGAAATTTGGATGTTTTGGGGCGTTTCCCAGGAGGAGGAAGGGCGGTGCTCTGTGTTCAGCACCTTCTCCCAGGAGCGAGGGCAGGCTGGACTCGGGGCTGGTGGGGCCCAAAATCTGTCCTGAGGCTCCATCTGCCATGGCCTGGTGGGATTCCCTTCCCCACGGAGAATCTCTTCCATCTGGGGGACGGATTGAGGGGTGTGTGCTGTGTGCAGGGCATTCGGGGTGCTGTGTGCAGAGTCCTGGGGGTGCCCTGTGCAAGGTGTTTTGGGGTGCCTGTGCAGGGTTTTTGGGATGCTCCCTGCAGAGCGATGCCCGTGGGGCCGGTTCCTGCAGGCAGCTCCATCCTCCCGGGAACGGGGAGCCCGGGAGGGGTCTGTGTCCGGTCCTGTGCCGTGGCAGGGTGCTGGGATCAGCCTGGGGGGGTCACCCCGGGGCTGGGACATCCCTGCGGTCCCCACTTGCCTCATGGACATCCAGAGCTGAGACGATTTGGCACTGCCCAGAGCCCTGTCCGGGGGTGTCCTCCCCACCTCCTGGATCCAGCCTGGAGCTCTGCACTCCCAGATTTTGGGTCATTTCAAGGCTGCTCTGCCTCTCCCATGGCTGACATCTTGGGGGTTTGTTTTTAAATTCCCTCTGGCCCATCCAGGTGTGTAATCCAGGAGATGGGAGCGCAGGGAGCCGGAGCTGCTGGGCACAGCCCGCCCCAGCTGTTTCACACCGAACCCATCCCGGCTCCCGACGGGTGCCAGGAGCAGCTCCCTGTACCCCCGAGTGCTTCGGATGCTGCCGGTGGCTCTGGCCATTTTAAGAGCAGGTGACAGGAGCCTTGGCCGGGGCCGAGGGGTCTCGGTGTTGATTTATCACCGCTGCAGATGTTTTCTCTGGTTTCGCCCTCCCCGCCGCTGAAACCCCACCCGGGAGGTTCTGGGCAGGCAGCACGGCAGATTCTTGGCAGGGAGCACGGAGCGAGGGGGGATTAGTTGGGATTTCAGGTTCTCCCGACTCCTTGCCCTTTTTAACAACCATCAGCACCCCTGTGCTGGGGGGAGGATCCCGGGATTGGCTCCCGGGGGTGTTGGGGTGGGTGGGAGCCTCTCCCCGTGCCCGTCTCTGGGCGTTTTACCCGCCCCAGTCCAGGGAAGATGCAGGGCAGCGGAAGGGGATGCGGAGCCCGGCATTGCCATGGCAACCCGCGGTGGGAATGGAGGCTTTCCTTGGCAGGAGCGGCTCGGGGGCTCCGCGGCTCTGGGTGAGGTGATGAATGAGCCCTGTGAAGGGGAAGGTTTCGGGCACGGAGCCCTCCCCTGTTCCCGGCGTTCCAGAGGATCCCTTTCCCTCCTGGTTAAAGTTTTAATGGGGACAACTGGAGTTTAATGTGCTGGGGAACGGGAAAAGGGAAAGCGAGCAAATATTTAAAGACGATTGAATCTCGTGTTCACAGGAAACCTCACGGTTGTAAACATAATATTTTGGACATCCAATATCTCTGTGCTCGCTGGATCCCACGTGGGAAGTCTCTTTCCATGTGGAACGGGGAGTTTGGCTTCGCGTCTTGCTTGGGAGTTTTGGATTTAAAGGTGGAAGCCTCACGTGCGTTGTTGGTCAGGGCCGTCCGGGGAATACCCAGCTCCTTCCCTTCCCGCTCCATGGAACCAGCCTGGCTGGGTGCTGTGCTTTTCCCAGGGTGCAGCCGAGGGAGGCTGGCACTGGCACCGCTGTTTTCCCCTCAAACACGGATCGGATTTGTTCTAGAACCCGGGAGCTGGCCGGGCAGCGCTCCTGGAGCCACGGCCGCCCTTGCTGCATCCCGAATCCAGTGGCTGGAGCTGGAGGAATGAATCATTAATGGAGCTGGAGCTAAATGTAATCTGATCGAAGCGCCAGTGCCAAAAAGCCTGGAAGGAGCTTTTCCCGTGGCTGGGCACGGCGGTGGCACCGTGGGCGGCCGGTGGCACACGCGGTGCCAGCCCGGCTGCTCCGGCCGCGGCACCGGGGCCGAGCTTGGATTCGGCACTCGGAGCTCCCGGCCCGGTTCTGTGGGAGCGGAGGAGCTGTCAGGTGTTGTGTGGGTGCTGGGTGCTGAAAGCCTTGTGCTGGCCAGAGCCTGGCCCTGGGGACAGGGGTCACGATAGCGAGGTGTCACTGCAGCGATAGGACACCGGGAATGGCTTCCCGCTGCCAGAGGGATACTGGGGAGGGATCCTGGGAAGGAATCCTTCCCTGGGACAGCAGTGGGACGTTGGTTGCTGTGACTGCCCCGTTCCTGGAAGTGTCCAAAGCCAGGCTGGAGCAACCTGGGCTCCTGGAAGGTGCAGGGAGTGGAACTGGATGAGCTGTGAAGTCCCTTCCAGCTGAACCATTCCAGGATTCCGTGATCCCCCAGCTGCCTGCTGGATCCATGCATCTTCACGCTCAGGGCC
Organism: Struthidea cinerea; assembly: GCA_013397865.1. Classification (NCBI taxonomy): domain Eukaryota; kingdom Metazoa; phylum Chordata; class Aves; order Passeriformes; family Corcoracidae; genus Struthidea; species Struthidea cinerea. The sequence goes on from VZTI01004802.1 coordinate 8,432, forward strand.
GTGATGATCCCGGTGACTTGGTGGCTGTGGCCCGGGGTACCTGAGTCCAAGCCGTGGTCGCTTCCAGCCGTTCCTGCCTTGGCACGGTGTGCCAGCACGTTCCCAGCCTCTGGAATCGCTAAGAAAAGCATCAGGTGTAACCCAATCACCGGGAGTGCTTCTGGAGAAGAGGATGGCCAGGAATATTCCCGGGGCTCTGCAGCAGCCCCTGGGGAGCTCTGTGGGGACCCCTTGGAGCAGGACCCGGAGCCCTGGGGTCTGTGGGGTGGTTCCCTGCGTGGGGGTGACTCCAGGCTGGGGGAGATCAGGCTTTTCCCGGTGTCTCCCTGCTGATGGTGAGGCTGGGAATGTTGGTTGTGCTTGTGGGGTTGTTCCTGTAGCAAGAGCAGCGTGTCCCAGCCATCCCCAGCTCCTCACAGCAAGCACTGAGTGTCCGTTGGGAATTTTCCTCCAGACTGGGATATTTGGGCATTTTCCTTGAGGGCACGTGGAGCCTGGGGTGGCTGGGCTTAAAACCCAGAGGTGCTGTAGGACCTGTCCTGGGGAGGCTGAGCTGTGGGGTGGATTTGGGGTGATTTGGGATGGTTTGGGAGCAGAGGGTGACTGTGGCTGTCTCGGGAAGGAGGCTCCTTGCCAGCAGGAGGCCGGAGCTCTCCCAGTTAATCACTCGTGTTATTGATAACGAGCTGCTGGGGCTGGCGGAAGGAATTTCGGGGCGTTTGATTCCCTGCCAGCGCTCGGCTCCGGCCATTGTTGTGGCGCTGGATCCTCGCGGCCGCTTGGCCGTGTTTGACTTGGAGCCGGAGCTGTTTTCACAGCTGCCTCGGCCAGGAGCAGCCGGAATTAACCCCTGGGAGCCGGGACACGGCCATCCCGCCGGGAGCGTCCCTGGGGTGTGCAGGGACGGCGCCTCTCTAGGTCATCCCTGCAGGAAAGCATTATCCCAGGGAATTGTTCCCACAGAGTGCAGCTGGCGGGCGTTGGTGGGTCCAGGCTGTTTCCGGAGTGGGATGCGAGGGTGGCAGAGGGAATGCCGCGCGTGGGGAGGGAGCAGAGCAGACCCCAGCCCTGGTGGGGACTCGGCTCCCCGCACGGGACAGGTGCCTTTGGCTTTGCCAAGGTTTCTTTTGGAGAAACCAAACACCCGCCGCAGCCCTGGTGGAGATGGAGAGGGCCCCCAAAGCCTGGATTTCCTGGGATCCAGCCTCTCCGGAGAGCAGCAGCTGCTCCCGGGATGAGGAGCTGTGCCTGGCTATGTTTTCTTGGGGTCCAGGCTGCTGTGACACTGGCAGGGCTGGTCTGGGACACTCATCCCGTGGTGGGAAGGGGATGGAAGTGTCCCAGGGAAGCGGGGATGTGTCCCTGTGCTGGAGAGCCTGAGGGGACTTCCAGTGCCTCTGCTGGGAGCTGCTGCTTCCGCCTGTGGGGCTGGGAAGGGACAGGGAGAGGGGACGGAGAGGGGATGCACAGGAGGGGATCTGTGGGATGGGACAGGGAGATGGGACAGAGAGGGGATGCACAGGAGGGGTTCTGTGGGATGGGAGAGGGGATGGAGAGGGGATGCCCAGGAGGGGATCTGTGGGAAGGGACAGGGAGAGGGGATGCACTGGAGGGGATCTGTGGGAAGGGACAGGGAGAGGGGACAGAGAGGGGATGCACAGGAGGGGATCTGTGGGAAGGGACAGGGAGAGGGGACGGAGAGGGGATGCACAGGAGGGGATCTGTGGGATGGGACAGGGAGGGGATGCCCAGGAGAGGGGATCTGTGGGATGGGACAGGGAGGGGATGCCCGGCAGGGGACAGGAGGGGCCGGCGCTGCTGCCGGGAAGCCTCGTGCCACCCCGTCCGCGGGAGGCTGCCGGGTGCTGACCGCTGCTTTTTCTTCTTCCCTTTTTCCAGACAGAAATTGCTAAAAGACTGAACACGATTTTAGCCCAGATCATGCCTTTTCTGTCACAAGAGGTAAGCACTTTTCCATGCCCTCTTTGGGGGGGGTGCAGCTTCTCCCGGGGTTTCTCCTCCCAGGCAGCGCCGGGTCCCTTTGGGGTCTCTGGGGGTGTGAGAAATGGGGATTCAATCCTGCCTGTGTGCTGGAACACCCTTGGGATGGGCGTGGCTGGGCCCTGCAGGGGCTCTGCTCCTCTGCGGGGGCTGCCCTGAGCCCAAAAGGCTGCGAGGGGCTCCCCCTTTTCCCGGAGGAGCTGTTCCCTCACCCCGCGGAGCCGGGAGGTGCCCCCAGGCTGCTGCAGCCAACATGGGGCAAAAAAGTCTGGGAAAAACAGGCAAAATAGGGCCCAAAAGAGGGGGGACCGTGTTGGGGGGATCCTGTGGCTGACCTGGCCCCTCTGTCCCCGCAGCACCAACAGCAGGTGGCCCAGGCTGTTGAGCGTGCCAAGCAAGTGACAATGACGGAGTTGAATGCTATCATCGGGGTACGTGGACTTCCCAATCTGCCTCTCACCGTGTGTATTCCCCTTTTATTCCTATCATTTACCATATCCAGAGGCGACCCTGCGCTCAGGAGGGCAAAGAGGGCGGCTCCCAGTCCCCGGCCATCCCAAAACACCAAAACCGCCCCGACCCCGCAGCTCCTGGCTGTGCCAAAACCCCGAAACGGCCCCAATCCGGCACCCAGCAGGACCCAGGGGCTGGGAGCTGCCGCCTCCCTGGCAGCTCCGGGATTCCAATTGGGCGTTCCCTGTGGGGCTGGGGAGATTTGGGGTGGGAGCCTCCCGCGCCCCTGAGGCCAGGCTCGTCTCTGCCGGGCTGTTGGTGTGCAATGTGCTGTGCCCTTGGCGGAGTTGTTGTTCCATGCATTGACCCTTTCCCGCACAGACCGAGCGCTTCTGATAGAAAATTAACAGCTTTAATGATTCCTTTAATTGCTGTCACTGTCTCGGTCCCGCAGCGAACCCCGGGACATCGGAGTTCCCAATCCACGTCCTGGGCAGGCGGCCCCAGAGCTCCTCTGCCTTTGTTTCCCAGAATATCCTCATTTATAATCACTTTTGTTTTTTAATAACTATTTGCACTTCTTAAGCTTCAAGGATCTTTATCATTCCCTGCGTTTAACTTGTTTTTCCGTCCGTTTTCCTGTATTTATGGGTGTCACCGAGTGTGGGACCGTGCTCCGGGCTCCTGCAGCCTTTGGGAATGAGGAAGCAGCCGGATCCCTCGCGGCGGGGTCGGTGGCGCTCGGGAAGTGCCCCAGGAATGGGAGCTGGGTTTTGGGGTGGCACTGCACCCTGCCGTGCCTGGCCTCCTGCTGCTCCTCAGCCGTTCCAGGCGGGCTTGCGTGGAGCAGGGATGGAGCTGCTGGAGGAGCGGCTGGAAGCGGCAGCCCAGAGCCCGGGCAGCTGGAGCAGATATTGGAATTCAATTAAGGGGGATGAGCGAGGCCCGCGACCCCCGTTCCCGAGGTAATTGCTTCCCTGGATCACGGCGAGGCCCCGCTGTCATTAAGCAGCCAGCCCAGCCGTTTAATCGCTTCCCTGACGAACTTCCAGTGGGAATCACAGGCGTCTCCTCCCGGGGCGGCTGGGCAGGGAGGGACACGGAGCTGGCAGCAGCTGGTCGGTGATCCCGTGGCCTTCCATGGCTTGTCCGGGAGGGCAGAGCTCAGCCCGGAGGTGTGGAGCTGGTTTGGGTGGTGGGTCCATGCTCCTGCAGCTGCTCCAGTGCTTCCCAGAGCAGAAAACCCGGAGGATTCGGTGGTTTTTCCTCCCCTCCGTGCACACTGTGGGCTGTTACTGCGGGGTTGCTGCTGGCAGGAGGTGGTGGTGGTTCCATGGCCTCCCGTGGCTTTTAGGGATGGTTCCAGGCTCATCCCGGAGCATGGAGCTGGTTTGGGTGGCGGATTTGTGCTCCTGCACCTGCTCGGGTGCCCGCAAAGGCACAAAACCCAGAGGATTGGGTGTTTTTTCCTCCCCTCCGTGCATGCTGTGGGTTGTTGCTGCTGGCAGGAGCTGGTGGTGGTTCCATGGCCTCCTGTGGCTCGTAGAGAGGGTTCCGGGCTCATCCCGGAGCTGGTTTGGGTGGCAGCTGCAGCCCCCGAGCCCCCAAGCGCAGAGGATTTGGTGTTCTGCCCTGCCCTCAGCAGGTTGTGTTTGCAGGGCTGCTCACGTGGGCACATCCCTGGCTCGGTTTGCTCGGTGCCAGGTGTGTCCCGGTGTCCCTGGGGAGGTGGCTCCGCTGTCCCCAGCCTGCCCCGGCGCCCCGCTGCAGGAGCTGCAACACCCAAACCCCTCCAAAGGGTGCAAAGCTCTTTTCTTTTTGCCCCTTTTGAGGTCAAGAAGCGTTAATTTTATGCATCTGGGCCATTGTCTCGCAGCTCCCGCGCTGGAGGCTCGGCTGAAATGGAGCCTTGATTTGGTTGTAGCCCTGGAAATGATTTCCCTGGAAATGATTAAACTCCGGCACTAAATTTAACGCCGGCGCTGAACCGAAGTGCTGAACCATTAAATCGGGAACAAAGGCACGGAGCGTGATGGACATAATCCAATTAAAGCCACTCCGCCACCAGACACTCCCTGCCAGCCTTCCTCCCAAATTTGGAGCCTCCTCCCATCTCGCCATCCCTGTCTGGCACCGCCGAGGGACCCCAGGAGCGACGGCTCCGAGGCCGCTGCCGGAGTCACCCCGGGCTGGCTTTGCGGGATCGTCATCCACAGCCTCCCGTTGTCCTGGGATATCGGGGACGTCACTCCCTGAGGAGCCCGATGGATGCTGGAATTCCGTGGGATCCCAGAGCAGCGTCCTGAGGGATCTGATGTGTGGATGGGCTCCAGGAGGGTCCGTGATCCTGGAATGCTGCTCCAAACCCTTGTGCTGTGTGTGTCACCTGCCCGCCAGGACCTGGCTTCCTGTGCAGGGGGATTTGGGGTTCCCAAGGAGCCCCCCCATCCCTGGAATGCTGCAGCAAACCCTCAGCCGGTGGTGTTTAAACGCAGGGCTGGGAGGGGAGGGAAGGGGCCTTTCCAGCAGAGGACACTCGGGGCAAACGGGATCTCTGTGCCACCGAGTGCCAGCTGGGGTCTGTCCCCCTCCGTGGAGTCTCCAGGATGTTATTCCCAAGGGATGTGCAGCGGCTGCTCTGTGGGCTGACACCAACAGCGGAGTGACGGGAGCGGGAACCTGGGAATTCCCAGCACCACCCCGGGATCCGCTCCTTGGCTCACCCTCCTCTCCTTGCCGTGGGAACGATCCAGCTGGGACACGGATGGAGCTCTGCAGCCCTGCTTCGGGATCTTGGCTACCCCGGGGGCACGGGGACGCGGCTTCAGGACATCCCACGCGGATTCTGCTCTCCGCTTCCCGCTGCCAGAGGGGAGAAGACCAAACCACCCCGAGACGCTGCGCTGGGCCAGCAGGGACGTTGTGTCCCAGCCTTGGTTCCCACGTCCTGTGCGGATGCTGTTCCTGCAGCTCACCGAGCCCGTGGATGGATTTATCTGTTGGCAGCCTAAAAACCAGGAAGAAATCCCAGTTTTCTGCTCCGCCGGAGCCGCTCCGGGTGCTGGTTCTTCTCCTCTGGGTGTGCTGCCTCGCTCGCGGTGGGGCTGTGCTGTCCCCTGGGCTGTCCCAGGGCTGGGATTCCCATCGACATCCCGGGAATGGAGTGCTGCTGTTGCACGAGGCCACGTCCCTTTTTTTGGGTGGAAAACTCCCGGGATGAGTTACAGCGTGCAGCTGTTTCTGGAAGCTGGAGATTGCTGAGGATAAAACATTGGATCTTGGTGTATTCCAGGGGTGGGCACCGCTGGAGAGCTCCCAGGAGGGGAATGTGGGAATGGTCGGAGGCGCTGGAAAACCACAAGGGGCCGTTCTCTGGGATGATGCTCTGCTCCAATGGCCAGCCCTGCCTCTCCCTCAGAGGGGTGGAAATGCTGGGAAACTGGAATGGGAAGAGCCAGGGATGCGTTCCGCTTGTTTTGGTGCCGGAGGAGCGATCCTGGCACTGCGTGGCAGCAGCTGCCGAGGCTCCCACCTTGTGCCCCTCAGCCCCAGCTCTGCTCCACGTCCTGGCTTGGGGACGCTCCTGGAATGGCCGTCCTGAGGGCGCTTCCCGTCCTGCCAGCAGAACCGGCTCCTGCTTTTTGAGGGCACAGGGATCGATGGATTTCCTGCAACGGAGGCCTAAAGGCCTTCCCCATGTGGCCTCTGCGTCGGCTGGGATCTCGGAGCTGCTTTCATGGATCTCCTGTGCCTGGGACTGCGGCTCCTGCCTGGAATCCTGTCCTGGATGGGGATTGCCCTCTCCATCCCACAAGGATGAGAAGACAGCTCTGGAAGGGTTGGGTGACCCAGCTGGGGCCTGCTGTGTCCGTGGAGTGGGGCAGGACATTGCCCCTGCTGCTGCCCAAAATGGGTCCTTCCATCGGGAATGGGCGGGAGCTGTTCCCCCAAAACTTGGACGTGGTGTGAGGAAACTAATCATGGAATCCTGGAATGGTTTGGGTGGGAAGGACCTTAAAGCCCATCCAGGGCCACCCCTGCCATGGCAGGGACACCTCTCACTATCCCAGGCTGCTCCAAGCCCCATCCAGCCTGGCCTTGGACACTGCCAGGGATCCAGGGGCACCTGGGTGCATCTCCTGCAGCTCTGGGGAAGATGTGCCGGGGATTTCCTTGTGGGAACTGTTGGGAGCACGGACAGAGCCCCCCGTGCCTGGGGGTGTCCACTGGGCTGGGCCTTGTGCCAGCAGCTCCTGCTGCCCATCCCTGCCCCTCAGAGTGCCCCGGAGAAACCCTGGCCCAGGCTGGTTGTGGGGAGCTGGGGGGCTCTGCTGCAGCCCGGGCGTCCCCTCCTTCCGGGTGTCCCCAGCCTGTGATTCCCGCTGTGGTCCGATGCCCAAACGTGGCTCCCCTGGGAGCGGTGGGATGCCGCTGGAGGGGCCGTGGCTGCGGGCAGGAGGGTCCCAGGCAGGAGCACCAGCTCCAAACACTCCTGGCTGGAGCAAGGGTGGCCTGGGCACTCTGGGAAGTGGCTCCTTGGATTTCAGCTGGTTTTCTTCCAAGGTTGTGTTTGAACTGGGGCATGTGTGTGGTTTTCCCTTCCTCTCCCCAGTGCTGCAGTTCGGCTTTTTCCGGCTGAGCTGGAGCAGGCAGTGAATCTCCGTGGCTGAGGGAGCGCTGGGAGGGCTGGGATTCACTCCCAAAAAATCCCTGGGAGCAGCTGGAGGCTCTCTGCCATCCTGGCTGGGCTGCAGCTCCAGGGAATGTGGGGGGTTATGTCCAGCCCCATGGTGGGAGTGGAGGATCCTGCAGGATTCGTCCATGCCCGGCGATGTCGGAAGGGGTTGGGAGCAGCAGGATCCTGGGATGGGACCAGGACGTTGTGTGGAATTTCCTTCTCCCCATGAAGCACCTGGAAGCTGCTCCCGAGCAAAGGAGCAGGACTTTTCTGTCCTGAGCTGTCTGGGAGGCTCCTGGGTGCTGGAATTCTCTCTCCCTGACTGGTTTAGCAGCTGCCCCGCGGCCGCGGAGTCTCTCTGCTTCCTGGGTGGGATTCCTGGATGTTTTCATTTCCCTTTTACTGCTGGAAAAGCCGAACTAACCATGTCCGCAGGGATGAGCGTTCCGGGACCGCAGGATTATCCCGGGGGGTGTTCCGTGCGTGCTGAGTCCTGGGAATTGTCCCTGGGCACCTCTGTCCTGCTGCTAATGGGGCTTCTCCTTGCAGGCATCCAGCGGGGCCGCTCCCGGGAGCATCCCCCGGGAATGTCCCTTCCCGGCGCCGCCCCCGATCCCCGATTCCCGCTCCCCGGCTCACTGGTGCTTTCATTGCAGCAGCAGCAGCTCCAGGCCCAGCACCTCTCCCACGCCGCCCACGGGCCCCCGGTCCAGCTGCCGCCGCATCCCTCGGGGCTCCAGCCGCCCGGAATCCCGCCGGTCACCGGCACCAGCTCGGGGCTGCTGGCGCTCGGCGCCCTGGGCAGCCAGGCCCACCTGGCCGTCAAGGACGAGAAGAACCACCACGACCTGGACCACAGAGGTGAGAGGGGCGGCTGCTGCTGCCCGGCCGCCGCTGCTGGAGCTGCACCCTCCTGGGACGCTTCGGGGGGAAGGGAGAGGAGCGTTATCCAGGGCAGGGACGCCTTCCGGCGCTCCAGCCTGGCCTTGAACGCTGCCAGGGATCCAGGGACAGCCACAGCTGCTCTGGGAATTCCAGCCCAGCCCCTGGGGACAATTCCTGCCGAATATCCCATCCATCCCTGCCCTCTGGCAGTGGGAAGCCATTCCCTGTGTCCTGTCCCTCCACCCCTTGTCCCCAGTCCCTCTCCAGCTCTCCTGGAGCCCCTTTAGGCCCTGGAAGGGGCTCTGAGCTCTCCCTGGAGCCTTCCCTTCTCCAGGTGAACATTCCCAGCTCTCCCAGCCTGGCTCCAGAGGGGCTCCAGCCCTCGGAGCAGCTCCGGGGCTTCCTCTGGAATTGCTCCAGCAGCTTCACGTCCCTCTGATGTTGGGGGACGCCCTGGTCCCATCACGACTCATTTCCCACCACCCCATCCCTCGGGTCAGCTGCGTTCAGACCGTGGCATTGTGCTTTTAGGGATGCAGAATTCCCTGAATGATGCTCAGCCTTGGGTGCAGCCCGGCTGCCGTTCCTGTGCCCTTGTTCAGCTGCGCCTTAGTGGGAAAGCAGCCTTCATCCTCCTCCTCCTCTCCATCACCGTCAGAGCCTTCCCATGCTCGGGGATCCAGCTCTGGGCACCAGGAACTTGGTGGTTTTCCCCGTTATTAGGGGTCCAACCATTCTTTAGAAGACCAAAGGATCTGTGATTCCAGGTGCAAGCCAGCGGTGTTCAGGATTGTCCTGGCAGATCCCCCTGTCCACCAGCGCAGCAGGATTTGGGATATTTCCCCTCCGCATTCCCGTTGGCAGGGCAGGTTCCCACGGCCTCTCCCAGCTCTTGGGCTGTGCTGGGGGATTTGGGGTGGGGAAAAAAAAAAGCAGGGAGACGAAACTATTGGTGGGAGTTATCTAGTTCCATCCCTTTTCCTGCATGGATTCAGATGGCCAGAGATTCCAGGGGAAACGGGGCTGTTTGGGGACGAATGAGTGGCTGAGCCACACCTCGGATGTGGAGCTGTGCACCCGGGACTGGTGGGTGACCTCAGGGACCTGAGGCTGCTGCCATTCCCGTTGGATTCAGGGCATTTGCAGCTGTGTTTGGCCAGATAACCAAGGAAGGGGCAGGAGCTGGATGGAAGGAGGGAGATTTTAACGCCAGACAGGGCTTGAGTTCTGGGTTTGTTTTTCTGGTTTAAGGCTTAGCCTAACTTGCTTTATTTTCCTGTCTCTTTATTTCGGCTGTGCCCTCCCCTCTGCCCCGGCATCTCCTGAAGAGCGAGACTCAAGTGCAGTAAGTCCCATTCCTTCCTTTTGCTCCCACTTTTGGGTGGCCGCGCGGCTGAGTTTTATTCATCCTCGAAAAACCCACCTGGTGGCTGGGAGCTCCGGGGCTGCCTTTGGCACAGGCCTTACTAAATAATAAACCAGGCAATAAAATTCCTCATCCTGCCTGGAAGAGCCGTGCCGGGATGAGCGGAGTCGCCTTCTCCGTGCTGGTTTGGAAGTTTGATTTCAATCCCTGTGTGGGTGGCAGAGCCTGGGGAAATTCCGTCGTTTTGGCTGAAGGAGTGCGGTCAGACCCAGAATCCTGAGGTGGTCAGGGAAGCCGGTTTATTCCTGATGGCTCTCCTGTTATCTGGGGTCATCTCCTCTGGGATGGGTTTGGCAGGACTTGGAAGCTCAAGCAGTTCCTAACCAGGGAAATCCCTGGGTTTTGGAGGGCTCCGACACCCCGGAGGCTGCCCCGGGTGATGGATTCCCTGGGAGCGGGGATGGAGGGGACATTGGGGGTGGCAGGAGCTCATGGAACGGGGCTGAGCCGGAGCCTCCCACCCCGGCATTCAGGGAAAATGGGACACGGAACGGATTTCTCCGTGGAAAGGGCTGTTAAACCTCGGAAGGGGCAGCCCAGGGAGGCGGTGCAGGTGTCCAGGGAAGGCCTGGACGTGTCCCTGAGCGCTCTGCGCCGGTGACAAGGTGGGGCTGGCTCCCAGGTCGGCCTCGGTGATCCCGGAGGTCTTTCCCAAGCCCAGCATCGCGTGTGAAAAGCTGCCAGGACAAAGCCCGGCTGAGCTGCGGCTCGGCAGCGATTTCCTGCCAGCCCCGAGCCCACAAACAGCCCTTTGGAGAGCGGGGAAGGGAAGTGCTCTGCGAGGGGGGAGGCAGAGGGGAATTGGGCATCGTTAACCCGCTCCTCCGGCGGGCAGGGGGCCGTCGGAGCCGGGCAGCTTCCCAATCCATAAACTGCGAGCCGGGGTATTCCCCGTGGAGGTTTAATGTGTGCGATAATCAGCGTTAGTCATTCATATTTTCCCCAGCCTTTGCCTGTGCAATAAAAAATATTTAGTTCCTTGGCAGCGGGCCAGGAGCGGGGCTGAATGGATCGATGCCTCTAAATGCCTGACATGATTCTCTGGGAGCTGCGAGGGTTTTCAGCATGACTGCCTGGGAAGAAAGAGCTCCGTGTTATCCAAAGCTGCTTAGTGGGGACCAAGGAGAAACACGAACTGCTTTGGTTCTCCCTTTCAGCCGGGGAAGAAAGGCGGGCGCAGCTCGGCGGCGGCGCTGCTCAGCGGGGCTGGCAGGCTCGGCAGCGGGGAGCGCTCCTGCTGCTGCTCCCGGGCACCGAGGGGAGGGAAGGGGCCGTGCTGAGCGGGGTGCGGGATCGGGGCCGTGCGGGATCGGGGCCGTGCCGAGGGCGATGCAGGATCAGGGCCGTGCTGAGGGCGATGGGGGATCGGGGCCGTGCGGGACGGGGGCCATGCTGAGGGCGATGCAGGATCAGGGCCGTGCTGAGGGCGATGGGGGATCGGGGCCGTGCGGGACGGGGGCCATGCTGAGGGCGATGCAGGATCAGGGCCGTGCTGATGAGGGGTGTGCGGGATCGGGGCCGTGCTGAGGGCGATGCAGGATCGGGGCCAGGCATCCTCCTCATTGTGCTACCATGTTTGCTCCCAGCATTTCCCGGGAATGCCGGCATCTCCTGGGCTTTGCTGCTTGCAGCAAGGGCAGAATTCCCCCTGTGCCACAGGCACTGGGCTCTGCCATTCCTGGTCACGTGGGTTTTCCGGGACATTTTGTGGCTGTCCTTTGGCTCCAGGGCCAGGATGCAGCCGTTCCTTTGCTCCTCCTGGATGAGGGCTCCCAGCTCTGCCAGAGGAAGAACTCCTGGGCTCTGGAGCTTTCCTGGGAATGCCAGCGTGTCCCGGGCTTTGCTGCCTGAAGCAGGGACAGGATTACCCCCCAGCAGGGCTGTGCCAGGGGCGCTGGGGGTTTTCCCGGGGGTTTTATAAACAACAACCCCCTCCTGCATTTCCCTGCCGTTGCAGCAAAGGGGCTCAGGTGTCCATGGGCATCCTCACAGCATTCCCAGGGCCCTCAGCGAGCCTGGCGTTGGATCCTGTCCCCTGGATCCTGCGGCGTGGCAGGGACCGTGGGGTCTCATCCCACTGCGGGGACAGGGCTCTGTGTGTGTCTGTGTGTCCCCGTGGGACCTGCTGCTTGTGGAGTCCCGTTTCCTCCTGTTCCCCCTTCAAAGCTTTTCCCGTCTCCACAGAATAATTCCGTGTCCCCCTCGGAGAGCCTGCGGGCCAGCGAGAAGCACCGGAGCTCCACGGATTACAGCATCGACTCCAAGAAGCGGAAAGCGGAGGAGAAGGACAGCATGAGCCGATATGTGAGTGGCAGGGGCGGGCTGCGGTGGCCACGGGGACACCCTGGGGCAGAATTTGGGGGAGAAAGCAGGACTTGGATGATACTTTCCAGACGTGGTATGGGTGAGCTGGGGCACAGAACCATGGAATCATTCAGGCTGGAAAAGCCCTTTGAGACCACGGAGTCCAACCATCCCCCAGCACGGCCGAGGCCACCATAATCCATGTCCCCAGGTGCCACATCTGCTCCCCTGACTGACTCCACCCCTGCCCTGGGCAGCCCCTTCCGATGCCTGACCACCTTTTCCATGAAGAAGTTGTCCCTGATCTCCAGCCTGAGTGTCCTTAGGCTGCTCCTGGGGTGGTTTGGCCCCTCGGGGGGCAGCTCCCCCCCGGTTTTTGGAGCTCTCTGCGGGGTGTGACACGTTTTGTGTTCCAGGACAGCGATGGTGACAAGAGCGATGACCTGGTGGTCGACGTCTCCAACGAGGTGAGCCCTGGGTGGCTCACGGTGCGGGTGTGGGACGTGGGAAGCGCTTCCTTAGGGACCTCCCAACACCGGCCTGAAGGAGGGGCTGGAGGGAGCCCTTCCCACTGTGGGAATTCCGACGCTTTTCCCATCCCACAGGACCCCGCCACCCCCCGGGTGAGCCCGGCCCATTCCCCGCCGGAGAACGGCCTGGACAAAGCCCGCGGGCTGAAGAAGGGGGACGCTCCCAACAGCCCAGCCTCGGTGGCCTCCTCCAGCAGCACTCCCTCCTCCAAGACCAAGGACCTGGGCCACGTACGTCCCTTCCGCGGGCTCGCCGGGGCGGGGACTCCGGATCCCGGCAGTTGGAGCTCATCCCGTGTTTTCCACCCCTTCTCTCCCCAGAACGACAAATCCTCCACGCCCGGCCTCAAGTCCAACACTCCGACGCCCAGGAACGACGCTCCCACCCCGGGCACCAGCAGCACCCCGGGGCTGCGGCCCATGCCCGGCAAACCCAGCGGCATGGACCCCCTGGGTGGGTACCGGTGTCACCGCGGTGCCACCGTCGTCCCCGGCGCAGCTTCAGCTCGTCCCTGCCAGTGGGATGGGGAGGGGGGGATCAGCTTTCTGGGGACCTGATCCAGGTGATGGCGTGAGGAGGGAGGTCCAGTCACGGGGTGAGTGGGGCTGGGATGAGGGGACACAGCCTCCAGCTGGGCCAGAGGAGTTCAGGCTGGACATCAGCAGGAATCCATACCTTCATGGAAAGGGTGGTCAGACCTTGGGAGGGGCCGCGCAGGGAGAGGTGGTGGAGACCCCGTCCCTGGTTCAGGGAAGCCTGGACGTGGCACTCAGTGCTCTGGTCTGGGGACAAGGTGTTCTGGGTCAGGGGTTGGACTCTGTGGTGTGGGGTGTTGGGTGTTTCCGTGGCCGCTGCCCGTGTCCCACTCCCTGCCCGTGTCCTACTCCATGCCCGTGTCCCCAGCCCTGCCCATGTCCCACTCCCTGCCCGTGTCCTACTCCATGCCCGTGTCGCTGTTACGTCCGAGGCGCATAAAGAAAACGACACAGAGCCCAGGCTCATGAACAGTGGAAGCCGGAGCTTTTCTTTAATAATTTTCTGACTGCTATATAGGATAGATCGCAAAAAGTGTGTTGAGTGGCAATAGGTAATTGGTTCTTCGGCCATCCACTCCTTGAGAGAATTGGCCAAGTTTTAAGAGACCTATTCCATAATATTTTCAAAGTCAAAGCCATAACAATCTTGCAAAACAGCTTGCGGGTGCAAGAAGTTTATGAAACTGTGACCTTGTTTAAAATAGTTTACATAGGAGAGACAGTCTGCTCACAGAATATTGAGAAAAGGCTGAAGAATTTCTCTGATTCTAGCTTTTTAGCACCTACAATGCCCATGTCCCGCTCCCTGCCCATGTCCCCCTCCCTGCCCATGTCCCAGCCATGCCCGTGTTCCCAGCCCTGCCCATGTCCCGGCCCTGCCCATGCTCCGTGCCCTGCCCATGTCCCACTCCCTGCCCATGTCCCCCTCCCTGCCCATGTCCCAGCCATGCCCGTGTTCCCAGCCCTGCCCATGTCCCGGCCCTGCCCATGCTCCGTGCCCTGCCCATGTCCCACTCCCTGCCCGTGCTCCGTGCCCTGACCGTGTCCGGCTCTCCGCAGCCTCGGCCCTGCGGACGCCCATCTCCATCGCGGGCTCCTACGCGGCGCCCTTTGCCATGATGGGGCACCACGAGATGAACGGGTCCCTGACGAGCCCCGGCGCCTACGCGGGGCTGCACAACCTCCCCCCGCAGATGAGCGCGGCCGCCGCCGCCGCCGCCGCCTACGGCCGGTCACCAATGGTGAGCTTTGGAGCTGTACGTAGCACTTTTAGCTCCTTTCTCGCTGGGGGGAGGGCTTGGGGGGCTCTGGGGGGCTGGGAGGTGGAGGCTCCTTCTCAAAGCCAGCTGTGGTTTGAAATGGCCACCGTTGAAGGGTGGGGGTGGAGATGCTTCCCCAGGGGTGACGTGCATGTGCCACTGGATCGGGGTTTCTCCTTCCCATTCCTCAGCCCCTTATCCCTTTTCTTCAGCCCTTTATCCCATTCCTCAGCCCCTTATCCCTTTTCCTCAGCCCTTTATCCCGTTCCTCAGCCCCCTTCCCATTCCTCTCACTAAACTCCTGTTTTAAGGCAAAACAAGGGAGCCAAACGCTGCCATTAAGGCAGAGATTGGGGTTTCTGCCCTCGGGGTGCTGGGCCCAGCGTGCCTGATGCCATGCCTGGGGGCTTGGGAACAACACGGGGAGAGGGAGTGTGTCCCACCTGGTTCCTGCAGCCCAAAACCTTTGGCTGTTTCCCCTTCCTGCCCGGGAAATACCGATTAGCTTTGAGCAGCAAGGGACAAGTGCCCCAAAGTCCCCAGAGGGTCACGGGTGGGAAGCTGTGTGCTGTTCCCAGCCCCTGTCCGGCCTCACCCGTGTCCGTGCATCTCTCGGCAGGTCGGGTTTGACCCACACCCCCCCATGCGAGCCCCGGGCCTGCCCTCCAGCCTGGCGTCCATCCCCGGAGGGAAACCGTAAGCCCCGCTTGGATTTCTGTGGGATTGGAGGGGACCAGTGGCCGGGAGGGAGGGCTTCAGCCAGGGCTGGCGCTGGGGTCGCGATGTGACGGCGGGCCGTCCCCGCGAGCTCTGTCGCTGGAGCCGAGCCCTTTCCCACCCTGGCAGGGCCTACTCGTTCCACGTGAGCGCGGACGGGCAGATGCAGCCGGTGCCGTTTCCCCACGACGCGCTGGCGGGGCCCGGCATCCCGCGGCACGCGCGGCAGATCAACACGCTGAGCCACGGCGAGGTGGTGTGCGCCGTCACCATCAGCAACCCCACCCGCCACGTCTACACCGGCGGCAAGGGCTGCGTCAAGATCTGGGACATCAGCCAGCCCGGCAGCAAGAGCCCCATCTCCCAGCTGGACTGCCTGGTGAGGGGCTGGCCGTGGCCGCGGCTGGGGTGGGGCTGCCGCTGTCCCCGGTGCTGTGTCCCCGGTGCTGTGTCCCCGGTGCTGTGTTCCCCCCGCACCCACTTCTAATGGCGTTAATTGCCTTCTCCCCATTAACGCCAACATCTCTTCTTCCCCACATCGCTGTCTGTGTTTCCTCTTTCCTCTTCCCCCCTTAACATCCTGTCGCTCTTCCCCGTTACCAACTCTTTGTCCTCCATTATTGTCCTTTTCCTCTTCCCTGTTTCCTCATCCCGTTATCTCTCTTTTCCCCCCTTAAATGTCCCTCTTTCTCTTCTCTCTGTCAACGTCCCTTTTCCTCTTTTCTCACCCTGCTGCACTCTTCCCATCATGATCCCTTTTCCTCTTCTCCCCATCGTGATCCCTTTTCCTCTTCTCCCCATCACGGTCCCTTTTCCTCTTCTCCCCATCATGGTCCCTTTTCCTCTTCTCCCCATCACGGTCCCTTTTCCTCTTCTCCCCATCAATATCCCTTTTCCTCTCTCCCCACCCTGCTGCCCTCTCTTTCTCTTCCCCCCTTGCACTCCCTTTCCTCTTCCCTCTCAACATCCCTTTTCCTCTCCCCCATTAACACCCTTCCCTCTACCCGTGTCCCCTTCGGGCACCATCTCCCCGCCCCCCAACTCCTCCCTCCCGTGCCCCGCGGCCCCTCACCGTCCCTTCCGTCCGCAGAACAGGGATAACTACATCCGCTCCTGCAAGCTGCTGCCGGACGGCCGCACGCTGATCGTGGGGGGCGAGGCCAGCACTTTGACCATCTGGGACCTGGCCTCGCCCACGCCGCGCATCAAGGCCGAGCTGACGTCGTCGGCGCCCGCCTGCTACGCGCTGGCCATCAGCCCCGACGCCAAGGTGTGCTTCTCGTGCTGCAGCGACGGCAACATCGCCGTGTGGGACCTGCACAACCAGACCCTCGTCAGGTGAGCCCCCGCCGGCGTCCTGCTGGGGGCCCGGGTGCGAGCAGGACCTTGGGGATCGTGGGCTGGGAAGGGCCTTAAAGGTCGCTTTTACTCCGTCACCTCCCTTTTCCTCTTCCCCGTCAGTGTTCCTCTTCCCCCGCAATGTCCCTCATACTCTTCCTTCCATCAATGTCTCTTTTCCTCTTTCCTCTTTGCCCCCATCATGGTCCCTTCTCCTCTTCCTCCACTGATGTCCCTTTTCCACTTTGCCCACCCCATTTCCCGCTCTTTCCTCTTCCCCCATCGATGTCCCTTTCCTCTTTTCCTTGGGCAGGGACACCTTCCACTCTCCCCGGTGGCTCCAAGCCCCATCCAGCCCAGCCTTGGACGTTCCAGGGCTGGGGCAGCCACGGTTCCTCCGGGCTGGTGCCAGGAACTCCCTCTGGTGATGCTGCCCCATCTCCTGGTGCTCATCCCTAAACCAGCCCAATCCTTGGCCAGGCTGGTGCTCCTCGGCACAGGATGCTCCTGGATGGATTTCCAGGAATGTTTGGTGTGGATGAGCCGCCTAAACGTAGTCTGAGCACCGTGAACCCAACTCCATGCTTTTCCTAGCACTCCCCTTGCAGCATTCCATCGTTTTTTCTGCTCCCAAGGCAATTCCAAGGCCACACGGACGGAGCCAGCTGCATAGACATCTCCCACGACGGTACCAAGTTGTGGACGGGGGGCCTGGACAACACGGTGCGCTCCTGGGACCTGCGGGAAGGGCGGCAGCTGCAGCAGCACGACTTCACCTCCCAGGTACCGCCCCAGGAACGGGCTGGCACGGGCTTTATCCCCATGGAAAACGGGGAGTCCCGCTCGGCCGCTGGCTCGTGCCCGCTGTGGGAAGGGGCTTCTCCTGCGAGCTCCGAGCGTGGCTGTTCCCACTGGTTTCGGTGTGACCCGGGACTGCTGGAGCCGTGGGTCTCCCTGGATCTGGTTCCAGCTCCTCTGTCCCATCCCTGCAGGATTAGGCTGCCGTTAGGGAAGGAGCTCTTGCTGCGGGATGCCTGTGGGTGGGATGGGAACGGGGATCAGGATCCTGCCTCCTCCAGCAGAGCCTCCCTGATCCGGAGGGGCCGACCTTGTGTCCATTCGGCAAGGGCAGCCAATATCCATTGGGATGGAGCCATCCAAACCGGTGGATGTGCCTCTCCCAACCTGCTCCGTCCACCTGGGGCTGGCCAGCAACGGCTGGATCCCAGAATGGCTGGGTTGGGAGGCACCTTGAGGACCTCTCATCCCAACCTTCCGCGGGCGGTGAATTCCCGCTGACGTCCCCGTATCCCGGCGCAGATCTTTTCCCTGGGGTACTGCCCGACGGGCGAGTGGCTGGCGGTGGGCATGGAGAGCAGCAACGTGGAGGTGCTGCACCACACCAAGCCCGACAAGTACCAGCTGCACCTGCACGAGAGCTGCGTCCTCTCCCTCAAGTTCGCCTACTGCGGTAAGCGGCTCCCGCCCGGAGCTCCGGCAGGGACGGGCGGCGTGGAGTCACGGAATCGTTTGCGTGGGGAGAGACCTCAGAGCCCATCCCGTTCCACCCCCTTGGGACTCCTCCCACTAGACCCCCCTGGACCCCTCGCTCATGGATGGGGATCGTGGAATATTTGGGATTGGAAGGAACCTTAAAGCTCATCCCGTTCTACCCCCTTGGGACACCTCCCACTATCCCAGGTTGCTCCAAGCCCTGTCCAGCCTGGCCTTGGACACTTCCAGGGATGGGAAACAGGGATGCACAGGAAGGGACGGTGCTCAGCGCAGTGCTGGGGGGCTGAGCATGGATAATTCCAGCAGGATCCAGCCCATGGATGCTGTACTTGGGGTTTGTTCCCATGAACCCGTCCCGGCTGTGCTGCAGACGGCCCCAGGGCACCGCGGGAGGTGGGAAGCAGCACCGGGATCCTCCCAGCAGAGCGGGGCTGGGCAGGACTCCCCAGGGAACCTCCCGGTTTTCCCATTTCTCCCAAATCCCTGAGGTCCAGCAGCCAGTGGGGCAGGGAAGGGTCAGCCCCGGGATCTGCGGGGCGGGGAGGTGGCACCGACAGCGTTCGGCT
This sequence comes from Struthidea cinerea, assembly GCA_013397865.1. Lineage (NCBI taxonomy): Eukaryota > Metazoa > Chordata > Aves > Passeriformes > Corcoracidae > Struthidea > Struthidea cinerea. The sequence goes on from VZTI01004802.1 coordinate 26,641, forward strand.
GCTGATCCCGATTTCCTGGCGCAGGGAAGTGGTTTGTGAGCACGGGAAAGGACAACCTGCTCAATGCCTGGAGGACGCCCTACGGAGCGAGCATCTTCCAGGTGGGAGGCCTTGGGAAGGGCGCGGGATGGGGGCTTCTCCCAGATTCCCGTCCCGCGTTATCCTGGAGAGAGGGGAGGTGCCCTGGGACGGCCGGGTTGGTGTCGGGGTGCGGGATGTGGGGATGCCCCCGGCCTGGATGCTGCTGGGAGATCCTGGAAACCCAACCTGATGGATTTTCCCCGCTCCTGCTCCTGCTTTTCCCAGTCCAAGGAATCCTCGTCCGTGCTGAGCTGTGACATCTCCGCGGATGACAAGTACATCGTCACGGGCTCTGGGGACAAGAAGGCCACAGTCTACGAGGTCATCTACTGAGCCTGGGATTTCCGGACGGGCCGGCAGCAGCTCCCGGCCCCGGCAGCACTCGGGAATGCTCCGGGAATGCCGAGGGGAGGCCCCGGGCCCGGCCCAGCTCCGCCCGGCGTCGCTCCGCCCGGCATCCGCCACACTCGGATTTATTTGGAGATCTGCAACTCTGGCACACATGGAAGCCCTAAACGGATTTTTATTTGGTTTTAGGGTTTTGGGGTTTTTTTGGATTTTTTTTTTTGTTTTGGTTTTTTTTTTTTGGTTTTCCGGTTCTCTCCGTCTGGCTTTGGTGGCACTATCAAGGACTCCTTTTTTATTGGAACTTTTTTTTTGTGCATCCCGCATAAGACTTGTGAAAAATGTAAATACTGGACTAGGAAATAGCGTGGGAAGGGGGGACCCTCCCAGTACACTTAGTTGTGTATTTTTGTCTGCTGTAATTGTATTCCACTGATGGTTTTGGTGGTGGCAATTTTATTCTGGGGGTTNTGGGGACTTTGCCATCCAGGCTGAGCAGAGATGTCCACTGGTGAAAAGTTGTTCCTCCTGTCGTGCGTTGTGTGTTAGTGATGGTGGGGAATCGCTCGGATCCTCAGCTACTGACGGGACATCGACACAATCACCTTGGGGTTTGTTTTTTATAGATGGATTTATGGATTTATCCTGATTTT
>VZTI01004802.1:47067-91996 GCA_013397865.1 Struthidea cinerea
CCTCTCTCCCGCCCTCCCTCTCTCCCTCCTACTCCCGGCCAGCCTTTCTCCTTCCCTCCTTCTCCCTTTCAGATTCCCTCCTTCCCTTCCCAACCCCATCCAAAACCATCCCACTCGATCCCATCCCATCCCAACCCAAACACCATCCCAACCCAAACCCCATCCCAAACCCATCCCATCCCATCCCATCCCATCCCACCCCATCCCAACCCAATCCATTATTCATGGCCCAGGCGTTTGCAGTGCAGAGACTCCGGCAGCGGCTTTGATTAAAAACCCGAGCAGTGATGAATATGCAAAAGCTCCAAGGAACAGATTTGTCAAATTGTCCATCCTTCATCCCCAGAAAGGAAAATCTCCAGAGGTCCTGGAACTGAAAAACTTCCCCCCGAATCCCAGCATTCCGGTTGGGATGAAGTCCCCTCTTCCCACATCCAAATGGGAAAATATTTGTGTTGGGAAGCCGGAGCGAGGCCAGTGAGGAAGAGGGGCGAGCACACGAGAGGAAACATGATTTTCATTCACATTGTGACTCCGCAGCCATTTAATTATTTTAATTAGGTTTAATTAGTGGTAAATTTACAATGATATGCTTGATACCTGGCATTAAATCTTCCATGCATAAATGTTTTGTTAAAACGGGAAAACAGGCGCGTGGCACCCTGCCAGCAATTAGTGCTGAACGCGCTAATGACAGATTAGGGCTGGGCCCTGATTCCCGGTGACAGCAGCGCCGGGAGCCGGGAGCTTCCACTGGGAATGCGCGCGCCACCGGCACCTGCGCCATCGCCACCGGCCGGAGGAGCTCCCGGCAGAGCGCAATTCCCAGGGAAACGCCGGTGGCCGGGAGGGGACCGGCTCGGTGGCGGCCACCTGGTCCCCACCCCAAAACCTGAGAGCATCCCTGTCCTCCCCAGCCTCGGCACCTCCCGGCGGGAAAACCCAGCTCCATCCCCAGGCCTCTCTCCCGGCCTCTCCAGGGTTTTTCCAGACCTCCGCTCTCATCATTCCCGCATCCTCTCCCGTATCTTGGTGTGTCAGCCACTCTCCTCACTCAACTTATCCGTCCCCTCTTTCCCGCGGAGTTCCAGCTGCCAGAATCCTCCTGATCCTTTAAAATTCCCCCTAGATGTGGGGCTCCTGAATTTCTAATGCAGCAGGGAAGGGCAGCAGGAGATCCACAAGGCCACTCCGGGCCCCAGGACCAGGTGAGGAGCGGGATTGGGAAGGGAATTAATGCTCTGCACGGAATCCAGCGCACGGAGCAATCCCAACGTCCCAATTACAACTGGAAATCCCAGGAAGATGAATTCCAGCGGTTCCTAACCACAGTTAAGTGCACCGGGAGGGTTTTAACTCCCTCCCATCCCTATTGATCTTCCTGTCTCCCGCTCCTACTGGAAACAATTAGAGATCAATAAGCGACCAGGGCTGGAATTCCCAGCTGCCAGAGAAGCCATTTGGAAATATTTCCTTGTCCTCTTACACCCGAGGCTCCATCAATGCCGCCATCCAATAGTTTTTATGGAAAAGAAAGGATTTAGAAAATCTATCCATGCTGTCTCCCAGCCCGGGAGCAGAGAGGATGAATCCAGAGGAGGGAAATCCAGAGGATAAATGGCAGGGAATCTCTGCTCCAGCAGCCCCATCCGTCCTGGAGCGGCAGGAATGCCGTTACCCTCAACGTGACCTTGCTGAAGGATGGGAAATCCTTCTCCAGAGCAGCCAGGGAGGAAATCCAGGCACGGAAAGGTGGGAGGCAGGTCGGAAACGGCAGGAGGGCAGCAACTCCCTGCCTGTGGATGAGGAGCAGGGAATGCTGCGGGACCCCGCACTGGGGCGCGCTCCGGGTGGGACGCAGCGCTTGGATTCTGTGCTAGAACATGGGTGGGATGCATGCGTTGGATGCACAGGTGGGATGCATCCATTGGTTCCGTGCATTGGATGCACATCAGATATATCCACTGGAAACCTGCATTGGATGCAGGTGTTGGATCAATCCATTGGATCCACACGTTGGATAAATCCCTTGGATGGACACATTGCATAAATCCATTGGATGCACATGCTGGATAAATCCATTGGATGCACACGTGGATAAATCCATTGGATGCAGGTGTTGGATAAATCCATTGGATCCACACTTTGGATAAATCCCTTGGATGGACTCACTGCATAAATCCATTGGATGCACATGCTGGATAAATCCATTGGATGCACACGTTGGATATATCCATTGGATCCATTGGATGTGCATGTTGGATAAATCCATTGGATGCACACATGGATAAATCCATTGGATGCAGGTGTTGGATAAATCCATTGGATCCACACTTTGGATAAATCCCTTGGATGGACTCACTGCATAAATCCATTGGATGCACATGCTGGATAAATCCATTGGATGCACTCGTTGGATACATCCATTGGATGCGCATGTTGGATAAATCCATTGGATGCACACGTTGGATATATCCATTGGATCCATTGGATGTGCATGTTGGATAAATCCATTGGATGCACACATGGATAAATCCATTGGATGCAGGTGTTGGATAAATCCATTGGATCCACACTTTGGATAAATCCCTTGGATGGACTCACTGCATAAATCCATTGGATGCACATGCTGGATAAATCCATTGGATGCACTCGTTGGATACATCCATTGGATGCACGTGTTGGATAAATCCATTGGATGCACACGTTGGATAAATCCATTGGATGAATCCATTGGATGCACATGTTGGATAAATCCATTGGATGCACACGTTGGATGAATCCATTGGATGCGCATGTTGGATAAATCCATTGGATGAATCCATTGGAAGCGCATGTTGGATACATCCATTGGATGCACATGTTGGATAAATCCATTGGATGCACACGTTGGATAAATCCATTGGACGCACGTGTTGGATGAATCTGCTGGATGCACACGTTGGATACATCCATTGGATGCACATGTTGGATGAATCTGCTGGATGCACATGTTGGATAAATCCCTTGGATGCACGTGTTGGATAAATCCCTTGGATGCATACGTTGGATAAATCCATTGGATGCACATGTTGGATAAATCCATTGGATGCACACGTTGGATAAATCCATTGGATGCACGTGTTGGATGCATCCACTGGGAGCTTGCACTGGCTTCCCATGGCTGCACACGTGGAATGCACACTCTGGATCCCTGTGGGATGCGCACTCCGGATCCCTGTGGGATGCACACTCCGGATCCCTGTGAGATGCACTGGGACACCCCAGGAGCGGAGGCCAAGAAGCACCAGGACAACGCCCTGGGATCTGTCTCCTGCAGGGAGTGATCCAGCCTGAGGAGAGGCACCGTTCCTGCAGGAAAGTCCCGGGATGCTCGGCAGACACGACGGATTTCCCAAGGCACGGGTCGGAGCACAGCTCAATTCCCAGCCCAATCCCGTCAGGAATCATCCATGGCACATTGAGTGTGGCTGGGACGAATGGGCCAGAGCATTCCAGAGCCATTTATCTCCTCTTTTCCCTGCTTGTCGACTCCTGCTCCCCAGCTCCGCTGTCATTCCCAGCCCTGATCTGTCGGAGCCGGGAGCCTATGGAGCCGGGAGCCGGTGCTGGGATTTGTCCCTGCCAGAGGGACATTCCCAGACACTCAGGAGCACCTGCGTTTCTGACCCTCCGGATGCGTGGGCAGCTACCTGGAGGGATTCCCAGCGATCCCTCCTCCCCTCCACACCTCCATGTGCATCCTTGGAATCATCCTGGAGCCACCCCCGATCTTGTCCCAGGGGCAGGGACACCCTCCACTATCCCGGGTCGCTCCAAGCCCCGTCCAGCCTGGCCTGGGACACTCCAGGGAAGTGTTTACACTGGGAGCTGCCTCCGACCGCTCCGGACTCCCCAGCCCGGCCTGTGCCAGCTCCTCTCCGGAGCAGCGCCTCTGGAAAGCTTGGGATTAACAACATTCCCACTCCAAAGGCTTTTGATCCCAAACCCAACCTTACTTACGGCTTCCCCCTCCTCGCGGGGAGTTCGCAGCCACACCATTACGCACAGAGAAAAGCCCCTCACAGCCCCCGGGGTGGCTGGAGCTGGAATTCCCCATCAGTGCCATCCCGGAAATCCTCAGGAGCCGCGCTGACCCCGTCCCGCTGGGACATGGAGCCGATTTCCCGCCTGGCTGGAGGACACCCGTTAGGGAAAGGGAGCGCATCCCGAAAAACCAACACCCCTCCCTCCAGCCCCACATCCCTCTGCTCCCACTGCTGGCCAGCCTCAGCACAAGGAAAACGTGGAGCTGCTGGAGCAGTTCCAGAGGAGGTCCCAGAGCTGCTGCGAATGTTCACCTGGAGAAGGGAAGGCTCCAGGGAGAGCTCAGAGCCCCTTCCAGGGCCTAAAGGGGCTCCAGGAGAGCTGGAGAGGGACTGGGGACAAGGGATGGAGGGACAGGACACAGGGAATGGCTTCCCGCTGCCAGAGGGCAGGGATGGATGGGATATTGGGAAGGAATTTTTCCCTGGGAGGGTGTGAGGCGCTAAATGGATTTTAGGGGGCTGGGGAGGGATCCGGGGGGCCAAGGGCTCGGAGAGCAGGAATTTCTCCTCCCAGGTGACCAAACAGCTCCAGGTTGTCTCTGCCTGGAGCAGGAAAAGTCCCGCGGGAGCTTCTCCAGCTCCATCTCCACCAAAGCAACTCCATCGATTTTCCACATCTCCTTCTCCAGGCTTGGATAATTCCCTGGAGAACGGGAAGGATCCCACTCCGGATCCTGGAGTGCAGGCAAGAGAAAGGCAAAATGAGGGATCTGCTGGATCCCAAGGAGCCGCCGGGAGCAGGGAGCCATCCAGCCCCTTCTCCCTGGGATTGCCCTGGCACTGCCACATGTCCCGAATCCCAGAATAACTCCCAGGGCACCTGAGCGCTCCTGAGCTGCTCCGAGGCACGCTCGGGAATGTGACCCGATCCCGCAGCAGCACTAAATCACCCCCCAGCTCGTGTCCTGTGCCAGGGGTGGAACCGAGCCACAGCCTTTGGATGCGCCTTTGGATGCGGCTCTGGACAGCCCCTGATTTAGGAGAGGCTTGGATTTCACTCAGATCCTGTCCGACACACGGGCACTGGGGTGGGGGGGATTTTCCAGGAGCTGGGAAAAAATAGCAGCAGCTCCAGAGGAAGGAGGAGAAGCTCCTTCCCGGGCCTCTGAAGGAGGAATCACTCCAGAGATCATTAAGCCGAGCTGAGCTGATAATTGGAGCTTATAATTAAAAAATGATTTATTGACACAAGCTTTAGTGGGAAATGATGCTGGAGCTTCCTGTTAAATCCATAAAAGTCCTCGCTCGCATCCTGAAACTCCAGGATTATTTCTAAGGAGCCCTTCTCCCTGGGAGGCGAGGGAGGAGCAGCTCCGTACCTGCTCCATCCCCCCGGGAAAACCCTTCCTCATTAATTCTGGGATGGGATAGGGCTGGAGGAGCCACTCGAGCTCCGCGCTCCAGCACAGAGCCCTGCAGCTTCTCCAGGATTTTCCCTTTGCTTTGGAAAAGACGGATCCAAGAGCCAGGGGCAGCCCGGGCTCCCTGCAGGGAACAGCCCAGGGAAGGCTGGGAACGAGCTCAACATTGGGAGTCAGAGAGGGACAAAATATTCCGTGTCGGGGTGGCAGAGAGGTCGGGGGGATTGTCACCACTCGGGTGAGGCCCCACCTGCGGAGCTGCTCCTGCTCCAGATCCCAACATCAGCAGGACCTGGAGCTGCCGGAGCAATTCCAGAGGAGGCCATGGAGCTGCTCCGAGGGGGGACCCCTCTGGAGCCAGGCTGGGAGAGCTGGGAATGTTCACCTGGAGAAGGGAAGGCTCCAGGGAGAGCTCAGAGCCCCTTCCAGGGCCTAAAGGGGCCCCAGGAGAGCTGGAGAGGGGCTGGGGACAAGGGATGGAGGGACAGGACACAGGGAATGGCTTCCCACTGCCAGAGGGCAGGGATGGATGGGATATTGGGAAGGAATTGTTTCCTGGGAGGGTGGGGAGGCCCTGGCACAGGGTGCCCAGAGCAGCTGTGGCTGCCCCTGGATCCCTGGAAGTGTCCAAGGCCAGGCTGGATGGGGCTTGGAGCAGCCTGGGATAGTGGGAAGTGTCCCTGCCATGGAATGGGATGGGCTTTAAGGTCCTTCCCAGCACAAACCATCCCAGGTCTCCATGATTCCCTGCTCGGTGGCACCGGGAAGGAGTCCCCCATCCTTCAGAGGACACAGCTCACAACCCCCTGGATCCACGGGAACTCCAGGAGTTTTCCTCGCCAGTGCCATCCCCTCATCCGCAGGAAGGGAACAATCAGAGCCGACATCCCTTCCGCACATTTTCCTGCAGATCTCTCTCGCAAAGCCGGAATGAATCCAGGGAAATTCCATCGCTGGCAGCGTGGTGACTCCTTTTCCCTTTTATCCCTCGTTTTATGTCCAAGCCTTCCCTCTCCTGCTCCGGGGCCTTTCCTCAGCGTTTCCCCTGCCTGGAGCCCCCAGATCCTGCGGGAGGGAAGGGAAACATCTCCGACGATCCTTGGGAATGCGGGCACATCCCTGGATCGGCGGCGGGAGTGAATCACCGGGCAAACATTTGCTCTGGCTCACCTCACCGAGCGATCGCCACCCCAGCTTCCCACGTGGAGCGCGGAAGCCTGGAAACGATGGAGAAGGAGGAGGAAAAGGCTGGGAGAAAACTCCAGCTTCCAGCGTGCGCTTCCCGCCAGGATCTGCAGCCTCTCGCTGCTCCCAGCTTTGCTCAGAGCCCCAAAGTCTGCTCAAAATGAGGATAAATCTGCCCAAAATGAGGATAAACCTGCCCAAAATGAAGATAAACCTGTCCAAAATCAACACAAACCTGACCCAAATCAAGATAAACTTACCCAAAATGAAACCTGCCCAAAATCAGGATAAACCTGCCCAAAATCGAGATAAACCTCCCCAAAACGAAGACAAACCTACCCGAAATCAAGATGAACCTGCTTAAAAGATAAACCTGCCCAAAATGAAGAAAAATTTGCCCAAAATCAAGATAACCCCCCCAAATTCCCAACCCAGGGCATTCCCTCCTCATCCTGCTGCAGCAACCCCAACCTTCCTCATCCTCCTGGCTGGAAAAGCTTTAATTTGGATTTAATTTCCATCTGATAACGATGACGTGTTTAGTAAATAATAATTATTATCCAGGATATTTTTGTCCCAGCTCCCAGCAATGCCAGGGATGTGTCTGCCGCATCGCTAAACCTCCAGAAATCCTGGGATTTTTAGCGAACAATCAGCTTTTAAAGCATAACGGCGCTTCCAGGAGATGAAATTAAAGGATTAACCAGGAGCCGGGCTGGGATTTGGGGGCCGGAGGAGGGAGAGGAGCAGTGGGAGGGCTGGGAAGTGACATCCCACGCTTGCTCCTGGTTTTCCAGCAGGATCCGGGGATGTCCTGAGCATCCTCCTCATCCCGGAGCTCTCCTGAGGGACGAGAGAAGCTGGGAATGAAACCGCTGCTGGATCAGCAGGATGGGGACCAGAGGGGGCTTTGGGAAACTCAGGGATGAGAAACGTCATTGATCCCCTCCTGGAAAGAAGGAAAGAATCCCTGATGGGTTTTAGGGGCTGAGGGGAGCGATCCGGGGGGGCCAAGGGCTTGGGCGAGCAGGAATTTCTCCTCCCAGGTGACCAAGCAGCCCCGATTTGTCTCCGCCTGGAGCAGGAAAAGCCCCGCAGGAGCTCCTCCAGCTCCATCCCAAACAAAGCCTCCCTTTATCCCGCGGCGTTTTGTTCCCATGGCACGGAGGTCAGCGGGAAAGGAGATTTATTAAGGCATAAACAAACCTCGGGAATGTTGCCGGTAATTCCACTTCCGTTCAAAAGCGCGGTGGTTTTTAAAGCTCCTTTAAATGATCTCTTCCCAAAGAAAACTCCCGTGTAATCTGCCGGGGAGGGAGGGCTGCTGGGCCATGAATTATTCAGGGAGGCTCCGCGCCGCTCCCGGGAGCCTCTGGAGATTATTCCCACCATTGTCCGCCGTGATGGGTCATTATGCGCTCCCCGGATTTAATCTTTGGGGCTATCCAGCGGCAGAGGAAAAATGGATGAATAACAATTTTCCTGTAATAACCTTCAACTAACCTTTCAACCGGAGTGAGTAATTCCAATCCCATTTTCACATCAATGCCGGAGTCAAAGCCAGGCAATTATCCCTTATCTCCTCCAGAACCCTCCTCCTTTAATTTTTAAAGGGATGTTCAAGCACTTACTGGAGGCACGAAGAAGAAAGGAGCCTGGGATGGAGTTCGGGGATGTTTTGATGAGCAGTGATAGCGATGAGCTTTGGATAATTATTAATTTCTCCCTCCCCGCTCCCATTTTGCCGTGTTCCTCAGTTCCCAGTTTCCTCACCCTGCTGGGACAGGGAAGGTGATCATCCCCCAATTCCCTGAGCGTCCTTTTTGTCCCTTTTCGTCCCATCCTTTTTGTCCCTTTTTGTCCCATCCTTTTTGTCCCCAGCTCCTGAGCGTCCCCTCAGCTCGGGGTGGCTCCGGTGTGCCCTGGCTCACAGGTGGGTCTTCCAAAGTCACCCACCAGCATTCCCGAAATCCCAACGCTGCTTCCCGGGACAGCGAGACAGAGGAGAATCGCTCCCCTCTTTCCCGCGCGGGGCGGCCACCGTGGGGCCAGCACCAAACACGCGTCACCCTCGGTGTCCCCGAGGGGTCCTGGGCAGGGACAGGAGCCTAAGGGGGAAACAGGGATGCGCTGCAGAATTCCCGGCGTTGGGATCCCGCTTTGCCCGGCACCAGCCGCGCCTGAAGCCGCAGGGCTGGGACGGTGAGCCAGGAATGAGGCGCTGATTGCCAGGCCCCGGCTCCCGGGGGGAATTCGGACTGAACGCTCGGAAAAAACCTCGGGAAGGGACCTGGACCAGCTGGGCCGGGGGTGGGAGCTGAGTCTGGGGAGCAGGACCGGCCCCATTCCAGCCCTGATCCCGGAGCTCTCCCGGCTGTCCCTGCTCCAGGCCCGCTCCAAGCTCCTTTCCCACCTGGGCCGACGTGGGAGGAAGGAAAAACCTCTGGCACATCCCTGGAAGAAAACGACCAACCCCTTCCATAACTCCGTGATTACACGTGTATAACAACACATTTATATAAAAATATATAAAAAATACATTTATATATAAATGTACTTATCTATAAAATCCATTTCCATATTTAGGAGCCAGCAGCTGCCGTGCCCGTGCCCCGGCCCGGCTGCGTCTGCCCCCATCCATGAAATCCCCTCCCCTAAATGTCCAAAATCGCCCTGTTTGCAGTCGCTCTTCCCAGGAATACGGCCGGGATGACCCGGCTGCCTTTGAAAGCCCAGTGCCGGGCAGATTCCTTCAAAGCAGAGCGGAAATTCCATGGGCAGAGCAGCCCATCGCTCCCGGAGAACGGCACCGGGAAGCGGGAATGCCCCGCTCCGCATCCACTGCCGCCATGCCCGGGGATTTAAGAGAGCGGGGATTCGTCAGAGCATCCTAAACCCCGGGATCGGGGCCGGGCGGCTTTAAGAGCCCTGGAATCAGATGGGAAGCGGGATCTGCCGCCAGCTGGCAAAGCCGGGAGCTCCGGATCAATGCCGGCGATTGTTCGGCACCGACGGGATCACAGGGAAGGCGGAGGAAAAGAAATTAAAAGGAAAAATCAGCTGGAGGTGAGGGCAGGGAACGGGGTGGGCAGGGAATGGGGCAGGAAAGGGATAGGGATGGGCAGGGAAGGAGCAGGGATGGGCAGAGCTGGGATAGGGATGGGCAGGGAAGGAGCAGGGATGGGCAGAGCTGGGATAGGGATGGGCAGGGAAGGAGCAGGGATGGGCAGAACATGGATAGGAATGCTCAGAAAAGGACAGGGATACTCAAGGCAGGATCGGGAACGGGCAAAGCATGGACAGGGATGCTCGGGGCTGGGATGGAATTGTTCAAGGCAGGGACAGGGATGGTCAGGGCAGGGATAAAAAGGGTCAGGACAGGATTGGGAATGGTCAGGGCAGGGACAGGAATTCTCAGTGAAGGATCAGGGCTGGCCAGGGCAGGACAGGGACAATCAGGACAGGGATGGCCAGGACAGGGACAGGGATGGGCAGTGCGTGGGACTGACCACCAGCACTGGCACTGACCACCAGCACTGTCCCCAGCCACCCAGGGGGTCCTGGGTGCCAACCCGCCCCGCATCTCTCCAGGAGGCACAGCGTGGGATTCTTGGGATGGTCCTGTGATCATTGTGAGTCCCTTCCAGCTCAAGATATTCCACCATTCCATGATTCCACGATCCAGCACCCCTCTCCAGCCCCATCCCAGAGGGAATCTGGCTCTCCTTCTCCAGGCCTGGATCACACCGGCCATCAGTCCAGACGGGAATCACTGCCCAGCTCCTGGCTCGCTGGGAAAGGTGAACAATCGGACCTTGTTTGGGGGAAATTCCTTCTCCGTGAGCTTCCCCAGCAGTGCATCCATGGAAATCCAGGCACCCCAGCATCCAGGGCCTGCCCACGCCGCCCTGTTTATCCTCCCAGTTCTCCCAGTCTGAGCCCAGCAGGGATGGGCTGGTGTTGCCCGAGGCCTCCGTCCCGACGCGTCGGCCGCGCCGTGAGCTCGTCTGGCTGGAGAAATCTTGGAGCCAAGGCTCCATAAATTCCTTATTAGTCACCCAGAGCTGCATCCCACGGCTCTGGAATAGCTGCAGGCTGAGAACAGACCTCCAAAAGGCCATGAAAAATCCCGGGAAATAAACAGAGAGGGGGAGAAGCCGGAGCTGGGCCCGCTCCGAATTGCTGGGAGATTTCCTATGGAGGGGGTTGGGAATAAATCAGGCACTTGTGGAATGCTCGGCAAGGTGCATTTGTCACTGCCTGGGCTGGCTGTTCCTGGGCTATTCACACGAAAACAGGCGGGAATTCAGGAATTCCATCCCTGCCAGGGCACGAATTCAGGAATTGCTCCATCCCTGCCAGGGCAGGCGTGGGCAGGGCCTGGATGCGCCTCTGGAGGAGGAGGAGACGTTGTCCAGGCCTTGTCCTTTGCTCCTTCCCTTTGCTCAGGCCTCAGCTGCAAACCCCGGGAATGAGCGGCCCTGTGGGAGCCTGCGGATGATTCCGGAGCCTCTGGAACAGCCCTGTTCCAGCCCCGCGGTGTCCCCAGCCCCGGGGGACAAACCCACTGTCCCCAACGGAGACCCCACACGAGGGCCCCACCAGGCGAGCCCCAGCTGATGATCCAGCGGAGGCAGCATCACTTCCCGAAGATCCAAGGAGCATCCCGGGGATTTCAGGAGCAGGCGGCACCCCAGGCAGCGGTGCCACATCTGCACTGTCCCCAGGGCGGGCGCTGGGCTCTCCCCGCATCCCCGCTGCTTCCCAAGGATTCCTTTGCAAATCCAGCGAGCAAGGGATCCCTTTCTCAGGGAATTGTCCCTCAGGATCCTTTCAGAGTTCCGTGACTCTCGTGAGAGGAAATCCAGCCCTGGCACAGGGAGTCCCCATCCCTGGGGGGATTTAAATCCATGTGGATGTGGCAGCTGGAGACATGGTGAGTGGTGGCCTCGGCAGTGCCGGGAACGGTTGGACTCCGAGGGGGCTTTTCCAACCCAAATGATTCCACGATTCCATGATCCTACGGAGAGGTGCCCACGCCTGCTGGTGTCCCCGCACCGCAATTGTGTCACCCAGAGCCAAACCCCCTCCCCGGTCCCACCCTCCCGGTGACTTACAGAGAAAAACGTTCCAATCCCGTCATTCCCAGATCCAGGAGCGGAGATTTCCCACCCCGGAGCTCCATCCCGATGAGGCAGCGAAGACAAACATTTCGTCAGCGCTGACAAAGCTGAGCTTTTAGGAAAGGGAGGGAAAAAAGGGAAAACAGGGAAAAAAATTAATTGGGACAACTTCCAGCAGGGAGCCAGGTGTGCTGGAGACAGGAGAGCCATCCGGAGCAGGGAATGATTTAGAGGGAAGCGCGGAGAGGATTTGGGAAACCATGGCACCGGGTCCCCACGGTGCTCATTACCGTTGTACAGATTGCAGCTCCCAGCTCTCCAAAGTGCCCGTTATTAATCCATAAAAACATCGCCCGAGTGATTGAATCCAATGATTACTGGAGCAGGCAAACACGGGAGATGGGAAAATATCCTGGCGCTCTCCAGCAAGGCTCTGGGAGCAGGGGAAAAAAAAAAGAGGGAAAAAAAAAGGAAAATGTTGTGAAATATTAATGAGAGCTGTTTGCCCCTGGGCACGGAGCGCAATCCAGGCTTTCCCGGGGACATCCAGTGGAAGAGCTGATTACTGTGGATAAACATCCCGAAATATTCGGGATCTTTGGATTTCACCTCTGTCGTGGCCGCCAAAGCCGATTCCCTTATCAGCCCTCTGCAGGCGCGGCCCCAGGGGGATCCAGACCGCCGGGAATGGGGCTGAGCCTCGCTCCAATGGAATTAGCACTGGGATGAGCCTCTGGAAGATGGCGTGGGAGCCCTTGGCAGAGCAGGGGATTTATTGCCGGCTCCGATCCCTGGAAGTGTAACCAATGGATTGAGGACACCTCGGGAGTGCCACCAATTAACAGGGAATTAGGGAAGGAGGAGTGTCCATGGCGCCAGGCGGGGCTGGAAGCGCCATCCCGTGGCTCCCAGGGATGCAGGGACGGGGACAGCGCCAGGATCCCGGAGCACTCGGGTTGTGCTAATCGGGATCGCGCCTGATTGTCCCAGCTATAACTGGGTGGAACAGAACATCCACGGCGCTGGTTTTCCATGGCTGTTGGACACGGATGAGCTCCCGGCACCGCCGGACAGGGGACACCGCGGGTGACATCACACGGTGCCACCCGTGCATGGGCGGGGCACTGCCACGCCCCTCACCTCACCTTTCCCGCCTTTCTCCCAACATTCCCTTCCCATTCACGTTCTGTTTTTCCCTGAATCCCAGAATCCCTGAGGCTGGAAAAGCCCTCCAAGGCCATCAGGTCCAAGCTGTGCCCTGTCCCCGCCTTGTCCCCAGCCCAGAGCTCCAAGTGCCACCTCCAGGAATTCCTTGGGCACCTCCAGGGATGGGCACTCCAAATCTCCCTGGGCAATTCCAACGCCTGACCACCCCTTTCCATGAAGAAATTCCTGCTGGTGTCCATCCTGAGCCTCCCCTGGCACAGCTTGACCTGTGCTGGACCTGGATTTCCTTCCACATGCACCTGGATTTCCTTCCACTCCGGAAAACCTCTCCACAAGGCCCAGGCAGCTCCTCTCCCCCACTGCAGGTCTCGGAGTTGGGAGGATGCCGTGATCCCGGTGGGATGCTCTGATCCTGGTGGGATGCCAAACTGGGGGAGCAGAAAGGAGCCCCAGCAGCGCTGGATGCAGCCTGCAAATTCCAAGATTACCATGGAAGGCGGGCCGGGTATCCCAGTGATCCCAACTCCTCCGTTCCCTTCCCGACTCCTCAGGAAGCCTCCCAGCAAGGCTCCCTCTCCGAAGGACAACTCGGATAAATATTTTCCTAAACAAACAAGGCCAACTGTGAGGAATTCTCCAAAGCAGGCTCTGCTTCCGGGCAGGAACAGGGAATGCAGCAGCTGGTGAAGGGGCCAAGGATGCATTTAATATCCTACCGGAAAATCGGGACTGGGAGAGACCAAACCCCTTCCATCACTTGGTTTGAAGTGCTGGACTTGCTGTTGGTGCTGCTGATGGGAGAACAGCCCCATTCCCACTGGGATTTAATGGGAAAATGGCCCCATTCCCACTGGGAGTGATGGGAGAACAACCCCACTCCTACCAGGATCTAATGGGAGAACAACCCCATTCCCAGTGGCAGCAAATGGGAGAACAACCCAATTCCCACCAGAAGCAAATGGGAGAGAACAGCCCCATTCCCACCAGGAGTGAACGGGAGAACAACTCCACTCCCACCAGGATCTAATGGGAGAGAACAGCCCCATTCCCACCAGGAGTGAACGGGAGAACAACTCCACTCCCACCAGGATCTAATGGGAGAGAACAGCCCCATTCCCACCAGGAGTGAACGGGAGAACAACTCCACTCCCACCAGGATCTAATGGGAGAGAACAGCCCCATTCCCACTAGGAGTTAAAGGGAAAACTCCCACCGAGGAAGGAGCCGAGCTCCACGGTCCCCAGAAACAACAGAGCTGGGATGCAGCGGAAGAGCTAAAATTAACCCGAGAGCTCGTTAGCGAGACAGGGAACATCCAATAAAGTGACATTTTCCCTGTAACACGTTGCACTTGGAGGGTTTTCCGTCCTTGGCAATGGATTTGCTGCTCGGAGGTGCTTCCCTTCTGCTCAGCCACTGAGCCCAGGCTCGTTAGGGAATTTTTAATTAGCTTTTCTTTTCCAGGGAGAGCGGAATTGAAGTTTCCACGTGAGCCGTGATTCGTAGATATTCCCATTAAAATCCCAGTTTATCCATGGCTGCTCCTCAGCTTGTCTCCATCCAGCACTGGTGGTTTATTTGTTCAAATCCCAGTGAATCCCAAAAGGTTTGTGGAATCCAGCCCGTCTGGATCCTCGCTCAAGGAGACAGGTTACTCATTCCTTAGGCTTTTCCCATAGAAAAGGTTCCATCCCGCCAATCCGTGAGTAAAACCAGGACAAGGAGCACCAAACCCAGCCAAGCTGAATTCCCAGACTACAGTGAAGCTCATTCATCCCCAGGGATGAGGCAGGGGAGGAATCCCGATGGCTTTGGACGAGAATTCCAGAGCAAACAAAGGCCCGACTTCAGCAGATAACGACTTTGGAATTACCGGCCCATTCCAGGCCCCATGGAAGGGAGGAGAAAGGGGAGCTGGGAAAAGCCTCCCTCTTCCCTGAAGTCCTGCCGCAGGTTTTCATGGGTAAATTAAATCCTGGAGCTGTCGCTGGCCCAGAAAGGAAATCACTTGGAGCTGTGACGTTCCAGAGGCGCTGTGGTGGAAGGGGAGAGGGAGAACGCGATGGAGAGGAGAGGGACAACAGGATGGAGAGGAGAGGGGTGCCAGGATGAAGGGAAGGAGGATAACAGGATGGAGAGGACAGGAATGTCACCGTGAAGGGAACAGGGAGGACAGGACGTCAGGGCCATGCCAGCCCTGGCTGAGCTTCCTTCATTATTCCCCATTTTTTCCCCCAAAAGATGGGAAAAGCAGGAGCAGACTCCTCTCAAATTAAAGCGTTCAAGGATCATTTGAGTTTTACCGGAATAAGGAGATGCTCACCTCAGAAAATCTCCTGGGATTCAGGAGAGGGGCAGAGCCGAGCCAGGCTGTGAATTCCATGAGAAACAGGTAAAAACCCTGCTGAGGTTTGGATCCGACTAAATCCAATCGTATTCCAGTGCCATCCCAAACATCTGGGGCTCACTCAGATAAACGGTTCCGCTTTTGGATGGCGATCAATAAATAAAATCAATCAATCAATCAATCGATGTGTTTGGAAGCCGATAAAGTCGTTAAAAAATCCATGAAAGAGCCAGAGCCTGGCCGAGATTGCAGCCCAAGAGCCTCTTCCAGCACCAGCTCCCGCTCTGATTTCCCGGGAACCGAAGGCCGAGCTCTCCCTGCAAACCCCAGCGGGCAGCACCAATCCGGAGACCATTTCAAGGGACGTAATTAATAAGGATTAATTAACCTGACGGAACGGACTTGCTGCTGGTGGCCCGATGTGCTCAGCCAGGCAGTTTTCCTCCCTCTCCCTGTTTTCCGCACGGATGAGGAGGCGGAGGCGGCTCCGGCACTTTGGGGATGAAGCAGACAAGGCACTTCCATGGTCCACTACACCTTTAATGTACGGAAAGGAATTAAAACGGGAGACAAATTCCTCGCCGGGCAAAGCGCAGCCAGCCTGGATTTCCTTATGCATGGATGGGCTGATGCGCGGATCCGTCATAAAACCGGCATTAAAAATTAGTCGGAGCTGTTAGGCCAGCGCAGCCGAGCAGATGGTTCGTGCTCGGAAGTGTTTCAGGAATCTCCTTTTATTATCCGTGGATGCCGCATGGCCTGGGAGCTTCATTATCCACGCTCCACAGAGCATTGCAGCTCCGCTGTCGCTTCCTTCGGCGTGGATGAGTTCCTGGGGCATGGAATGGCATGGGATAGCATGGGATGGAACGGAATGGCATGGGATGGCATGGAATGGAATGGAATGGAATGGAATGGAATGGGATGGCTGGAGAAGGTCACGGCTTGGCACCGTGGCCACCCCTCAGGCAGCTTCACGCTCCAGCTGCCCAAAACCCCCCTGGAGCAGAGCTGTTGGCACCACAGGGTGGGTCTGCTGGGATTTTGGGAATGTTCTTGAGTCACAGAATCTGGGATGGGCTGGGTTGGGATCTTAAAGCCAGGGCCACCCCTGCCATGGGCAGGGACACCTTCCACTATCCCAGGCTGCTCCAAGCCCCACTGTTCAACCTGGCCTTGGACACTCCCAGGGATCCAGGGGCAGCCACAGCTTCTCTGGGAATTCAAGCCCGGCCCCTCCCCACCCTCACAGGAGGAATTCTTTCCCTAAATCTCAGCTCATTAAGAAGGTGCATTTGTTGGGATAATTAATCTGCCTCCTCTCAGGAAATTCTCCCTTTGTTCGGTGTTGGTCAATGCTGGAGAGGAGGAGCAGCTGGAATTATTGGGAATTACCACAGCGCTATCCCAGGGTATGGAGAGGTGGGAGCACCTGCCCTGGAGATGTTTCCAGGTGGGCAGACGGAGCAGGAATGCTGGGAGAGGAGTGACTGTGCTGATGTTTATCTCCAGAGCTGCAGTCTTGGCCAGTGATGTCTCCATGGATGGGGGAAGGGATCGGCCGGTTTTCCCCCTGGGATCAGCCGACATCACCATGTGGGAATGCAGGAAGGACCAGACGTGCTGTGTCCTCGTCCTGGACTTCACAGCTGGTCTCGCCCTGGGTGCTCCCTCTTCCCAGGCCGGGTTGGACTTGGAGCAACCTGGGATAGTGGAAGGTGTCTCTGCCCACGGGGGTGGAACGGGATCAGCTTTAAGGTCCCTTCCACCCAAACCGTTCCAGGATTCCATGAAAAGAGAGGATAGGAAACCCTGCTGGGGATCACCTGCTCTCTATCAGATTTGATACGTCCATAAAAAATGGGAAGAAATAATGGATCTCCATGTGGACTCCATGTCCGTGTCTCCCCAGGGTTCGTGACCCCCAACGCTGCCTTTGTTCCCTCATTTTCCCGAAGCTTCCAACGACCTCACAAAGAAACCTCGCAGAGTTCTCTGCATTCCCCCTCTCCCTTTCCTCCGGCTCTGCGGATCGCCTCTGGACAAAGCCAGGCCTCGTTAGCAACGAGCCCCAATTTATCATTTCTCATCAGCAACGGAGAAGAAATTCCATATTTTTTCATTTCCAGGAGGATCTTCAACGCCTGCCAAGGGCACTAACGAGCTGGAGAGTAACGAGGTGCTGGGATCGCCTCAGACAGGCCCAGACAGAGCCTTAATTACCTCCTGTGCTGCTGAAGGCCA
Source organism: Struthidea cinerea (assembly GCA_013397865.1). Taxonomy (NCBI): domain Eukaryota; kingdom Metazoa; phylum Chordata; class Aves; order Passeriformes; family Corcoracidae; genus Struthidea; species Struthidea cinerea. The sequence continues at coordinate 64,583 of VZTI01004802.1, forward strand.
TTAGGGCCGACGTGCTTTAGGCCAGACCTCTCCGTCACAAAGCCTGGCTTAGGCCAAAATATTCCAGAACAGACTCCTGATCTCTCCTGATATCCCAGTCCAAAACATTCCAGAACAGACTCCTGATCTCTCTTGATGTCCCAGTCCAAAATATTCCAGAACAGACCCCTGGCCTCTCCTGATGTCCCAGCCCGAGGGTTTAACGGAACACTTCCATGTCTCTCTCCAAACAACAGCCGTGGAAAAGCAGGGCTGTTATCCCACACTTTAGATCCAGGATTTCTCCGTGTTGCTGCAAGTCCCGGCACTGGGAAAAGCCCTTTCCGAGGATGTGCTGGACGGATCCTTGCACGTGATCCCAGAGATCCACCCCCTGCTCCAACCAGCTGGAACCGGCACCCCCAAAGGCAGCCCTGGGGTCAGGGGGCATCGTTAGTGCCAATTAACACCAATTATTCCTCATGGAGCGAGGTGTTCGGAAACCATGGATCAGTGGGATCAGCCGTGTGGGATCGTATCCCGGAGATGCTCTGGGCAAGCAGGGAAGGGCTGGTTCCACCCATCCCATCCCATCCCATCCCATCCCATCCCATCCCATCCCATCCCATCCCATCCCATCTTTTAACCCCAGGAATTGCCCCTTTTCGACATTCCACAAACCCCGCCAGCAGGCACACGGATATTCCCAGCTGGATCTGCAGCTCCCGGCATCGTCAGCGCTGGAGCTCGCTGGGAAGCGGAGCGTTGGGAATCACAGAATCCTGGAATGGTTTGGGTTGGAAGGCACCTTAAAGCCCATCCCATTCCAATCCCAGCGCAAGGGACACCTTCCACTGTCCCAGATTGCTCCAAGCCCCATCCAGCCCAGCCTTGGACACTTCCAGGCATGGAAGCACTTCCAGGGATGGGGCATCCCCCACTCCATGTCCCAGATCCCGCATTCCCTGCTCCGGTGGGTGGAGCAGAGCCCCCATCCAGGTGCTCCCACCCTTGTCCTGCGATGTTCTGTGGCTCCATCCCCCCAAAACCCCTCCAGGAGCTCACCTGGGACCCTCCAGAATCCCCCAAACCCATCCCAAAGCAAACAGCAGGATGAGGAACCTTTGGGGATGGGCAGGGAATTGGGTGCGAGCCCACTGCGGGTTGGAGCAGGAGCTCCACGGCTCCGCCTGCAGTGACAAAAGCCGTCCCTAATTAGCATAATTAATGACTTTGTGGCCTCTGCAGGCCGCAGCCCCGCAGATTCCCTCCCTCGTTATCTCTAATTAGGCTCCCCAGCACCGTGAGTGGGGTGGAGCCACCCGTTATTCCTTAATGATCTCCCCCTTCCCGGGAACAGCTCTGAGGGATGCGGAGTGCACAGGCGCAAAGGGCAGCTCCTTCTTCTTGATCTCCCGGAAAAAAAAAACCAGGAAAAGCCCGGGATCAGGATGGCACGCGGGAATTGCCATCACCCCGCTGCAGCTCCTCCGGGAGCGGCTTATTCCCTCCTGGAGCTGGAATCCTCCCAGGATCTTGCCGCGCAGGAGCTTTTAAGGCATCCAAGGGAAGCAGGGAGGGATGGAGCTCACCGGGATCGGAGTGGGGAAGGAATATCCCATTTTTCAGGAGATAAAACGTCAGTACTTCATTCCTGGTAGGGCTGCACATCCCGGGCCTGAAAGGTTTGGTTAAAACCCCACAGTCCTCCACACAATAGCTTAAATCCCGGGATCTCTCCCAGCATCCATCAGCATGGATCCGGCAGCCCATCGGCATCGCAGCTCCTGGGCCATCCCGTGGGTTATTCCCGGTTTTTGACCCCCCAGTTTGGATGAACCATGGAATTCCGGAATGGTTTGGGTTGGAAAGGACCTTAAAGCTGATCGCATTCCACCCCATTCCATGGGCAGGGACACTGCCCCACTATCCCAGCTTGCTCCAACCTGGCCTTGGACAATTCCAGGGATGCGGAATCCGTATTTCTATCTCAGGAAAGCCTTGCTGCTTTTCCCCCTCAAAGCTTCCCTTCCGAGCTCCAAAACTCATTTAGTAACCACAGATTATAAAATTACAGCTGTATCCCTGTCCATGGAAACCCTAATCCCAAGATTCCCACCGAGCACAGCCAGGACCAGCAGCAGGGAAATGGATGCATCCACAACGAGAAATCCTGGATGCGAACAGGAGAAAAGATGGATTGGTGGCCAGAACCCCGTCCCAACCCACGAGCAGCCACTGCCAGCCCAGCAAATCCCCGGGAAAAGCAGGACGGGAGGGGAAAACCGGGATAAGCCAGGCACGTGCTGAGCTTTCCCCTCATTAACGTCACTGAGGAGACGTCTGGAAAAGTGGCACCTCGGAGTTCCTGCTAATTAAAGGCTGCTTTTTCCCGGGAAGCCTTTGTGGGAGCTGCTCCCAGCATCCAGCTGGAATTTTCTGACCCGTGGGCTCCAGGCAGGGAGTAAACGATGATCCTGGATTGGGAAATGCTCGTGAATCCCAACGCCGTGCGTGCTTCCAGCCCCGCTCCTGGAAAACTGCTCATCAAATCCCTAACCACGGTCCAGAGTGGCTGCTCATCCCAAATTCTTCCCTGAAATTATTCCGCAGGAGCCACCCCATCACTGCCCATTCCACGGGAGGAAAGGCTGGGAATTTTCTCCCTTCTTGAAAATTCCATGGATTCCAAGGTGGTTTCTGCACTGAGCAGGCCTGCGGGAACCGGGATTGCAGGAATAATCCTGGAATGGTTCGGGTGGGAAGGGACCTTCAAGCTCATCCAGTTCCCCCTTCCTGACGGCACCTTCCGCTATCCCAGGGTGCTCCAATCCTGGAAGGGGTTGGGACCTCAAAGCCCATCCAGTGCCACCCCTGCCATGGGCAGGGACACTTCCGGCTATCCCAGGCTGCTCCAAGCCCCGTCCAACCCAGCCTTGGACACTTCCAGGGATCCTGGGCACCCTGTGCCAGGGTCTCCCCACCCTCCCAGGGAATATTCCCAATATCCCACCTATCCCTGCCCTCTGTCAGTGGGAATTATAACCCTGCCATGAGGTGACGCCAGCGATGACATCCCACTGGTTTTCCAAGGATCCCAGCGCCTCTGCCTGTGTCCATCCCAGCCTCGGCTCCGCATCCATCTCCGCTTTTTCCGCGAGCCCTCGGAGCCTGGGTGGGATCGGATTCAAATGTGCCAAACAATCCTCATTTATCCCTGCCAGCTCCAAGCCTCCTCCCTCTCCGCTCGCTCCTGTTTTCCTCAATCGCTACCTTTATTTTTGCAATGTGTCTATAATTACCAAATGTTCCGAGATTCCGCCCAAAATTCCTCCCCTCGGAATCCGGGGATGTCTCCTCGCTGCTGTCAATTCGGGCTCTAAATGTTGTGATTGATAAAATTAAACTGTGAAGCGAGGCACGAAATCTGTCTCGTAGACACCACTTCTCCTCAGGGCTGGCACGGGGAGGAAACAACGCCAGGCAGGGGAGGAAAAAAAATCACCAAACGATTCCCTGGAGAACGGGGGGGGAATTTGTGAGTTTTCCCTTGGGGAACTTCATAAGACATCCCGAGCTGGAATTTTTATTCAATTCCTTGCGAGATCCCGAATTTCTCCGCTTTAATTGCTCCAAGCAGGGAAGCTTTAGTCACAGTGTAATGTACCCAGGCATGTTCCGGCTTTAATGAATCATCCCAACTCTGCATTCCAAGCAATTAAGGGAAATCTGGCTGTTCGTTAGTGAGGCGGAAAATAAATTTAATCTCTCTTCTAAAAAATCAATTATCCTGCTGTAATGGAGAATTCAATTTGGGTCACGCTCCATAAATTTCCCGGGTTTCGGATGTTTTGTGAGCGCTCGTTATTAGGTTGTGCACGTGGGGGAGATCCAGGAATGGGGATGCGTTGGGAAGCATCCTGGAAGTTCCCTCGGGAGCTGGAGTGGGTTCAGAGTGAAAGAGGGGAAGTTTAGATTAGAAATAGGGAAGGGATTCCTCCCTGGGAGGGTGGAGAGGCTCTGGGAAAGGGGTGTTCACCTGGAGAAGGGAAGGATCCAGGGAGAGCTCAGAGCCCCTTCCAGGGCCTAAAGGGGCTCTGGGAGAGCTGGAGAGGGACTGGGGACAAGGGATGGAGGGACGGGACACAGGGAATGGCTTCCCGCTGCCAGAGGGCCCCTGCAGGATTTGATGGATCATCGTGGATTCCGCATCCTCCCGGAATTTCTACCAAGGCCTTGCTGCTGCTCTTGGCCTCTCCTCAGGGTCAGTAAATCCAGGGAATTCATTAAACCCAGCAATTTCCCAGCTCCCAGCCCAGTTCCTAAGGAACTCACGGATCATCGCAGAGGGATTTTTAGATCCTTGGGAAAAGCACAGAGCAGGCTTTAGCAGGACAAAATCCAGGGTTTTGGCAACTCACAAAGACACTTGCGCTCCATCGCTGCCTCTCCATCACCCATCCCAGGGTATCCAATACATCCCGCGGAAAGCTGAGGAATTGTCCCCTGGGAGGCTGGGGAGGGGCTGGGCTGGAATTCCCAGAGAAGCTGTGGCTGCCCCTGGATCCCTGGAAGTGTCCAAGGCCAGGTTGGACGGGGCTTGGAGCAGCCTGGGATAGTGGGAAGTGTCCCTGCCCATGGCAGGGGTGGCCCTGGATGGGCTTTAAGGTCCCTTCCCACCCAAACCATTCCAGGATTCCATAATTCTCTGATTCAAAGAAACAGGAATTTGTGGTCTGGGATGTTGTGGCCACCCGAACCCAACCCTCCACCACTGGGAGAAACCTGGGAAAAGGAGCTGCTGGAGCCCATGGATCCGTAGGGACATCAGGGCTCCGCTTCTCCCTCCCAGGCTGCGGGATCCCGATTCCCAATGGACACAGGGCCCCCACAGGTACCCGGATCCCACCCCCCAGACCTGGGATGATGCTGAGGATGGAGCCAGCAGGGAATCCCTGAGGATGCTGGAAACGCGGAAATCCAGCAGGGAATCCAAGCGCAGGCTCTTCTCCGGAGCATTCCCCCTTCCCAGCCTCATTCCCGGTCACCCGGGCACCGCATTCCAGAGGGACACAGAATACCTGGAACAGCTGGGACACCTGGAGGAGCTGGGCCAGGTCTTGCTGGGCACAGCCTCGTTCTGCATCCCAGGGAAACCAAGGGAGGGAATCCAGCGGCAATCCCGGTCCTTCCCGGCACTCGGAGCCTGCGCACACCTCGGAGCGGCTCAAGCTCCTAATTAAGCTGGGCTTTCAGCAGCTCCTAATTAATCTCGGCTCTCCGTGGGTGATCCGGGCTTCGCAGCTCATTAAAGCCTTTCCTCCTCGGAGAATCGTTTCCTCTGCTCCCTTTTCCTTGGGAGGAGGATTCCATCCAAAGCTGCCTCCAGCTCCGAGGAACAAATCACCCCGGCCATCCCATCGGGAATTTTTCCACTGCCACGCCTCCTTTCTGAGTGAAAAAACAATGGATATTTATATTTGTTCCCATCAACTGCATTTCCCAATCCCAATCCCAAATTTTCCTGCAGCTTCCGAGGCTCTTTTCCAATTTATTTCGTGATTTTATGGATTGAGAACATTCCAAAGTCCTTTGGCTGCCACCTGCATCTGCTTTGGGGTTTCAGGGCTGGTTAAACCCCCCGCCCCCCCCAAAATCGGAGGTGGGAATAACGCTGGGAATCCATGCCCCCGGAATGTGGCTGACACACGTCTGGCTCCATCCATGAGATAAGTGTTATTCCCAATCCATGAGCCAAGAGCAGCTTTTATGAGGAACAAAACCTCCCAGCTGCAAAAACTCCCCCAGAACTCCCTGTCCAAACGAGCTCTCCCAGCTCCATGTGTTCTGAGCATTTTTCCCTCCTCCCGGAGCTTATTCCATGTTTTTGGAGCCCTCGGCACTCAGAGAGGGGATCCCCCCAGGGTCGACCCGCAGGGAAGCGATGCTCAGGCCAGGATCCCGCAGGATCTGCCTGGATTCCGACCTCCCGTGTGAAATCACGGCCTTTTCCCAAGTTTTTATCCCAGTCCAGTGATGCTCCCGCTCCTGGTCTTGGAGAGGTGGGAATAACCCAACACCACAGCGGGCCTGGAATGGCTCCAGGGAGTGGGGAGGTGTTCCCATGTGTCCCCACCCCAGGGATGCCCCTCGGAGCCCAGATCCAGCGGGATTTCGGGAGGCAGGGAGCATCCATGGGCTCTCCATGCCCAGGGTGGGATCTGCGGGAAGCGCTGCCCTCGTTTGGATACCACGGAGAGGATTCCAAATGAAAGTTCCCAAGCTGGAATGCTCGGCCTCAAATGACAGCACGGAGGGAGATCCTGGACCAGACAGGGCTTGGACAATTCCAAAGCTGGGCTGTTTAATCCCTGTCACTGCAATCCAATGAAAATCCCAGATGGAACCAAGGACAAGGAGATGTGGGGTCTCCTTGTGGCTCCATCCCAGGACCCCAAACTCCATGGGAATGCTGTCCTGGGATGCCAATGGCTCCTGCCCGGCCACTGCTCCCAGCGGCACACATTAGTCTGGGAGAGGGATCAGCATTTCATGGAATCCTGGAATGGGATGGGCTGGAAGGGACCTTAAATCCCATCCCATTCCACCCCTGCCACGGGCAGGGACACCACCCACTATCCCAGGCTGCTCCAGCCTGGCCTTGGACCCTCCAGGGATCCAGGGGCAGCCACAGCTGCTCTGGGAATTCCATCCCAGCCCCTCCCCACCCTCACAGGGAACAATTCCTTCTAAGATCCAATCAACAAATCCATGAAGAATACTCACAGTGGACTCCCGGGAATGGTCCCAATCCCCTGCTCCTTCCATGTTGGAATTCCCTCCCATCAGGTTTTATAGGAATGTGTTCCCTTCTCCTGCTGTCCGCTGGGGGGGTTAATCAGGCCAATAACCACCCCTAAATTAGGGGTTAATTAGTGCCAAGTAATCATTATGCTCTCCAAATTCCCAGACTCCAGCAGCCTTTTCCCATCCTTTGATGTTCCTGGAGTTCACTAAACCCTGGAGAAGTTCCAGGACCGCAGGGGCCGCCTGAGGAATGCTCCGGATAAATTTATCCCCCACACGTGCCCCAGGAAGGGACGCACACCTGGATCGGGGGGCACATCCCGACGGATACAACGGCGCTGCCTGTCCCGGGATCCTGTTTTCCCACTCGGAGCCCAGCTGACCTTTGGCTGCGCCGGCCAGCTGGAATTCTGACAGATGCAAGCACATTTCTGGGAAGCCGCATCCAGTCGGTGGCTAAAGATCCGCGGGCTCCGCCGGGGCGTTAGGAAGATGGATTGGCTCGGGAGAATCCCATTTCCAGCCCCGCCTGGGAATCGGTTTCCCACGGAGAGGCGTTAATGACTTTGATATCAACGATCTAAATATGTCAACCTGCGCCTCGTGCTGGGATTAGGGAACTCTATATTTATCCAGGACTGCCATTAGCAGAATGCTAATTAATGGGATTCGGTTTCCAAGTAAGCCCCGGCCCTTCCAAGTGCTGTAACGCAAGACCTGATTCTAATCTCCCTGGAGCTGCCGCTGTTCCCGCTCATTCCTCGGGATTAGGCAGATTTATTTTCGCTGATGTTTCCCATGGCACCCCCAGGTCGGGTTATGGCACCGGGGCTGGGGCTGCTTCCAGAGGATCCTGAGACAACTCAATCCCGACTGTCCGAGTCCCGCCTCCCGCCTGGGCAGGGACTCAGATACACGGAGCATGGAATTCCAGAATCCTGGAATGGGCTGGGTTGGGAGGGTCCTTAAGGCTCATCCCATTCCATCCCTGCCATGGACAGGGACACCTCCCACTGTCCCAGGCTGCTCCAGCCTGGCCTTGGACACTTCCAGGGATCCAGGGGCAGCCACAGCTGCTCTGGGCACCCTGTGCCAGGGCCTCCCCACCCTCACAGGGAACAATTCCTTCCCAATATCCCATCCATCCCTGCCCTCTGGCAGTGGGAAGCCATTCCCTGTGTCCTGTCCCTCCATCCCTTATCCCAGTCCCTCTCCAGCTCTCCTGGAGCCCCTTTAGGCCCTGGAAGGGGCTCTGAGCTCTCCCTGGAGCCTTCTCTTCTCCAGGTGAACATTCCCAGCTCTCCCAGCCTGGCTCCAGAGGGGCTCCAGCCCTCGGAGCAGCTCCATGGCCTCCTCTGGAATTGCTCCAGCAGCTCCAGGTCCTGCTGATGTTGGGATCTGGAGCAGGAGCAGCTCCGCAGGTGGGGCCTCACCTGAGGGGGCAGAGGGGACAATCCCCCTTTCCTGCCGGGAATGAGCCCTCAAGACACTCCAGACCTTCACCTCCCGAGGAGCCGGAATTTGGGAGGTGGAGGACAATTTTTGGGAGCTGGGAATGGCTCTGGCCTCTCACAGTGCCGGAGGCAGCTCCAGGAGCAGCAGCCCCGTCTCATCCCCGCTCCCAGCCCAAGGTGGATCGGGATAATCGGGATCTCTCTCCCTCAGTGCTGCCACGTTAAAAATATCATTGCCAGCCTCTGGAATTTTCCAGTGGCAGCTCGAGAAGAAACAGCTGAGGCTCGGAGCTGCAGCTCCACATTCCAGCTCTTCCCACTGTCAGTGCCGCCGAGATCTTCATTAGAACGGCTCCGGAGCTCATTCCTTCCCAAAGCTGGAGCAGGGAGAGGATTGGAGCCGTGAGTGAGGGATCCGGCTGTTCCCTGCCGGGAAGGAAAAGCGGCTGTCAGGCTGGGAAGGGGCTGGAATGCCAGGAACAGCTCCCAAGCTCCGGCTCCTGGCGCAGGCGGAACAACAAACGGAGTTTGGCTCGCTCCGAGCGGCCGATTTCCCGGAGCAAGGGGGAAACTGCCCCTGGAATAGGGAGGGAAGGGAGGTTTCCTTGGAAGGGAGGTTTCCTGGGCTGCGGAGCCAGCAGGGATCGACTCTGCCAGCTGGGAATAGGGATGAGCCCTTGGCTCTGGGATCTGTGTCCCCGTCACCCCTCCCGCAGCTCCGGGAGCGATTTCTCCCCTCAGCTTTGCTCCAATTCCAGCCAGGGAAAAGATTTCCAATGGATGTCAGAAAGTTTGGGATTTCTGTGACCCAAAAGAGCCCAAAAAACGCATCCTGGGGGACCCACGGGATCGCATCCCCTCACTCCGGCAGGTCAAGGAGCCTCACATGGGAAAACACAGGGAAAATCCCACTGAAGTCCATTCCCAAATATATTTGGCCTCTTCTCCCAGGCTAACAGCAACAGGAAGAGAGGGAATGGGCTCAGGCTGCTCCAGGGTATGTTCAGGCTGGACATCAGCAGGAATTTCCTCATGGAAAGGGTTGTTAAACATTGGAATTGCCCAGGGAGGTTTGGAGTCCCCACCCCTGGAGGTTTCCAAGGAATTCCTGGATGCGGCACTCAGTGCTCTGGGCTGGGTGAGATGGTGTTGATCCATCACAGGTTGGACTCCATTGCGATCCTGGAAGTCTTTTCCAGCCTCAGGGAATTTGGGATTCAAATAAAAATCCCACTTGAAAAGCGCTGCGGCATTCCTGCAGCTGGAGAGAAAATCCATCCCGTTTTCCCTGAGCTGCTCTTTCCCGTCTCCCGGGACAGTTTGGCATCGCTCCCAGCTCCACCGTGGGGTATCCAGCATCCCATCTTTTACTCCATCCCAGCCTCCCATTTGGCCATCCAGAAAACCCAAAGACTCCTGATTTCAAGAGGAAAACGAGCGCAGGGAGCGGGATTTCCTCCGTGTTCCGTTGGGGATTGGAAGGTGCTTTTCCCGTGCCAGGGCCTTTTCCTTCCCTCCCTAAGCACTAAAAGGATTTCCAAAGTCTCCAGAAGCTTCCAAAAGTGATGGATGTGCTCCTCTGCCGGGCCCTTCCTGCCTCCAAAAGTCCGGCTGGGAATCACAGCATCCCAAAAAAAGAAAATTAGGAAAAATTCAAGTAACTCTGTGATGCTCCCGTTGATATTCCCAGAGCTCTGCTGAGCCAAACCTGCACATCCCAAATGATCCCAAATCCATCATCACCATTCCCAGCTGAAGGGATTGAGCCAGGAAGATGTCCCTGTTCATCCAGGTGCCCTCGGAAGGACGGGATGAGGCTGTTTCAGCTTTTTCCCGAGCCGGTCACAGCCGACTGGAGCAATTTTCCAGCTGAAAGGAAAGCTGTGAAAACTCCTCACGGATCACGGGAGCCACGGCTGCAATTCCTGCTCCAGGGCTCCAGGGATTTATCTCTTGTTTAAAAAGGGGAAAAAAAAGGGAAAGGCAACGCTCCGTGTCCCTCCGGAGCTCCAAAGTCAGGAGAGTGTGGACTCAAGGTCGGATTCAGCCTCGGCCCATCCAACCAAAAAGTCCCATTATTCCCCTGTGCTATTTAAAATCCGACGGAGCACAAAGCCATGGAATTCTGCAGGGAAGAGTTATCCTCTCCCTCCAGCAGGGAACAGCCACTGGATATAAATAAAGCGGGTGCAAAGCGTCCCCGTTCCCAACCCCGGGAACGTCGCTGGGATTGGATGGAAAATCTCGGTGGCAGCTCCCAAGGTGCCCTGCCTGGGGTGCCGGAGGATCCGCCGGGAATGCGGAGGCACGGATGGCTCGGGGCATGGCATGGGGACAGCTCCAGGAGGATCTCGTCCCCTCAAGGACACCAGGAATGGCCCTGTCCCCCTGAGCATCCCCATCCCTGCGGGAAGGGTCATGGATGGCATGGATGAGCCACCTCCGTGTGTCCCTTTCCAGCCTGGAATCTGCTTCTTCCCAAAATCTCTTCACCCATCCCTTCGAGCCGGGAATTCCCCGGGCACATGGACAGCACAAGGGACAGCAAACATCCCATTTTTCCGTGGGATGGGATTGCAGAAAATCCTGGAATGGTTTAGGTTGGGACTTTAAAGCTGATCCAGTGCCACCCCTGCCATGACAGGGACACCTCCCACTATCCCAGGGTGCTCCAAGTCCTGTCCAACCTGGAATATTTCCAGGGATGGGGCACCAACATTGATCCACTGCCACATTTGGGATGCTCCCAAAGGGGATTCACATCCCTGCTTTTCCCTTTTTTTATTGGGCCTGCAGGATTTGATGGATCATCGTGGATTCCGCATCCTCCCAGAATTTCTACCAAGGCCTTGCTGCTGCTCTTGGCCTCTCCTCAGGGTCAGTAAATCCAGGGAATTCATTAAACCCAGCAATTTCCCAGCTCCCAGCCCAGTTCCTAAGGAACTCACGGATCATCGCAGAGGGATTTTTAGATCCTTGGGAAAAGCACAGAGCCGGCTTTAGCTGGACAAAATCCAGGGTTTTGGCAACTCACAAAGCCACTTGCGCTCCATCGCTGCCTCTCCATCACCCATCCCAGGGTATCCAATACATCCCGCGGAAAGCTGAGGAATTGTCCCCTGGGAGGCTGGGGAGGGGCTGGGCTGGAATTCCCAGAGAAGCTGTGGCTGCCCCAGGATCCCTGGAAGTGTCCAAGGCCAGGCTGGACGGGGCTTGGAGCAGTCTGGGATAGTGGGAGGTGTCCCTGCCCATGGCAGGGGTGGAATGGGATCATCTGGAAACCATCCTGGAATTCCATGACTCCATGAACATTCTCAGCTCTGCACCTTCCAGCAGAAACCCTGGTGCTCCTGGATTTACAGATTCTGGATGGCTCCACAATCCCGAAAAATCCTTAAAAAGTAAAAAAAAAAAAAAAAAATCTGGAATTTGCTTTAAAAATCCAGCATGGATTTTTAGGGAAAAAAATATCCCAACCAGCCTTTTTTCCTTAAAACCATATTTTTAGGGGTTTTTTTTTCAGTCTATTTGTTGGATGCTCAAATCCCAATCCTGGAAAACCGCGCTTCACCCTTCGGAGCCACATCAATCCCTCCCCCGAGCCTGGAATTCCCGCCTCCAGCAGCATTCCAAGCCCGGGATCCGAGCACTCCAAACACAACACGTGCAACCACTTAGGAGCCAATTAATCCCAGTGGAAGGGCCCTTGTCATTACATTTCCGGAATAATGCCGGAAAATTCCCGTTGCGTGTCATCGGGAATCATTTAGGGACGTTTGGATCCCAGTTTTTGATGTCAGAGCTTTAAGAAATGAACAGATGACGGATTCCTGGAATGAGGCTCTGTTGGAAGATGAGGCCGCGTTGTTTTCCTGCTGTTCCGCCCGGATAATTTGGGATGTTCCGAAATAATTAGGACGGGTGATTAATCCCTTACAAGCTCTCCGACATGGAAGAGATCCCAGATCATCTTAGGGATATGGGGCAACACTTTTAGATCCCAAAAATTATCATTATATCCCAAAAAATCCATTGTGCCTCTCAGTACGCTCCCAAAATGACATCGTGGCACCCCAAAAAATCATGGCACCCCAAAAGGAGCTACTATGCTCCGAAAGTCCTAAAATTCATCATTACACTCCAAAAAATTATTAGACCCCTAAAAAATCATTGCTACACCCCAAAATATCAGCATTGTACCCTAAAAAGTACCATTGTACCCTAAAAAACATCATTGTACCCTAAATGCCATCATTTCACTATAAAATTCATCGTTGCATCCTAAAACTCATCCTTACACCCCAAAGAACATCACTGCACCCTAAAAACTATCATTGTACCCCAAATCCCATCATTACACCATCAAAAGCATCATTGTACCCCAAAAAACCATTATATCCCAAAAAACATTATTTTATAATCAATAAATCATTATATCCCCCCAAAAAAATTATATCCCAAAAAATACCATTATATCCCAAAAAAAACCCCATTATATCCCCAAAAAATCTTTATATCCCAAAAAGCATCGTTATATCTTAAAATCCCACCTTTATACACTTAAAAATTACCATGATATCCCAAAAAACATATTTTATAATCAATAAATCATTATATCCCCCCAAAAAAATTATATCCCAAAAAAATACCATTATATCCCCAAAAAATCTTTATATCCCAAAAAGCATCGTTATATCTTAAAATCCCACCTGTATACATTTAAAAATCACCATGATATCCCAAAAAACACCATCATATCCCAAAATACATCATTCTGTCCCCAAAAACATCTTTATATCCCAAAAAAACACCATTACATCCCAAACAGTGAAGTCTGGGCTTGGAAACAAATTACAAATTGGAATTCCTGTGTTTCCAAGGGAAGTGTTTTCCCCCAAAACCTCTCTGGTTCTTTGGGATAAATCCTGGTGCGGGCCATGGGGTTCAGGGCACCCAACCCACGTGCTGGACGTGGGGTGAAATCCAAGGAAAAAGGGATTTCTGGAGCAGGCCGCTCCCGGCCGGTGCCGTGATCCCATTTTTCCAAGGGGCCACAAAGGAATCTTTTCCGCATCGTTGAACAAACAAACTTCGGGAAAGGGCCTTTTATTGATTCCATGCGGCTCCCCTCCCCTTTTCCCTGATCCCTGTGAAAGTATCCCAAGGTTTGGCCTGGCAGCGGCTGGAAAACCACCTCGTTTCCGCCGCGGTTCCCGGCGCAGGGAAACGGCCGCGGAGTCGTGGATAAATGTTGGAGGCTCCGTTGGTTTTCCCATCTGGCAGCCAGGCTGTGCTGCGAAAATGAAGGATATACATATGCAAATATTCCCGGGCTGCTTCCAAGATCCAAGGAATTTTTATGATGTAACCACAAGAAGCGGTTGGATAATGGTGACAATATGGAGCGGAGCGGAGCCCTGGAATGCTGCGCAGGGAAGCGGAACGTCAGGAAGCGGAGCTGCGGTGCCACTCCGGAGAAATGGGGAGCAGGTGGCACCTCGGAGATCTCGGAGCTGGCTGGGTTGGAACGGTTTGGGAAAATCCACCACAAATCCCAAAAAACATCGGTGGGGAAGTGCCAGGCATGGGTGGGGCGTGGCAGCAGCTCCGGGGATGTGTCATTGTCCCACCAGGGAGAGTCCATTGTCCCACCAAGGACATTCCGTTGTCCCACCAAGGACATCCCATTGTCCCACCAAGGATGTGCCATCATCCCACCAAGGACATCCCATTGTCCCACCAAGGATGTGCCATCAACCCATCAAGGACATTCCATTGTCCCACCAGGATCATTCCATTGTCCCACCAAGGACACTCCATTGTCCCACCAAGGATGTGCCATTGTCCCACCAGGAATGTGCCATCATCCCACCAAGGACATTCCATCGTTCCACCAAGGACACTCCATTGTCCCACCAAGGATGTGCCATTGTCCCACCAGGAATGTGCCATCATCCCACCAAGGACATTCCATCGTCCCACCAAGGATGTGTCATTGTCCCACCAAGGATGTGCCATCATTCTACAACATTCCATTGTCCCACCAAGGACATTCCATTGTCCCACCAGGAATGTGCCATCATCCCACCAGGGATGTGCCATTGTCCCACCAAGGTCGTGCCATTGTCCCATGAGGAATGTGCCACCATCCCACCAGGAATGTGCCATTGTCCCATCANTCTACAACATTCCATTGTCCCACCAAGGACATTCCATCGTCCCACCAAGGATGTGTCATTGTCCCACCAAGGATGTGCCATCATTCTACAACATTCCATTGTCCCACCAAGGACATTCCATTGTCCCACCAGGAATGTGCCATCATCCCACCAGGGATGTGCCATTGTCCCACCAAGGTCGTGCCATTGTCCCATGAGGAATGTGCCACCATCCCACCAGGAATGTGCCATTGTCCCATCAAGGACCTGTCATTGTCCCACCAGGAGCATTCCATTGTCCCACCAAGAGGATGCCACTGTCCCACCAGGGACGTGCCACCATCCCATCAAGGACGTGCCATCATCCCATCAAAGACGTGCCATCATCCCATCAAGGAGATGCCACCGTCCCACCAGGAACGTGCCGTTATCCCACTGGGGACAGGTCATCGTCCCACCAGGAGCATTCCATTGTCCCACCAAGGAGATGCCACCGTCCCACCAGGAACGTGCCGTTATCCCACTGGGGACAGGTCATCGTCCCACCAGGAGCATTCCATTGTCCCACCAAGGACGCGCCACTGTCCCACCCAGGCCATGCCATTGTCCCCCTCTCCGGAACCATTCCAAACCCACCTGGATGTGCCCCTGTGTCATCTGCTCTAGGCGACCCCACCTGGGCAGAGGCCGCTTCCAACCCCACCTGCTCTGGAATTCCGGGATTCCATCCCTCCCAGGAATCAGGGACCTCTGAGCTGGGAGTCCCCAGCCCAGGACAGCCCAGCCAGGCACCAGTGTCCCCTGACCCGGCAAGGGTGGCAGTGCCACCTTCAGCTGGGGACACCTGGGGTGACCTCCCACCACCCCATCCTGATCCAACAGCACCGGCACACCCCCAGGGCCCTCCCGTTCCCTCTCCAAGCCCTGGAGAAGATTCCCGGCCAGCCCCGTGTCCTCAAAGCCACCGCGGGGGTGACAATGGCGTTGCTCTAATTAACGACGAGCCCCTCCCTTAACGAGCACCTTTGGAAACGATGGCAGCGCTTTGCCCGTCGCCGGCGCTCGGAGGGAGATCTTGGAGTGAACAAAATATTCCTGTGATCTTCTCCCTGACAGGCTGGAAGCAGAAATATTTAGTGAGGAACTCCGTTATCCTGAATAATTCAGGAGGCTGCAAACCCCTTGATCATCCCGCTGACTCCGGGAACAAAACAGTCGGGATTTGTGCATCCGAAGCGGAGATGAAAACGCCAGGAGAAGAAAGAGGTTGGGAATTAAATTTAAAAAAGCTGATTAAAAACGCAGCCGTGCCGGAAGGAGGCCGGGGGAGCTGCTCCTTGAAGCCACAGGTGTCCCGCTATCCCGGTTTTATCCACGGAGGATATCCATGGTTTCATCCAGGAGGGATCGTGGGGAGCTGCTTCCCTGCCAGTTCTCCAGGATACAGCGGGAGGTGAAGCTGGAGGCACCTCGGGAGCGGCTGCACCAGGAGAGGTTTCTGAGGCAGCACCTCCACTTGTTTGGTGGCATCTGAGGGGACAAGGTGGCACCGAGCTCATCCCAAACCCTCTGTCCATCTTTCCTGAGGGCTCCGGAAGCAGGAGCAGCCTCCAGCACCATCGACCCCCAAAGGATCTCCCGGGAGCATCCCACAGTGTGGGAAGCAGGAAAGGGGGGGATTGTCCCCCTCTACTGCCTCAGGTGAGACCTCCAGCTCCGGATCCCAACATGAGAGGGTTGTGGAGCTGCCGGAGCAATTCCAGAGGAGGCCTCGGAGCTGCTCCCAGGGCTGGAGCCCCTCTGGAGCCAGGCTGGGAGAGCTGGGAATGTTCACCTGGAGAAGGGAAGGCTCCAGGGAGAGCTCAGAGCCCCTTCCAGGGCCTAAAGGGGCTCCAGGAGAGCTGGAGAGGGACTGGGGACAAGGGATGAAAGAATGGGACACAGGGAATGGCTTCCAGAGGGCAGGGATGGATGGGATATTGGGAAGGAATTGTTCCCTGGGAGGGTGGGGAGAGGCTGGGCTGGAATTCCCAGAGAAGCTGTAGCTGCCCCTGGATCCCTGGAAGTGTCCAAGGCCAGGCTGGACGGGGCTTGGAGCAGCCTGGGACAGTGGGAGGTGTCCCTGCCCATGGCACGGGTGGGATGGGATGGGTTTTAAGGTCCCTTCCCACCCAAACCATTCCAAGATTTTTTGTTTCCATGATCATGGGCGCGCACCCGGAACGCGCCGGCAGGGGGCGCCCGAGAGCGCCGAGCCGAACCCGGCCGGGAGGAGCCGAGAGAAGCCGAACCCGGCCGAACCCGGCCGAACCCGGCCGAACCTGGCCGAACCTGGCCGAACCCGGCCGAGAGGGGACGGGCGGGGCCGAGCGGAGCCGAACCCAGAGGGACGGAGGGATGGAGGGATGGAGGGATGGAGGGATGGAGGGATGGAGGATGAAGGGATGAAGGGATGCAGGGATGGAGGGATGCAGGGATGCAGGGATGCAGGGATGGAGGAATGCAGGGATGAAGGGATGCAGGAATGCAGGGATGAAGGGATGCAGGGATGAAGGGATGCAGGGATGGAGGGACGGAGGGAAGGAGGGATGGAGGTTTGGGGGTGAAGTGATGCCAGGGGAACGATGGCTGCACTTCCCACCTTCCGCTGATTTATTCCCACACAAAATCCATGCATCCTGTCGGGCAGGGAATGCTGGTGCTGCCGACCCGCGGAGAGCACGGCCCAATCCAGGCGTGCACCGCTCCATCCCCAGGGCCCAAACCGGGATGAGCAAAGGATTCTTCGGATGCCGATCCCTGCCGCCCCGGAGCCTGCAGCCCCGGAGCCGCCGGCGCTGGTTTATTGTTCATATTTAATGGGATAAAAGGCTGGAATTGCTTTTAAGCCTTAAATTGCCTTCCCTCTTTTTATCTTTAAAAACCACGGCGAGCACTTTTTGGAGGTTATTTTTTTTTGGGAAGTTTGTCCTAATGATCCCTGGTAGCCATTAGGTTGGGAATCAGGCGCTTTCAAAGGGATCCATTAAACATTTCATTCCTCGCTCCCGTTCCTTTGGTTTTGATCTCTGTTCCCACTGATTAAAGGCAACGACGACTCGATTTTGACGAAATCCTAAATCAGAACCCCCCAAAAAACCTGCCAGAGCGGACATTTATGGAGCTCAGCAAAGCGGCTGTACGAACAGGAGTGCGAGCTGGAAAAAATCCATAAAATCCCTTTCCAAACAAACATGGGTTGACAGCAAACAGATGGTTCCGAGGCTCTTATTCCAAACTGGAAAAATTAAGAGTTGGCAGGTCCTGGGAAAAGAGGGGAAAAAAAAGGAGTTACAAAACATCCTAAAGTTTTCCCCTTCGTATCCCGGTGTTGCTCTGGGCATGGGTTCAATATTTTCCTAGGCTACTGCACGGAAAAGGGGCTGGATACAGGGAAGCAGCTGGCATGAAAGGCCTTGGAAATCCTCGGGAAGATGGATGGGAAGCGGGGCTGCCAGCATCCCGGATTTGCCGCGTTCCAGCCCCGCTCCTCGGCCCACCCATAAATCAGCCCAACCTCGGCACAGCTGCAGCTGCGGCTCCGGAGGGGCAGGAAAAGTGGGGAAATGGGGGGGTTTTCCCAGATTTCTTGGCTGAGCCCGGGATAGCCTTCAGGGAATGTTTTGGGGAAGGTGCAGCCATGGAAAACGCCAGGTGCCCCAGGAGGGGAACGTGAGGGACACCAGCCCCATCCAACCTGGCCTTGGGCACTTCCAGGGATGCAGGGGCAGCCACAGCTTCTCTGGGAATTCCAGCCCAGCCCCTCCCCATCCTCCCAGCCAGGAATTCCTTCCTGATATCCCACCCAAATCTCCCCTTTTCCAATCTGAAGCCATTCCCTGTGTCCTGTCCCTCCATCCCTCGTCCAAAGTCCCTCTCCAGCTCTCCTGGAGCCCCTTGGAAGCTGCTCCAAGGTCTCCCTGGAGCCTTCCCTTCTCCAGGATGAACAATCCCATTTCTCATCAGAAATGCCACCGTTATCCCATGTTTTTATCCCATGTTTAATGGATTATTGGGATTCTGGCCTATCCTGAAGGACCCTCACGGATCCAAAGGATATCCAGGAAATTCCGCAGCTCCTAAGGGATGCTTTAAAACATGGGATCGAGCAGAGCAGGAAAAATGAGGCTCCTTCCCAAAAGTGACAACATGAGAGTGGCCATCAGAATTCCAGAGGGGCAGCTGTGGGATAACGGGGACAAAGTGCTGTCTTCCAGCTGGGAATGGCTCCGTTCCCGCCTGGAATCCTCTTGGAGCCTGGCCGTGAGTACCTCGGTGTTTCCAGGCACGGAAAAATTCCAGCCCCGAGCCCACCCTCCACTCAAATCCAATTATCCATCCAAGAGCGGAAAATCACAGATGGCTCTGCTGGATTTGCTGGAGGAGCTGCTCCAAAGGCGTTATCCGGGGAACCGTAACCACCACGGGCACTCGGAATGGCGGCAGCTGGAAAGACGGGATCAAAATCCCCTTCTGGGCTAAATATCCCGGAGATGAGCGCTCCTGGAATTCGTCCTTGGACGGGAAAGGGAGGGAGCACCAGGGAGCTCAGGGAATCAGCCTCATCCCACACATCCCGCTGCTGCCGAGAGCCTGAGGAAAAACCTTGAGGAAAAATCCTGCGGTAAAATCCCAAGGAAAAAATCCTGCGGAAAAAATCCTGAAGAAAAAATCTTGAGGAAAAATCCTCAGGAAAAAATCCCAAGGAAAAAGTCCTGAGCAAAAGTCCTGAGCAAATTCCAGAGGGAAAATCCCTCTGGCCCAGCACCAATTCCAATGGGAATGATTCACTGCTCCATGATTGGGATGCTGGAGGGGAATTTGGGAACAACTGGAGAGGATGGAATGCTGGAGGATGCTGGAGGGGTGGAGGTGGTTCTAAACTCATTCCGTGTTAATATCCCTGGGACAGGAGGAGGAAAAACCATGGAATCCCAGAATGGATTAGGTTGGAAAAGCCCTTGATGGTCATCAGCTCCAACTTTTCCCCCAGCAGCAATTCCTGCATTTATTTCCGTGCTGCATCCAGGTTTTTCCTAAGGGAATGAATTCCCAGAAGGTCTCACCTGGAAATCCACGGCAAGGGCTGGATACAAACCCGTTCCCGCCTCGATATCTCTGGGAAAAGCAGGAATCTCTGCCACTTGATCCCATAAATATCGGATCCCTAAACGCCCTCTCCAAGGAAAAGGCACCCAGGGGGTGTTCCCATCCCATTCCCGCTGCTCCTGCTCCCGCTATCCCACTTCTCATGCCTGGAATAAGCGGAATTTGGCAGCTCCGTGTCCCGGATCTGGGGCTGGCAGGGAATTTGTAGCTCTTTGCTTCCCAGGGTTCCTTCCCTGCTCCCGCCCGGGTACGGATGAGAGGCGCTAATCCCGCTCCAGATTCCCACAGAAATCCAGAGGCAGCCCCAAATCCGGGATTTCACACTGAAGTTGCTCCAGGCTGAGGTCATTTGTCCCCTTCCCAAGTTCCCGGGAGAGGGAAAACACCCATCCCTCTTCCTGCTATAAATAACCCCCGAGCTGCTGGAAAACTTGGAATTCCAGCTTTTGGGACAGCCACGGAACTGGGCGTTTATAGACGGAATTCCTGGCGTGTCCCAGGCTGGATTTGTGGATTGCCACGTGCTGCCATCCATAAAAAGTGGCTTTTTTCCCTCTTTTTTTCCAGCCCAGCAGCCGGCAGAGGTCAATCCATGGATCCCACACGTTGGAAGTGACAGCTCCAAGGGCCTCCGGGTGCTAATCCAGCGGGAAAGCTTTTTCCAGCCGATCTTCCTGGCACTGGAAAAGGAAGGCTCTTCCCTCTCCTCGTGCCTGTCACTGCTCCCGAGTGTCGACGGGACAAATTTAGCCCTGGCTCCAAACCCCATGGCACAAATCCAACCTCGGAGCTGCTGCTCCGGCCGCGGCTCCGCCGGGATCAGTGTGGGACAAGGGGTGGCTCCAGCAGGGAGGGATTGGGATCCACGTGGGATTGGATGGGTTTGGGAGCTGAAGGTTTGGATTTTGCGTCTCTTTTCCCACTGCAGGGAGGAACAGGTTCCTTCCAGTGAGGGTGGGGAGGCCCTGGCACAGCTTTTCCAAGGAAATCATGGATGTGCCCTTCCTGGAAGTGTCCAAAGCCAGGTTGGAGCAACCTGGGATAGTGGGACGTGTCCCTATCCATGGAATGGGTGGAATGGGATCATCCTAAAGATCCCAAAGCATTCCAGGGTTCTGTTCTGTGATCCGCCCACCAAAACTTCCAGCACTTCCCTGGATTCCTCTCCCCGTCCGTCACTGTCCCCTCGTGCGTCCCAAGGCTGCCCCTTCCAGGGAAAGGAGCCGGAAAAACGAGCTCCCACCTGGATACGGGAACAAAAGTGTCCCAAGAGGAAAAATCCGGGAAGGGAAAGAGAGGGAAGGGAGAAAGGGAAAGGGAGAAAATCATCCCGAGCAAGAAGCCACTAAAAAATGCCCAACCCCACTTGCGCTCGAGCATCCCGTCCCGAGTGGGGATTATCCCACAATCCATCCTCTTTCCCTACCTGCTTCCCAATCCCGGCCGCTCCCGGTTCCCGCTGCTCCATGAATTTCCCGCTGACAGCTCTCATTTGCGCAAACGAGGCCTCGGCGCTGCCGGCAGCGGCAGCCGCTGCTCTAATAAGGTCAATCTATATTCCTGGATGTGCCAGGGAACACGGAAAAGCGGGAATGCGGCTCCAGAGTGGGAATGAGGGAGAGCTGCGGCTCCTCGGGGCTGTTGGCTCATTAGCGATGCGTGGCAGGAGCGGGGTTGGGATTTCGCTCGGCAGCAGCGGCTCCTCAGCCTGGCGCTGGCAGGGAGCAGGGAATGCTTTCATTCCCTGCCAATCCCGGGAATTGATGTTCCCGGAGTGCTGGAGGGCTTGCTTGGTTGCTTCCTGGTTTTTTATGGATTTCTTCGGGGTTTGTGGTTGACCGTTGGAAGGTGAATTCCTGCCGAGAGAAGCTCCGGGGAGATCAGAGCTGCGTCCAGAGCCTGCCAGGAGAGCTGGAGAGAGACTTGGGATAAGGGATGGAGGGACAGGACACAGGGAATGGCTTCCCACTGGAAAAGTGGAGATTTAGATGGATATTGGGAAGGAATTCCTGGCTGGGAGGGTGGGAGGGGCTGGGCTGGAATTCCCAGAGCAGCTGTGGCTGCCCCTGGATCCCTGGAATGTCCAAGGCCAGGCTGGAGCAGCCTGGGACAATGGAAGGAGGAGCAGCTTTTCCTCTGGAATGTGAGTGGCCAATCCATGGGATGCAGGCCAGGGCTGGAGCCGCATCCCGGGATCCCGGACAGCGGCAGCGGGAGGAGCGGGGGGAGCCTCCCACGGCGAACCAGGAGCTTTTCCAACCTGTCCAACCCAGATCCCACAGGAATTCTGAACTCCCGCCAGCCCTTTCCTACCTTGGCAAACCGCAGCGGCTGGCACGGGAATTTTGGGATTCTGAGCCTCCTTATGGATCCACGTGGACCTGCAGGGACATCCCACGGGGCTTGTCCAGCATCCCTGCTCCATTCCCGGAAATGCTCTGGTTTTCCAGGAGCTGTGGGATTGGCTCTGCCTCGCAGGGTGCCCTTCCCTCAGGAGCAGCAGATCCTTGGCGCCGGGATGAGCGGGAAAGGCGCTGGCACAGCCGGGACAGAAAAAGCCTGGATCAGCTGCACAGGACAACCTGTCCATGGCAGAGGGATCCCAGGTTTTGGGATAACCTGGAATTACTCCGGAGTAATTCCGAGCTTGCTGAGGAAGGAAAAGAAAAGCTTTCATTAAGGATGTGGCACCTGCAGAATTTCCCGGGATGAGAGCGCGGAGCCCATTCCCAGCCGGGCTCATCCCGCCGGGATGCCGCGTCCATTCTGGGAAAGCAGCGGGATCCCGCCTGTGCTGCACCTCCAGGGGTTCCCATGGGAATCACCCAATCCAGAGGGACAGTCCAAGGGCTGAGAGCTGGGAACGCCTGCGGATGCTGCTCCAGGAGTTAATTACTGCTCCAGGAGTTAATTACTCTAATTAGGGATGAGGCACTGACCGAAGGAGGCCAGTGACACCGAGCCCCGGGAGCTCTGCGGGCCTGGGAATGTTCCATGGAATCGTGCTCCATGAAAACCCTGCTCCACGGAATCCTGCTCCATGAAATCCCTGCTCCACGGAATCCTGCTCCATGAAAATCCTGCTCCATGGAATCCTGCTCCCTGAAAACCCTGCTCCATGGAATCCTGCTCCATGAAATCCCTGCTCCACGGAATCCTGCTCCATGAAATCCCTGCTCCATGGAATCCTGCTCCATGAAATCCCTGCTCCATGGAATCCTGCTCCAATCCCGGTGCCACAGGCAGGGACAGGGACATTTGTCCTCCCGAGTTCATCCCGGCCTCACGGAGGACCCGGACAATCCCAATCCCTCAGGATGCTTCCCAGAATTCCAGCGCCGTGTCCCCTCCACCGTGACATCCCTGAGCAGGGCCGCACCGCTGGCTCAGCTTCCCTGGCTCGGGATAATCCCGATTTCCTTTGTGCCGCCGGGGCAGCGCATTCCCAGCTGCCCACCCCTGTTTCTGGGAGCGGATCCTTGGGAAGAGGGCCACGGGAGGAACCGGGAATGTTTGATCAGGCCCGTGTTGACTTTGGGAGCCGCCGAGCAAACACCGAGCGTGGGGAAACCAAACAAACACCGCTCCAAAGTCGCCATAATCAGCTTAAAATCCAAGGATAATTACCCGAGTCCAAAGCTCCCGCGTCCCGAGGCTCCGGCACCTGCCAGACATTGGAATTAGCTCGGGAAGAGAACCTTGGGAGCTGCGATCCGCTCCCAGTTCCCGAATCCTGGAATGGGAGCAGCCTGAGGAAAAGGAGTGGAGCTTTGGTGCTGCCCCAATCCCGACCCGAACACCCCAAGGAAAAGCGGGATCGCATCCTGGATTGGAGTTCCCGTTCGCCTGGAAGGAACGGATGCCCCATAATCCCTGGATTCCGTCAGGCGGTGGGAAAAGCCCTGGAGTGGGTTTCTCTTCCTAACGGTGATTCCGGCTCAAACCCGCTGCGCTCTCCCGGGAGCGGGGCCACTCCCGGGCGCATCCCTGATAATGAGGGCAGGTGGAACCAGCCGGCATTCCTGGGATTTTTGGGATGGGATGGTGAGCGAGGGAAGGTGTCAGGAGCTGCCGGAATGTTCACAAATTCAAGGTAACGGAACAACTCGGGGCTGGTGAAATTTTGAGGATTTTTCCCAGGTTTCTGATCTTTTATTCCTTTTCTTAAATGTGGAAGGGAGGGATCCGGGCGCCGCTTCCCTCTCCCTGCTTTCCCAAAAGAGGCGGAGAGGAGGGAAAGGCACATCCTGGGATGGGGTGGGATGGGGTGGGATGGGATGGATGAGCCTGAGCATCCCATGGAGCATTTCCCGGGATTTGGAGGTGCTGGAAGGACACTCAGCTGGATTTTCCCACTGAATTAATTTCTCCAAAGGAGGAGCAATATTTTAATCATGGAATTGTTTCGGGAAAGGACCTCAAAGATCCTCCCATCCTACAGGACACCTCCTGCTAATCCAGGTTGCTCCAACCTGGCCTGGAATACTCCCAGGGATTGGGAATATAATATGCCAAGCTTAATTATCCACTAAATAAAACAGGAATGTGACATTCCCACCCGCTGAGTGGTGCCAATCCGGCACCACATTCCCAAAACAAATCCTTCCCAACTTTAAGATCTTGGAGGAAAGCTGGATCCAATTGGAAGTGAAAATTAAGAGCGAATCCTTGGAACCACATGAAGAGTTCCTTGGAAAGCCGCTCAACATGGAAACAATCGGAAAAGCCTGGAATATAAATATTTGTCCTTCCCGGTGCCAGAGCAGCAGGAAAAATGAGGGGATGTTGGCACGGGAGCTTTCCATAAACAGCCTCTCCGAAGGCCGGCCTTGGATGCATGGAATTGTTGGTCAATTTTTCCATTTCCTTCGTCCAAAGGGAATGAAACGTCCGGGAGATGCCAGGAGCCGATTGGTTCAGAGGGAATGTTGCACAAAGGGATGGAGGGAAAGCAGGAAGCTGTAGGAATACGTCTGGAAAAGGGCAGGGCTCGGCCGGCGGGGGCTGAGGGCAGAGCTCCGGGCTCTGCGGGGTTAAAAATCCAGGGAATCTGGGAATCAGTGGGAATCTGGGAATCAGCATCCCAGGAATAGCGGGTGCATCCCACAGGATGCTCCCGGACTGGGGGACTGGAGCAGGCAGGGATTGGGATCACGATCCTGCTGCTCCCGCAGCACTTCCCAGGCACCTCACAAGGAAATCCCAGCATTTCCTTTCACTCGATCCCTTTTTTCCTTCCAATTTACCCCTTTTTTCCTCCCAATTTATCCCTTTTCTTCTTCCATTTGATCCCTTTTTTCCTTAACTTGAATCTTTTTCCTCCCCTTTCCTCCCTGAAAAAATGGGAAGACAAAGAGGCAAATCCCTTCTCCTCAAGGCCCTCCTTGTATTCCTTTTCTCCTTCTCCTGGATGTTTTTTCTTTTCCTGGATTTCTTTTTTCCTTTTCCCGCTTTTTAAACTGAAGGGAAACCTCAGCCCAAAAGAAGGAAAGGCCCAGCTTGGAATATTTATGGAAATTTATGGTTAAAAGTGGATTCTAATTCGGGTTTTCCACCCCAGTTCCGTGGCTGCTCGCTGCATTCCCGTTATCCAGGGGGGAATGGAGCCAGGGAAAGGGATGAGGGGTCCCAAGGGGCTGCACTGGCTCTTAAAGAATAATTCCCATTATTTTGTCATTCCTACTGGGAATCTCACAGCTGCTAATTGGGAATATGGGCCCATTGGGGCATCGGGAGCAGCCCTGCTTTAGGAATTTGCCACTGGAGCAACATCCAAAACCTCCTGGGATTGGCACACGCGGGACTGGGGACAAGGGATGGAGGGAGAGGACACTGGGAATGGCTTCCCACTGCCAGAGGGCAGGGATGGGATATCGGGAAGGAATTCCTGGCTGGGAGGGTGGGAAGGGGCTGGGATAGGATTCCCAGAGCAGCTGTGGCTGCCCCTGGATCCCTGGGAGTGTCCGAGGCCAGGCTGGATGGGGCTGGGAGCAGCCTGGGATAGCGGGAGGTGTCCCTGCCCATGGAATGGGATGGGATCTAGGATCCCTTCCCACCCAAACCCTTCCAGGATTCTCACTGCAATTCCCATCAGGCACACTCTTCCCCCGCATTCCCTCTCCACTCTGGAAGGCTTCCCGGTATCCCAGATCCTCATCCATTGGTTCCTACAGGAAAATATCCCACTGCCCTTATCCCCACCTTAATTCCTCCAGGATTTTCCAGCCTTCCCAGCCCCAGATCCCTCTTCCCTGCACTTCCCGGGAAGAGGCAGCCTGCTCTTCATCATTCCCAAATCTCCACGTTTTTCCCGCTCAGCCGAACCGCTGGAAATGCAGAAATATTGATATATTTAAATCTAGAAATTGTGCATTTATGAAGAATAAAAATTAATAAACTAATAAATTAAATTAATAAATTAATAAACGAATAAATCAATAAACGAATACATTAATAAATCAATAAAATAATAAATTTATGCATCTATACATCTATACATTTATACATTTATAAATTCTATTTAGATTTTTATTTCTATTCATTCCCTTCCCTGTAACTCCCAGCTCCTCTCCTTTTTTGGGATAAATTATTCAATCCCTTGGCTCTATTATTTAGTTCCCTGCAGCACCCCGGGCTGGAGATTCCATGGAAAATGGAACGCGGCACATCCATCCCCAGCTGGAAAGGATTCCACAGGGAGCGGGACCGGCTGCCCCTGGATAACCCGGATATTTACCAGCTTTCCATGAGGAAAGAATCCTGGGATAACGCTGGGCTCTGGAATCCCATCATTACGATGGACACCGGGAGCGGATATTGGGATATCCAATACTAGTGAGGGAATGGTTAATTGGATTTCATTCCCAGGATTTTGCAGCAGGTTCTAAATGGGAATGTGGAATCTGGGAGGTCACGGAGGGAACTTTGGGATGCGCCGGGAACTTCACGAGGACCAGGGAAATGCAAATGGGATCCGGAGGGAACAGGCGCTCCCACGCACGGCAGAGGAGCTTCCTCGGACGTGGAGAATCCTGGAATGGTTTGGGTGGGAAGGGACCTTAAATCCCACCCCATTCCCACTATCCCAGGCCGCTCCCAGCCCCGTCCAACCTGGCCTTGGACATTCCAGGGATGCATCACTGGATGAGCAATGCTCCGGAGCAACTGCGCGACTGCTGGGAGACTCCAGCTCCTCCAGGAGCTGCTTTTCCATGGATAACTCCATCTCCTGCTTCAGCACTCGGCTCTGGTGGATTCCCACATTTTTCTATGGATTCAAGGTCAGGAACTCCACAGTGCGGCCTCCTCCCACCCCAGCCCCCAGCGGAGCAACCGGGAACGTCCCTCGGAGCTGCCCGCCGTCCTCTCCATAAAAACAACTCCATGCCTTGGAAAATCCCCGGATTCCTCGGATTATTCTGATTTCCAGGTGGCAGCCGAGCCTCCGAATCCGTGCGGCTCCGCAAACAGCGGCTCCTTCCCGGCAGTGTTTGCTCAGCCAATATTGACTCTGCTTCCCACACGGCTCCCACGGAGCCGGCCGTTCCCAGCGGGCTCCGAGGAGCATCGGGACAAGGCGGAGATCACGGCGTGCGCGGCCCCCAGCCAATCCATTCCCGCCGCGGGATAACGCCGGAATGCCGGCGGGAAAACCCCGTGCAAGTGGGGAATGCAGTGCTGGCAGTGTCGCTCCTGGGCTTCTTCAAACTTCCCAAGGTTACGGAATTGTGTGCTCCGTAAATATTTCGGAATGGCGCCGCTGCTGCCTGTCACCTTGGGTGGCATTCCAAGGGTTTTTGTGGGATGGGGCCCCATTCCGAGGCTTCTGGTGCTTCCCAGCATCATCCGGGATGGATGGATGGAGGGAT
>VZTI01004803.1:0-236737 GCA_013397865.1 Struthidea cinerea
TTTGTTTTCAAACTAGAACAACACTTTATGAAACTATTCATATAGATAAATAAGGAACAAATCCAAACTTCCTCTCAACACCTGGAGCAGACTTTGCCTGCACAAATATTATGTGTATTGTACATACATTTTTGAAGCTGCATAGTGATTTGCATAAAGAGTGCATGTATTTTTAAGTATATCTTTATACTCTCTGCTAATTTTGTCAGTCTGATAAACAGAGTAGCTACTTTACAACCCAAATTTCCTGACCCTTTTTGTTCAGGTTTATGGAACAGAATGAGCAGTGCAGTCTGGAAATTAGTTGGAGGGTAACTATTGTATAATGGCAGTAGCATGCATCCAGTAAGCAGATGCATAACATTGCAGCTGACACTTGATTTCACTGATTTGAAGAGAGGACTTGCAGGATGGCAGTACAGCAGGAACACCTTCTGGATTCATGAAAAATTCTGATTATCAAAGTTAGTTTGTGGAGAACTTATTCAACACTTGAGCTGTTAAGTGAGCTGTCTTTGAACTGAAAAGATATACAAGAAAGCTTAAGAGCTTGAACAAGAAAATGATGCAAGCCTCATTAAAATAGACATCAACCATGTAAATTTTCTCCTTTCCACTCTCAGAAGAAATAGCTACATTATAGTCAAGACCAGAATTCTCTGTGTTTTAAGTGCCATTTTGAACTACCCTAAATTACAGTGTAATTTTCTTTCACATAGAAATCAATGTATGTTAATTCACTTTTGTTGATCCTATTGTTGTGCTTCACTGTCATTAATTATAAATCTGTCAGCCTATTCTGTGATACAACCCTTAACAACAGCAGTTTGATACATGCAATTAAACTGCTCAGTTTTATAATTTAATTTAGAAAACAAGTAAGAGCAAATGTTCAAAAAATCACCTACTACTCTGCAGTAAAATGAGGGATCCCCGTTAAAATCAAAGCGGAATTTTTAGTTAGGATTGACTTATCAAGCCACTGTCAGTACAAAATCTGTAGTTTATCACTGTTTCCACGGATCATTTTCCACCACATTCTTTACCACAGGAGTCTCATTCATTCACCATAACCTCATTACCTGACAGTCACTTCCAGTCCTTGCTCTCCATTGCCATTTACAGCTGTTACTATTGGGTGACTAACAGAAAGACTTGTGATTGCTGTATTTCTCTGTGCAGCAGCCTGGGCTTTTATAAACCCAGGTCTTCTAGTAACCTGTACTTGCAAAATGTGTGCATGCACCATGACAGTCAGCACCTTAAACCTGTGTGCTCTACAGATATCCTGGACACAGATACAGAAAGATACACATGCACCATAATGCACCAGATACATGCACAAGTGTCTATTGGGAGTTCAAAAGCAGAGCCGGCCAACCTTTCTTGCCTACTGTTTTTACTTTATTTGAAAGTATCTCAAGTATTTCAGTTATATGCTGAAAGACATGATTCTTCACAAATTCTGAGAAGCTACAGATTCCTGGACACACAGTAAAACAGAAATGCTAGCAATGATCCTACACTATCACACTAAAGACCAAAGTAGACCAGCTGCTCTCTAAACCACAGTTGTTGACTGTAAACTTCAGAAGTCTATGTGCTGTCTGGAAGTGCCCTGAGTTTAGCACATTTTGGATACGTTCCCACAAACTGGCAACAGTAGTTTGTACTATTTTTGCATCTTATGAGGTCTCTTTTCTGCTAAACAGATGTTCCAGAAGAACAGTTTTAACTGAGGTACAAACACCTTCTAGAAATTACCCTTGCACACAAAGATCCCAGTCAAGCTTCTAGTTCTACATCAGGAAAAAAACCCCTCCAAAATAGCAAAGAATTTACCAAATTAAAATTTTCATCAGATAACGAACAGACTACTTGTTTTACTCAGAGATCTCATCAAGCTCAATGACATTTCTTCTTGAGGAAAGATGGGATATGGATTTGATCCTTTATGGTTAACTCTCATATTTTAACTGCTCATTCAGCTGAGGTGACAGATTTCAAAATGAATAGATGAATGAAGTGAGGCATAAAGAAAAAGTCTGTCACCCACTTCTCACCTCATGGCCAAGAGGAGTATTTTGCATATCAGTAATTTGCAGGATGCAGAATGGTGAATAGATGCCATTATTTTTAGCCAACTAAAATCCACCTTCTGTAGAATGTAATATTGAATGTAAATTGATGAATACATTTCAATGAATATAATTAAATGAATGAATATTTGAAGGTAATAGGAATTCTGTGTTTTGTCTAATATGGTTTTTGAAAGCAGAAGAAAATCCAATTTTGATGGTGTATGTAGTAACATATGGACACACTTCTGAAACTGTGTTTGTTTCAAAATTCTCAAGTGTATTTCATCATGTTCTCATAATGTATCTTCCTTCTACCTTCTGTGGTATTTCCCTGGATCACTCTGAACAGATACAATATGTTTTCTCTAAGAAAATAGGCCAGCTTGTGAGGAAAGCTGGAATAATTACAGCAGCTTTTGGCTTGTTCAACATGACTACGTAAGATTTGTCTATTTGACAGCAATATAAAAGAATCTGCTTCAGAAGACTCCCACTCATAAATATGCCAGAATGACAAAAGATCAGAGAGGTCAGAAAACCAGATAGCCATGGGACTGCTACAGGAAAAAGTCTCATGCATAGAAGCCAGGTGCTTGTGTACTACGGGCACATTCCTGCATGAAGGGTCCTCGATCACATCCTTGTCTGCTGCTTGTGCACATTTATCTGCAAGCATTTCAGTGTGCGTTGTAATTTTTTCCATAAATGCTGAAAGAACAGGACCAAAGCTTTGGTAACAGCTGTCTTCAGGTGCCGTGCCATTCTACTAACTTGTGAGCACTTAATTCACTCTAAATCCAGTATAGTGTGTGTCCTCTGACTGTAAGAAGCAGCCTGAGAACTGCTGGTTTCCACTAATTAAAAAATTATCCCTGGCTATTTTGCTGGCTGAAGATAATGAACCTTTATCAGTACACTCACCAGAAATCCATTCGTTTTTCTAAGACATTGGATGGGATTACACTGGTAAAGATTTTTATTTTATCTTGTTTCTTATAAAGGAAGTGAGTCAATATGGATTCACTGAAAAGTTTTCACTTTTGGAGTAGAAAATATTCAATAGTTGTAGCTGGGTCGAAATAATATGACTGAAGATCACATCACACAATACAATAATCAATGCCAAAGACATTGCTCATCAGTAAAGATGTCAGTGCACTGGCGAGTCTGAAGGGCCACCGTGGTTCTGAATTATTTCAATCAGAGCACTCATGAAATATGAGAATTGGCTTATACTGACACAACTGAAAATAAAATATATGATGGATGTAATTAGTGCCAGTTGTTAATAGATAGCAAATAGTATCACCAAATCTGACACATGGTGAAATGGCATTGTTATCACAGAATTTCTTACCTTTTCTTTTTACTTTAGCTTCAATTGTAAGAGCAAATTTTAATAAATTTAAAAGGAATTTTAAGTAAATTCATCCTCCCTGTAAACTGGTGTAACTGCTATTGATCTACAGTATGGATGTCTCTATGACAGGTAGAAATGCAGTCCCTAAAAGCAATGCCTCAAAATGAAGGCTTTCTCTAGGAAGCTCCACCTTTTACAGAATCACAATTTAATCACTTGGAAAAATGTCTGTCTCCAGAACAAAAATTACTTGGAAGCCACAGGTTGGAGACAATATGAAAAGATCTTTTAAAATTCTCTGTCATCAGCTGTGTCCTAAAACAAACAGTTATTTTTTAGAAAATGTCTAATGAAATATGACATCAATTTTTGCTTACTAAAAAAAATATGAATTCCCCAAGAAGAGTAAACTACAGTATTAGAAATAAGCAAAGAGAAGGAACTGAGAAACTTATCCTGTTTGAGACCAGCAACTCAATTTTTTGACAGCTGCTGATCAGTGGAAGGAACTAGAACTTCATTTGTCTCCACAATACTGGACCATATTTCTTCAAGCACAAAGATGTTTTTAACATAAAAAAATGCCCATTGCCTTTTCTCCTGCTCTGGAAGCAGAAGCATTTTCTTATTGCTCCTGCTTTGGGTAGCAAGACTTATTCTATGGACTGTTTTTTGTTGGTGCTTTCCCTCACACTGCTTAGGAGAGCCCAAAGGCTCATTTAATGTTTTAGGCAGTAGTAGAGGTGTGAACTGACTTGTATGAGGAATTCCAAGTCCATCACCTGCTGGTAGATTCCATCTTTTAAATAATTTCAGATAAAGCAGACAGTCTGTATCATGTTCTTCACATTAATTTAAAACGTTTTAAATACAGCAGGTTCTCATAAATTTTTTTGCGATGTGTAGTATAGCAAAGGGTTCTAATGGGTTGATCTCTTTAGTCCATTACATGAAGAAAAACTAGATTTATAACAACCTGGCTTCAGAATGAACAACTAATTGGTAAACAAGTTTTTTGAAAGCTAGGGGTATGGCAGATTGACTCAGTAATGAGAACAGAAATTTGTTTTTCCATTATGTAAAGCAAACCTTAAGCTGTAACCCAATCCTCCAACCTCTTATAAAAATGGGCCCATTTACCCCAGTGAGGATCTTCCCATCTGAAGTTTTCAGGTACTAACCTTCGACAGGATTTTCGTTCCTTTTCTACCTATTTTATTTCCCGCATGAATGAAACTATAGAAACTAAATTTTTCTGTTTGTTAATGGAGGAAATGAGAGGTGGTTTACTCTCCCTCTGTTATCACTCCTGCTCCTTGGGCCTGTCTGTGTTAGAGGGCAAGTTCTGAAAATTAATCTATATTATTAAGCCATCTCCCTAAGTAAGACATAGTATATAATTGCATATGTATTTTGGAAAAAACGTGTAGTGCATAGTTTAGAGATTTCCTGAATGTTCCAGTTAGCCTGCTTTAGAGATGATCAGCACAGTGGTGGAAAACCAAGTATGCAGTATCATAGACTCATAGAACATCCTAAGTTGGAAGGGACCCACAAGGATCATTGAAGTCCAACTCCTGTTATGACTGAAGAAACGTAACAGTGAGTTCCCTGGACCCCACTACTACCTTCAAGCAGGTTTTTTCCTAATTTGCTCAGTTTTTAAATGGTAAAAGCCTTGATGGATAAAGAGTTTGCTGCACTGATGAGTGGTGAAAACATTCTAATTTTATCAATGTTGTGGAGCCATGTAAGTCTACAGTGCACTGGTGCATAAGAACTTAACTGAAAAGGCAGTGCTACTTAATGGACAGAACCAAACACCATCTGCTCCTGGACGGCAAATGTTGGTTGGATCCGTGCTCCAAGCTCTGCCCTGACAGACACCTGGCCGAGCCTGCCTGTGAGCATGCACGTGCCTCAACGTCCCAAGTGGTTTAAAAACAGTGCTCACCAATCTGGTAGGCCTGTCTCCGCAGTGTTCTGGAAGCTCTGTGTCCCTTCTTCTTTAAAAACATCTGGCTTCCTGAGGGTAAAGGAAGCAGAAGGGGTATAATAAAGAGCCAGGGAAGGAGAGAGTCTCCTGGGGTCAAAGGGAAGCTCTGTGCCCAGCTGTGTCCCCCTTGGTGGCTCTGGATATTCAAAATCACCATGGGAAATGCTTCCTATTTGCAAGGCCAGCCAATGGGAGAAAGGGTGTGCACGGGAATATCTTTCTATTACAGTTTGGATGGGCTTCTCACAAGGAATGATGAGCAAAGTTATGGAAGGATTTAGGCTCAACTGGACATGCCAACAAAGCATAGTTAATCTTTCCTTGCAGTGTCTATGGAGAAACTTCTTTACTCTTGACTTCCAAACAAAGCAAAATGAAGTGTTAAACAACTTGACATTTTGGAAGGAGGACCACAGAAAATGGGAAAATATTTGGAGATGGGCCCCATGGAAACATTTTTACTTATACTTTTAGCTTCTTATTCAGGAAATAGGTCTCAAGGCATAGTAACTGTTACCCTCTTAACTACAAGGGGGAAAGAGCTGTAATTATCCTAATTTTATAACTCCATAGTCAATAAAGATGCCACTTCATTCATGAGAAGCTTCATACCCTACTGCAAGAGGCAGGATTAGAAAAAATGTCCAAAACTGAGAAAGTTACTCCTATCAGGACCTTATTTAAAACAATTAATGAATTCCCAATTTATGAAAGCAGCATTACCTTTCACATATACTTCTTCCAAGTCAGTTTTTCTGTGAAAAAACTATTTTTAGATAGTGTCCTTTGTAACAGAAATATGAAATAAATAGAAATTATGTTTTTATACTCTTAAATGTAGGACAATTAAATGTAAAATGTAAAAAATCTTCATTGGACATGAAGATTTATAAATATACCTTTTAAAAAGCCCTGAAATCAGATATTCATGATTGAAATGGACCATGTCATCAGTCATCATTGTGTGACTCTTCAGCCATTTCTTCTTATCAGCTGGCTGGACAGTTAACAACAACAAAGTCAATCTCCCTCCCCAGTCCAGGGCCAGCTGATCCTGCACAAGGCAGCTTCAGTCTGGCATCTCAAAGATCACTTTTGTGCATGTCCTGTCTGACTGGGGAATGTGAGGAGAAGACTGGGCCAATGTCCCTGCACTACTGTTACACGTGCCCACAGTCACTGCTAACATGAAATCTAAAATCCTCTTTTATCACCTTGCAAATCCATGCCAAGTTTCTCCTCATACTTCATAAAGAGGGTCTGTCATATTGAATGCGTACTAATGTTGATAGGAAGTGACGGAAAAATATTTGAATTATTCAGGTTAAAAGATCAGATGTCCTTTTTTTCTGACAGGCCTCCCAAGAAAGTCATTTTCTAAAATGGCTTCAGTCCCTCATTTGCTCTTCTATTCATTGCCAGAGTACAAAGTCAATCTTTATTTCTCAAAATAGAGTCCCTGTGTCATGAAGTGACACACAAAAGACTTTCAGATTTCATGAATGATCCAAGCCTCTGGTTTAACCATCAACATTACAGACAGCAGTCTCAAAAATTCAAAGTATTTTCCAGCATGATGCTAAGCTCTGTTGTGTAATTTCTGCTGGTACTGGTCTTCTGATTTTGTGCTTCTACTCTGTATTGTCTATTAGAATAACAAGATAGTTAATTTAATTCTCTGAAATAATACTCAAGAGATTATTTGCGACCAGGAGAAATAACTCTCATTTTAAAAAATGATTTTAGTATTTAGAATAGTCTGAGAACCTCCCTGAACTTGCTTCTGTTTGAATTGTAAATAAATATCCAATCTCGCTTTGAAATAAATATCAAAGCATTTGATACAGTTTCCTAATAACTAATTACTATCACTGTTAAAATTATGCTTTACTTAGAGTCTGAATTAGTCTAACTTGAATGTATAGGCATTGCTGCTGAAATAGAAACTTTATTCAGTTTATTCTCCATGTGGCTCAGTATTACTGGAAGGCAATCAAGTGATCTTGTAAGTATATCTGTTGAACTAAACAGACTGAGTTTACTTGAGTACACAGTCCATCTTTCAACCACTTAAGAAATTTAATGGTTCTTGTCTGGGGAATGCAAAGGTAAGGTCAAAAATAACCTTCTAATTCTACAGGAGACTAGCTCTTTATACATATGCTAGAACTTGTATTTAGATGATTCTCAAATCTTTTCCTAAATCCTTATTTCTTAGGATATAATCCTCCATCCTGTAAATTTTAGTTATATTCTTTAATCCTCTATATATCAATTCATACTTGGCTGTATTAACAATATACTTAGCCCAGTTTTGTAAGTGATTCCTATCAGTGACACAGTGACCCATCTTCAGTGTTCACCACTTCTTTGATTGTTCTGTATCTACTGCCTTTATTAGTGTTCAATATTTTCTTCTCGGGCATTAGTACAATTTCAAACCTCAAAAATTTCTCAGTGACTTGGGAACTCAAATTCCTATATATGCTCTAGGCATTAAGAAGGTTGGAAGTCATTTAAGTGAATGATACTTTGGCCTCTAGAAGCTGGAGTTCTCTTGAAAACAGAATTTATATCTCCAAGTACTTTAAAAATTGTTAACCTGTGCCTCAAAAATAGACTATAAAACCCAGTAATTTTTATTTTCCTCCAACAGATAGATTCCCTCTGTTTTCAAAGACAGGATTTTCAAAGTATTCTGTCCTCTTTATTATCTGCTCTTTACTGTCATGTGCTACTACTGAGCTGTGATTCTGCAAATGCTAATTCAGGAAGGAGTCCATGCTTGTGTTGAACACAGTTAGGAAAGTGACACACTGCTGTGCATTAGCTTTGCACCTGTCACCTCCACAGCATGAAATTTTATTACTTGTCACACTATGTAGCTTCCTACTGGTACAGAAGATTCCCTGGGACTTGCACTGTCCCATTTCACAAGTTCTTTCTTCACCTCTGTTTTGGCTCAGATATTCCTTGGTGTTTTTGGAATATGTGCATTAGATGAGATGACTTGTCAATATGACAACTTATTTGAAGATTTCCCTAATGATTATCAAGAGTTGTTGTGACAGATATTAAACATTTCTGCTCAAAAGGGAGAATATTCTTGACAGGGCACAATGAAGGAGAGGACCTCCACATCTGAATCACCTTCAAACCATTACACTGTGTCCCTGCATTCATTAGGCTATGATCAAAGTTTATAACACCATCGTTCTTTGAGCAGATCTAGAAGTGAAGTCACTTTAGAAAAACTTAATATTGTGACATTTAATGTAAGGCCTTTTCTCTAAGAAGCATTTTTTTGCAGTCATTTGTTAAATGATACTACTACTACTACGACTACGACTACTACTGCTACTACTAATTTTGTTCACCAGTATATTTGATTTTACCCAAGCCGGGCATTAAACTGGAGCAGGGAGAGATTAGGATTCTGTGCCTGGATTCTGCTCATAACTCATATTCTAACTCATATAACGACATATATCAGGCTGATACTGCGTGAGAAATTTTGGAGTTGGAGCAGTTTCTCCACTCTCCTCCCTCCACTCCATCTATATTATAATACTAGTAATTACAGGCAAGCCACACAAGTACAAAAAATTTAAACCTTTTTTTGGGACAGCAAACTTAAAATTGAAGCAGACTAAATCCTTCAGTAAGGTCTCAGTATCCATTCTGAATATGAAGAGACCCTATCAAAGCTTTTATTTTAGGGATATCACAGATTAATGCTGTTAATTAATACAGAAGCAAGGGTGATTTTTAATAGGTTTACCTGTCATTTAGGAGCTCTATGTCCAAAAGTATGCCAAGAAGGAGAGGTATACAAATAAGAAACTAAACACTTCAAATGTAGAAAGCTCTCATAAATTGCTGATTTAGTAACTATTCAGATAAATCTTTCAAGCAAATGAGGAAAAAATGTGAATTTCCTAAATTTTTCTCCTAAAGAGAGAGATTCTTTCTCTCTGCACTGTGAAATCACAGGCTCATAAATGAAAATGCTGCTGGAAGCAACTAAATATTATACATGTCTCTGGGAAAAATGATAAGAGAATTAGAAAATAGGGAAAAGAATGCAGAGAAGGGGAAAATGCACTCATGAAAACACAGGTAAAAGCAGAGGAAATGGAATTCATTACATATGTGACAAAAATTCCTTAGCAAGCTTAATAAGAAAGTCTCTCATAGAAGAAAAGCTGTCAAAATGGAATATGACTTTGTAAAACAGAGGCCCACAGTACAGCAGATTTTGCTAGGGCTAAAGTTTACACTTTAAATAATGGAATACAAAGAACAACACAAATGAAATAATCAGACACAAAAATATCCTGATAATTAGACTTCTACAGATCAGATCAGAAATGCAACTTATTTTTATCATTGGTTTCCAAAAAACCAAATACTTCATAGACTATAAGCAAAGCAAATGTTAACTTGGTCTTGTTATTAGGAGGCAACATTCAAAAGTACATTGGAATACCAACTTTAACTGGCCAGTTGTTTTTTTAATTTTTTAGCAAATGATTCTGAGATTCAGACAAAAAATGTAAGACACAACAGTAACAGCAATATCAGAAGGGTTCTTGTTTCCTTAGTTTTGCATTTGTTTCTTGTGCTTGGAGTAGCTCTGGAGATGAATATATCTTCCATTTCTACTCAGAGATGTGTGCTTTACAAACAGCTTGGCTTTTACGTGCTAAGAACACAAATAGAGAAAATCTTGGCTTCCAGCCAGACATAACTTCAGCTGTATCACATTCCCAAGTCTGTTCTTTTCTCCTACTGCTTTCTTCTAGGATTTCAACTGTAAACTTTATCTATGGGTTTGGAATTGCTGGTTTTTTATTTTGAATACTGAGTGATATATAAAATTTATGAGAACAGAAACGATGGTGACAATCTCAGAAATAATTAAAATGCTCCCAAAAGAAATAAAAGACTGGTTTCAAATGAAAATACAGCTGTAGGCTAAGTCAGACTTGAGTGGTCAGTTCAAAATGTAACTTCATGTATGATTAATATGCAAAGGCATTTTTAAAATGCTTCTAACTACTCTTCAGAAACAAAGACATTCAGTGTGCTTCCCCATCCTTTCACATTCTCTGTTGGAATGTCTTTACATGTATCACAATCCTGGGCTTTGAAGCAGCTGGACAAGCTGTTTTTTCACCTAAACACCTCTGAGCAATTTGTATGCTGAAATGATATTGAGTAATAATAACCTCTGTCTTTGCAAATACTACTCTAAAAACATTTCATGCTTGAATATTAGATCTGCAAATATGATTGTAAAGGATTTCCATGGTTGTTAAAAACCTTGACCCACTACAGCAATTTTAATACTCAACTGTGCTCCCTATTAGCTGCTGTCTCAAACTCCATTAGTACTTATGGTGTACAGGAAATGATACTCCCAGCAAAATGAAGTAAAATTTACCCCACGAAAATTGTATTAAAAAAAGGAAATAGGAAAAAAATCACCCCAAATCTAAAGTATGGGAAGGAAGAAATATATTACCATGACACAATAAAAAAAAGTACAAGTTTTCACTTTTTCCTTCTGAAAAGTAAGTTTGCCAGTATTTTTACTGCACCAATAGAGGCATATAAAATCTCCCTGTTTTTCGTTGTCTGGATACATATTATACACACAAAATGCACATATACATGAGCAGACACAAACACACATAATCTATGGTTTAACTTCAGTAAACCATAAAACAGACACTGAAGGCTTGCTCCTCTCTTCTACAAACATGCCAGCTAAAGCGTCGAAATCACACCCTTTGTAACATCTTTCTGGTAAGTCTCCTGCATTTGTTCAAGTGCCATGGTACTCCATCAAATCAGTCATGTTAGTTAGACAGACATGTACTGAAACATTCGTATGGGCAACACTCTGTTAGTAGCTTTATTACACAATGAAATAACATCGTACTTCTTATCAAACTGATTTACACAATCAGATTTTCCCTTTGAACGAAACAGAACTGCAGATGCATTTTGCTGTAAAGATACGGATTGGGCATGTGAGTGTGGAAGAACAGCAGAAGACTTGCTAAGACTGAATCCTGGTATCTGGTGCAGAAGATTTTTAGCTAAGTCAACAGCACTGAATTATTCTTTCAAAACTTACTGCAAAGTACACTCTGCATTTGGAGGCTCATTATTTCTATTCTATGAGGCTAAAATAACTACCTCTGCAGAAGCTGCTTTGGTAGCATGAAACAAGAAAAAAAAGCAGGAAGTCAAACATTTAAAAGTAACTCTTACTATCTCTGCCGAGGTAATACTATCTCAAGACTCAGAGATAATTTTAAGAGTGAAGATTCAAAAGAATCAACCTCTCTCATAACTGAAAGCAAAGCTGCAGGCACTTCCTTAGACTGATACATTTGTTTGCTGCCTGGTGTTCAGCGAGCATCTGACAAGTAAAAAAGGGCCATAAAATATATTTGTAAAAAATAAAGGAAAGTAAAAAGTTCTCTTGGGCCTTAAATCTCACTACAAGAAAGACAGTCCAAAGAAGAGCAATGAATCTGTTGAAGGGTCTGGGGCACACATCTGATGAGGAGTGTCTGATGGAGTTCGAATTGTTCAGCCTGGAGAAAAGGAGGCTCAGGGGAGACGTTATCACTCTCTACAACCACCTGAAAGGAGGGTGTAGCCAGGTGGGGGTGAGCCTCTTCTCCCAAGTAACTTGTGACAAGATGAGAGGAAATGCCTCAAGTTGCAGTGTGGGAGGTTTAGATTGGGTATCAGGAAAAATTTCATCACTGAAAGGGCCATCCAGCATTGGAACAGGCTGCCCAGGGAAGTGACGGAGTTTCCATCCCTGGAGGTATTTAAAAGACATGTAGATGTGGCACCTGGGGACATGGTTTAGTTGTGGACTTGGCAATGCTGGTTGGACTTGATGATCCTAAAGATCTTTTCCAACCTAAATCAATCTATGATTCTAAAGTTGTTTGCCATTTTTTACTGAGAGCTTTCAAGATTATTTATCTTCACAGACTCTCCATGCCTAGGAGGTCACAGAAACAATTCCAGAAGGCAATGGAGTACATAGCTATAGCTCTGCACAATGACCTTAAGTTAAACTCTCCTTTTGATAGTGTTCACTTTACAGCAAAGTTGAGACTATACCTATTTGATTAGGACAAGACCATAAAGAACAAACAAGCTTTACACTCTTGTTTTTCCAGAGGGGAATACCAGGGAAAGCATCTTTTCCATTGGACGAACACATTGGTAATGACAGGATGTAAGTTGTCACTGACAATAATGTTGATAACAGTAGCTGTTACTTTTGGTCCTGCAGGTGGTAAACAGTTCCACCTACAGTATTTTGCTGAAGAAAACCCCTGCCAATCCCCTCTACATAGAGATGACTCTCAGGAGCTGACAGAATTTTTGTGGCTGTTTTCTTTTTTCTTAGCTACACAAATCTAGAACCTGATCTCTGGATATAATAGGTTCATTTGAAAACTTTGCTACTTATGTTTTAAAGTTTAAAAAGGTCCTTGTATATAGAAAACTCTAGCAATCCAGGACATTTAGATACCATTCCTGGAAAGAACAGTCTCATGAATTTCGACTCTCTTTGTATGACATCACCACCTGAAACTAGAAGCATTCATAGGCAGGAGGGCTTGATATTAATGGCTATTTGGAACTGCAGTGGTGTTTTGCTAGGCTAGAGAAGCAAAAAGGGATACCTGGATGCAGTGAGAGTATCCAGAAGGGTTTGCCTTCCCTAAGATCACAACTGTGATGTCACATTCCCTGTATGAGTACTTCAAATTCAACTGCATTTCCTGCAGCCATCACGCAGGTTGGTTTAATTATTGTAAAACCATGGAGTGGTTGGCCCATTCATATACTTCCTGTCAAGCTAGTGATGTTTTGTATTGAATACTGCTTTACGGAAGACTGGGTTTGAAACGCCTGTCCCCTTAAGTAACCTGGTTGGATTCCCTTTTAGTCCCTGACTGGGACCGTGTCATCCGTTTTT
Organism: Struthidea cinerea; assembly: GCA_013397865.1. NCBI lineage: Eukaryota > Metazoa > Chordata > Aves > Passeriformes > Corcoracidae > Struthidea > Struthidea cinerea. The sequence continues at coordinate 13,461 of VZTI01004803.1, forward strand.
TTTTGTTTTGTTTTGTTTTGTTTTTGGTCTTCTTTTTTTTTACTTTTAACTACCCACTAGGACAACCTGAACAACGCCCTGTCAAACCAAGTCTGTCAGTTGGTTTGCTACCCAAACTGAAAAGTAGAAAGCCTGTTCAAAGCCTCTGGGTCTCAATAAACTGCGGAAATATGTTATGCTGAGAAACTCAAGCCATGGATGGCAGTCACTGCACAGTCTTGCAAAGGACAAAAAGCTGAACACTTCAATCACTTATCCTAGAGCTCTCAAGAGATGTCACTTCACTACCACTGGGAAACAAGTAGCAATCACTGTCAGATGAACAGAAAGACTGATCAGTAGGGTGCTACTCTGTGGCAATCAAAGTAAAGACCAGTAAAGTTAAAAAAAATACAAATTCTTCCACATATTTCTGGAAATGTTGAGCAATATGCAGCAGTGGGGCCTTCCTCAAAAGGCAATTACTCAGAATATGACAAAATTTTATACTCTAAATTAATTTTGGCATGGAAAATAAACTCTAAGAGAAACTTTCCTTCTCCCTTTATTCGACCAGAAAAGGTATAGTTGCTGTAGAACTGTCTCCCCTTATGTGTTTTAAGTATAATGCTTGGAAGGATACTGCAGCAATAAATTCAATTTGCAACAGTAAACAGATGATCTGTTTCAACAAACAGAATGCAAAACAAATTAAACAAAATTTTTTTTCAAAAGATTCGTCCTAATATTAGAATAGACTTATTTCTTGAAAAGGGTGAAATACTTTCTCCAAGATGTGCCTTGTCACAACACTGTGACACTTGTAATGAGTGACATTTTCTCTGGCATTTCTTTTTCCCATGGATGCCATAAAGTGCATCGCATGAATATGAAGTGACATCTTTACTAACACATGGTACTTACTTATCACCCACAATTCCCAAGTTGATTGTTGGATAGCCATGTTCTTGGATTGTAGCTAGGAGAGTTGAACGGTTACTGTCCCGAATCTTTCCTGGCAAGAGGTCATCCTCAGGATTCAGCAGCTATAAAACCAGAAACACTCTCAGTCAATCTCCTTGGAATGCTGTGCTTTACACAAGTGAGAAATTTTTTGTTCGGGTTGGACAGGATATTTTTAGACACATATCCTGAAACATATGTATAAAGCGATTTAGTGAATTTAAATTAATAAGATCTGTAATGTGCTTGTTTAGTCCAATCCTCTGTGTTGTTTAGTTTGTTTCTATTGGTTCATGTCTGCAAAACGTTCTTACTCCTTATGGCTTCTAATCTCAGACATTAGCAATCAAAACAAAAACTTTTAAGTTTTCACATTATTGTTCCTCTTAAAATGGTTTTAAGGGAATCTCATTAATGTTGTTAACCAGATTTAAAGGTATTAATGGACATTTTGAAGTTCATTGTCTGCCTACCAATAAATATGCCTTTTAAATACAACAATCTGCATTGGATTAATAGACAGAATCCATATGCTTAGTTGTTATATAAATTACTGTTTTGGATGAAAAACTTTCTCTCAAGATAGTATATTGCGGCAATTACACGTGTTATCTATTTTGGAAGCTGAACTACAAAACATACATATGTAAATGTATGTTTTATATATATTAGAAATTCTTATGTAGGACACAGAAGGACAATACAGTATTGACAGGAGGTAAATAATAATACTACTAATAAGAATGTATCTGTCAAAATCACAGCATTAGGTAGCAAGGTAAGAATAACGAAAAATTGAGCATAGGTAAATTTTATGCTTTGGCTTGCAGCTCTGTTTCTGTGTTTCTATAGGATGTTTAAGAAACCCACTGTGCAGAGTCTCTTTGACATTTTACAAAAGAGAATGTCCACATCAGTAAAGGATCCTTTAATGACATGCAAGAATCTTTAATCATATGGAAGTTACTAATCAGAAAATCACCATCTGTAATCCTTATAGCTCTATGGATTTTTTCTTCAGTTAGTGGTATGGTTCCTGCATGCCACACCCTGTTTATGCTACAAAATCTGGTAAGATTCTGTACACCAGATGACAAAATTCAACCTATTAAAAGTTTTCAAAATTGAACATATTCAAGCTGTATGAAATACAGCTATTGAGTTAATGTTTGTGGCTGGATTTCAGAAAGTTTGTCTTAAAGGACAGTAAAAACTTCATGCTGTCTTTAAACTTCAAGCTGACTTTATCTCAACCCACATGTTCTTTAGGTTTCGCTCTTTCTATTCTTTCTCTGTCCTGCTGCTGGAAGAAACGAGAGGGCACAGTTGCTGGCCTGGGTCAATATACAACATACGTAAAATTAGTAAATTAAGTTAATCTTAAACCTGATTTTTCTGATGTAGTTAAAGCAATTATAAAGCTGGTTTGCCGTTCTACCAACAGGAGAGCGTCTGGATTTCAACATGTGCTACTATTAGAAAGAATATTGAGGCACAATACTGCAGCAAAGCATTTAGTAGGACTATTCAGTTTTCAAAGACAGCTTGTCTGCCATTTGTATTATAGCTATAGAGGAGTGTTGCTTAAAAGAAATTACTCTTCAGTCATGACTGGCAACATGAATTACAACTCTGACTACCCCACAGGTTCTCCCTTGCTGGCAGGAGGAAAGCAGCTGGCACAAAGTTGGATACATTACCAAAATTTTGGCAAAGATAATGTGAGACCTGTGAGAAAGCCCCTAAGGGAGAAAACACAAGCAGATGATTATGGGTTGATCCCTCACAAAAATAGCTCATGTCAGCATGAGTTGCAGTTCAAAAAGTGAGTCTGATTGGGAATAGGGTGGAAGTCACTATCCAAAACACTGCCTCAAAAAAATTACAGTATTTCAGACTAGAATTCTAAACAAATGTTTCTTACCTCATTCCCTGTTGACATTACTGCAACCACTGGAAACTTGTTAACTTCTACTTCAGTTACTCCAACAGTTGCTAAGAGACCAATCTCAGACGGACCCATGTGGGTTCCTTTAGCCAGCACACATTCACCTCTTTTAATGTCATGTCCTATGGGTCTGAAAATCAGGACAGAAAAACAACACGAAAGAGAATCAGAATGAGATTCAAAGTACCTTTCCTTGATTGGTCCTGCTTCAGGTTAGGAGTGTCCAAGGACACTCCTTAGTCAGACTGTCAAAATGTCAGTACTACTCATGATCAAAAATTTACTTTAAAAATCATCAGCTCTTCTATTCCTTACAGAGGTATTTTAATAAATACAGACCTGATATCTTGGCCTGGTCGAGCTTGCACCAGGATTCGAACCTCTAGTTCTTCAGTGCCCTAGGAACACAAGGACATCACAGATGGTCAGCTGAGCTATTCAAAGAAAATGAATGTTTAATTTCTCAGAAACCTACACAGCTTACAGCACTCATTACACTGAGACATTATAGTTTAGGCATCATATTGTTCTCCTGATTTGTTTGTCAAGGTTGTAACAGAATGTGTAATAAAACTGAACAGCATTTTAAGAAATGCTCTTCAGGATGAGCTCACCAGGGGAGGACCAGCACTGAATATGTAGTTTTAGCTTCCTATTTTTTTTTTTATGATACCTGTGTTTCTATAGCTTTCCTGTGTTACAATCTGTTGATCTGGTATACTGAATGGATTCTTTCTACTCCTCTCAACCAACTTGATCTGGCCAAACCATTTCAAAGATGGCACTTCAAAAAGACCATCAGGCTGGCAGACAGTAGGCCACTACATTAGCAGAAAGGTGGGAAGAAGCTACATGCTGCAGCTGTTTCATGATTTTCATGTAGATTCCTGTAGTGGATACTCCTACTTGAGAGTCTTGTATAAATTATAAAGGGGATCATTCATCTTGTTTATTTACTGTGAACAAGAGACAGTGGCCTGAAAAGTCTGATGCATTTCCTTGTTCAGAATGTCAATGGTTTGGTGATTCATTCAATGCCAATAAAAGGCACATGACCTGTAGTGTTAATATTTAATTTTAAGCCCTGCAAATGGGTTGATGATATATACATTCATCTTTGAGATAGTGCCAGCCTGTCAGTAGCACTGAATCTAAACTTAGACTGAAACAAATTTTGGTTTTATATTATCATGTAGTGCTTCATATTTAAATACCTCAAAGTTATAAATCAGACACTAATACTACAAGAAAAACAAGGCAGGTCAGTGTTATTTGGAATTTTTACAAAAACAGAAGTATTGTATAGGACACTGGGATATTTTTCTTAAAGGTGATATGGGCCTCAGTTTCTGAGTGCAAACTAAAGTTAAAGCTAATGAACATGTTATTAGAGATTATGATTCTGTTTACCTACTGTGAGAATTTAAACCCCTGAAAACCAGAAAATTACTAACAAAAAAAAGTCTTACTGTATCCCAGTATTTTCATATTCTTTTCAGAAGCTTTTGTTGCAAATTCTGTTTCTTATGTACTTGCCCTTTTTGTATAAGAGACAATTTTTGGCTGTGAGTGTTCAAATTGGCTGTGCTGGTGCCCAGAACGGCCTTTTGCCCCCTTATTGCCAGCTGAGGCTGTAAAAGACACTTGAGTCTAGCAAAAAAATTTGGGGCAATGGTTAGTCCCAGAATTATTTTATTTTTATGACACTCTGGGGATGGTTGTTCAGTCACGAATGTTTGAAATTTCCATATCTTTGATAACATTTAAAGATGGATAGAAGATTTTAAGAGAATCAAGAAGAGAGGGAATGATACATTCGATTAATATAAAAGGTCCTATTTAGGACTGCTGGATTAGGGGAAATAACTAAAAAAAAAAGGCTTTTGAGGAACTCAGCGATCCCAGGTTTAAAAGGCACCGTGGAAAGTGTGACTATGGACAACATGGTGATATACAGAGATTGATGTCTATGGAATAGATGGATATCCCAGAACACTTAAGGAATACAATATAATTCAAGGTGACTAGAGGGGCTTGCAGGGAGGCATGGCATTACGCTGAGAACATCATTCATTTGGTGTGTGTCAGGCAGCATTCTTGCTGTGCATTAATATATTTTGAACTATATCTGAGTGACTTGCTCTGAGTGGCTTGCTCTGGTGGCTGTGAACAGTTGGCATCCATGCTGATACACTGATGCTTGGGCTTGATGCAGGATATAACTCTTGTTTTGGTTGATCACATTGGGCTCCCTTCTCCTACAAGGTGACATAAAAACTCAAAACGAAAAGGGTGTGGACATGTTTCTCAAGGAATGTGCATTTGGCAAGCTGATGAGAATTCTTCTTCCTGATGCATAGATGTAATTCCTTTCAGGCCTATGGATTCTAAGGTCATTTGGGGAATGCTTGCTATGAAATTTAACAACTAGAACTCAAGGAATGAGTTCCTTTGAAAAGTAATCTCTTTCCAGAAGAACATTTTTCAGATGTTAAAGATTTCACTTCAGTTGAATTCCAGCCCTGAAGGAGTTCTTAACACTAAAAAGAAAAATATTCTTGAAATACATAGCCACCCCGACATGAAAAGAAAGAGAAAAAAATTAACATATTAATTAAATTATACTAATTATTATCAACAGGATTCATAGAGTAGTGTATTCAAAGACTAGCAGAAACTAAAGAGTTCTACCTCATACTTACAGGCAAGAAAAAGAAGTTGAAGGTGGCTGACCATTCGTGAAAAAATTCAGAGTTTAAGCACATAGCCAAATAACCTGTTCTCACATGCAGAGGAGAGCATGCATGTAAAAAGTAGAAGGCAGGACAGAGTTATCCAAAGAAGAAGTAGAAAAATAAAAGGTTACCATGTGTATTGCTCTGCAATGTGATAGTCCTCTCCTGATGAGGTGGGCAATGGCCACAAAAAACTTGCTCAGTAAGGCTAATGGAGCGATTAACAAGCAGTGAAGGCAATGGTGTATTTTGCAGGAAGATAAAATCTATACATACACATCTGTAACCTCAAAGCAGGATGGATAATTTCAATGATTTCTCTGATAGGAAGAAGGACAGCCTAGACAGTTTGCTGAGTTCATTAGATGTAAAAATCTATGCATTTAATAAGGCATGGGAAAGAATCCCAAGAGTGGGTTTCAGTCTTTGCTGTCTTTATCAGTGTTGAACACTAGAATTCATCTCCTACATCCCAGCTACAATCACAACGCTGATACTGAGCTGTGGCGAAGTGGAACAGCTTGTCAGAACAGCAGCAGTAGAGCAAAGCCTGATTTGAGCACAGAACCATACACATAGTTCATTCCAAAGCTGAACTTGGAAGTTGTGTCAATAAGAGACGTATCTTCTTGCCTTGAAGTCTCTCAGATGACAGCAAACATGATGATAGTGCCCTGAAATCACAGCTGGGATTCAGAAGCAATTCTCTGAACATAAAGGAAGTCTAAGATGGACTCTTTGGAATAAAGTTGTCTAGAGAGAGCTCCTCTACTCCATAAAAAGCACATTTCACTATGTTGAGACAACAGTGCATAATGAATTACTACTACAGTATTCATTTTTTTTCAGTGTTTTTTAATGTGTTTTCCTTCTATGTTCATATTTGCAGCATCTGTAAGGTAGTGCACCAGTATGATTTACAGGTAGGCTGGAAAATCTGTTCAAAAACAGGGCTATGTCTACATTCTGGGGGAATATGCACCTTATCATTTCCTGGTTTTCAGAGGTCTTAAATTCAGTAATGTTCTCATTTTAAAGGAGCACAAAGGTCTTTTAAATTCTTATTTGTAGTTTAAAAAAATTTGGGAGGCATTTACTTCCCCTGTTTCATAACAAAACCTCTTTTTCTAAACAGATTCATTGGAAGGTAGTTGTACAAGATGTATTCTCCAAAATCCACCAAATTCACCCTTGCTGAAACAAGATCAACTCTGATAATACAGAACTGTCTTCATAGCACAGTTTAAAAGAACCCATGTCATCCCATGGATTTTGCAGCACTTTCCCACAGAAAATCATATTCAGCTTTAATTATATCAGCAGTAATTCAATGTATTATTCTGAGATCAATATGTAATTTAAGAAAACTTTTCCCCTCCTTATTTGGTGAGATTTCCACTAGCCTGTATTTTAAAATGTGACTACAGTAGGCATTCAAATTGGACTGTAGGCATGGATTTTCAGGAGGCATTTGCCTTCCACTCAGATCATGCTACTAAGTATTTTAGAGCCAGCATTCAACAATTTCGATGAAAAATCAGTCAGAACAGGAAGGTCTGTGGTACTGTTAACACAGCCTGAAAAAGCAAGAATTGGCACTAGGAACTGATGCAAAACCCCTCAAACTTCTGAGATTACTGAAGAGCTTTTCTGTATGACTGTCTTTCATATTTACAGGGTTGTATCATGTGCCATTTTCAGCTGCACACAAAAGAAAAATGAGTTTTTTAACTTGTGACTCACATCATCTGATTCCCTGATGAGCTCTGTATCTTCCACTTGCACCACTGCATCAGCACCACATGGAATTGGAGCACCGGTTGTAACACGCATTACCTGACCAGGCATCACAGTCTGAGTTGGCTGAAAAATAAAAAAACAGCAACTAATCTACTTTTGAAAAAAAAATTTCAAACCACTTGAACTTTATGCAAGTAATCTACCTGAAAGACCAGAATTCTTATTTGCAGCATGACTCTTGACAAGTGATATTAACAGGTACAATAAACTCCAATTCACACCTGGCTTTATTTATATGGCCACATATTTGGTGGCTTCAGTTTTATCTCCTTGCATTTCTATCACATGAACAACTTTCAGAAGAAGAAATATACTGATATTCAGAAGAACACTTGGCACAGAAAAATAACTGGCTTAGAAATTTAACTGTTAGATGGTGACCTTCCGGAAACTTCCATGAGCAAAAACCTAGCTGTTCTCAGTACATAAATATTTTTGCAGAGTACTCTGGTCGCCAGGGCTGAAATTGCTTTGCTTTGGTTGGATTTTCGTTCTGTTTTGTTTTACCAGCACACTATATATGAAAACCCAATATATAATAGTAATGTAACCAACTGCTTAGTTTTTAAGCAGATTTCTTAATACTGAGAGACAGCTCAATACTAGTTCACAGAGAATATCTATCTTTGTGAGGGTCAATTTAGAATAGCCTAAAATTGATAACATTCTACAATTCTATAAAGTCACAGGACATTAAAAAGTTTCAGAAGAAGCAGTACAAAGAATATAAAAATATCAGAACAGCATGATAAAACAAATGACATGGTTTTAATAACATTTCTCACCAGGCAGACTATTTTAATAAACATTTGTCAAAATCCAGGGTAAAACTGTAATTTGACCATAACTACCTAAGAAATAAATAACTAAAGAAAATATTCCTAAAAAAATGGAACTAAAAGAAGCTGATACGATGACTGAGATTTCATTGCTGGCTCCCCATGGCACTGCAGTAAGTCTGGCTTATTTAGGCTTTCCTGTTAGTAGTGAGTATGTGCTACACACAGATCTACACAGCTGTGATCAGAGCAACATACTCCATACGTGTCACACGTATAATTCATGTGCAGATTGACTCTCTATTCCATATGCAGTGCTGGAATACATCCAGTACTTCTCAAACTGTGATTAGCACATATTTGACAGCAACCCACAGGCCTGCAGGCAGTACTGCCCAGGTGCTGTTACCTGCTCCTGCCCAGCAGGCATTTACTCCACGACTCTGGTCAGGAGGTTGACAGGCACCACCAAACTCTAGACCAGTGGCCAGCACTTCAGCTGTACAAAGCTGTTTGCCTTGCCCATTCTTCTACTCCACTTCAGCACTGTCCTAACCTCTGAAAGGTGAGTTTTACTTTGAAATGTCTGTATTGCAAAGGCTACTCGTTGGGACAGAAGCCCTAAGAAGAGGCTGGGAATGGTTTTTATCTGGCTTACCACAGTACCACAGCCACCTACATATCCCAATAAACAACTGAGCCTGGAACTGACTGAATCTTGACCCTTTTCTACAGGTAATGGAAATCTAATATCCTCGGAGAAGAACATAAATAAAATGCTAATATAAACCTAAAAAACCCACACTTGCCATATGTCACGGTTAGTGTGTTTTTAGGGCAAGATTCATGCTATCCTAACCTAGGTATCTAAACCAGATGACATAAACATAATATTTTTAAGAAAATGGCATTTATTCCTTACCACAGACTATTCAAGGAGCTGTGGATGGATAGCAGAGATACTGCCATTTATATTAAAGTGGCTTAAAATGGAAAAGAATGCTATCTAGTGTGTAATTTTGATTTTTATGAAAAGAAATGTTACAAAAGGCAAAGCTTATGCCTTGGATTATATATTTTGCATACCATTGTAGATATAATCTAAAGGTACATTACAAATAGGTAATATTGTTTTGAACTTACTAAGTATTGCTGACTTAAGTGACAATTTTCAGAGGAAAAATGTACTGCATAAAAAATTTCTCCCATTTAAAAAGCACCAGAAAGAATACAAAATGTCTACCACTGCCACAAATCAGAGCCTATGGTGATACAATGTGCTGTAACTAACCACGTTTTTGGAGTTTATTGTTAGATGAGTTAATTTTTTGAGATGCAATGATGTGATACATTTAAACAAATTTATGATACAATAACAGTTGCTTTTAGAACTGGTTATGTTGCTCATATATTTAATTTCCTTTTTGTCTGCTGAGAATTTGATCAGATTAACTTTATGAACAAAAGTCAACCATCAGATTCATTTGTGAATCTCCAGGGCTGTGTTCCTCTATGACAGAGACTATGAAGATAAAGAAACTATTGCTTCTTAGAAAATGTATTACTGTACAAAAATTTCACAGAAGCTCTTTTAAAGGCCTTTGAGATCTCACTTTTACCTGCAATGGGGGAATACTGGTTTCTGTCCTTTGCCTTCATTACTGATAATCTACTCAATTTTAGTCACTGAATAAACCCCAGAAATAATCTACTAAGCACAACCCGTATCTCAGGCATTTTCTCCTGCACAGGATTACACCTCTCCTGTGATTTAGAATGATCCATGCTCCTTTCTGTAAAAAGGCACAAGTTAATGGAATAGTGGAAAATGTCTGCTTTTCATCCTATATTGTAGCTAGTTAGTCATAGTGCCTCTTACAAACCCCTTTAGAAAATCTTGCAGGAAATGCTATGGTCTGACTATGTAAGGCTACAGAAGGAAAGCCATTTTTCCCATGGCAAAGTGTTTCACACAGGCCATTGTGGATGGCTCATGACCAGTAATCTCAAGTGTGCCCTAACCTTCCCAAAACAGGGTAGTGTCTGAAAGCTTTCCCTGATATACAATAAAAAAAGGGTTAACATAAACATGACCATCTGGAGATGGAAATCAGAAAATACACAAATTAAAAATTGATACAGAAATGTCCAACTTGGCTATACAGCCTCCCCGCAATTCTCAGTCCCATCTTCTTCCTTGCTACTAGCATTTACATAACCTTTTTCCCTACAGGAGGAGCCAAATCTAAATCTATTTTGAACTCCCTGCTGTGAATCATTCTGTTAATTGGTCTGTAACATGAAAAGCAGAATGTTGCTGCTGAGAGTGACTGAAGGGTGAAATGAGACTGAGGAGCCTTCCAAAGCTATAAATAATTTCTTGGGAAGGAGATGAACCTGAAGATGTGTTTGCCCCAGAAAAAAACTTTGACCAATTATTCTGAGGTCAACAGTCTTGTTTTTCTAACTTGCCAATGGTATTTTCAGAAATAGTCTCTCTCTGCATGCCTCCCTCCCACCCAATTTTTATTCCTTGCCAGAGAGCCTTCCTATTCCCAGTAATCTGGGAGGACAGACTGTCCCTGCATAGAGACATTTGTGAGCTCTTGAACTTTGTAGGAGGGAAGGAAGCTTCCATTTGCCCTTTTATCTTTTGTACAAACTTGCTGAACTGATTAGGACACTGAAACACTTCAGACCTCTCATGGGAAGTACTCCCCATTAGAGACAACTTCAACAGTACTGCTTTCAAGCAACACTTTGCTGTGATATTTAACTAGCAAAATGATAATACTGATGACAGGGGAACAGTGATAAGAGTGATAATTCATCAGATTGCTCTGCTGGTTCTTGGTTTATTATAGTGATCATAAAAACGGTTGTAAAAATAGTTGTCAGTCTTTTGGATTCTGGACCAATGCTTGAAAATGCAGTCAGAAGGGCTAAAAATACAAGGCAGGTTAAAAAACTGCTGAATTCATTAGTTGGCTTTTTTTTTAGACTTTTGTCCTAGTTTGGACAAGTTTAGAGGAAAATATCCTCTGATAGAAGTCAGGTGGCAACCACCCCTCCCCCACCAGGTTTGGGGAAAAAAAAAAGTCACCCCAAGACAACTTTAAAGTAATTTTACATGTTTTGTACAAGAGATCCATTATTCTAAGTTCACATGAATATCAGTACTGAGAAGTTGTCTACTATACCAAAATATAATTCATGATGATGGATGGGACCTAAAGCAAAAACAATTTTCACAGTTCTCCCTATCTATCATGATTAGCCAAATTAAATGTCTATTACACATTCAGAGGCAGTTCAAGTCCATTTTAAAGAAATGGAATAGTCCTGTAACTGGTGATACTTCTAAAACCTGATACAACTTTTGAAATACGTCAATTTTACTTGGACTTTTTTGTTTAGCACTCAAAATGGACACCCTATAAAATCCTCACTAAAACGGATCAATTCCTTGTTTTGCCTGTTACTTATTCCCTTTCTCCATCATTTCACATACAATACATAGAATTATAAATTGGGACTTTAAATAGCTGGAGAAACATTTTGAATTAACTCATGCTCTCCTCAACAGAGGTGGCAGGTATGATTAAATGGACAGAATAACAGCAGTGGAACATAGCTGATTTTTTTTCCCAGTACCCCAGTATTAGCACAGAAATTTCATGAAATACGCTCTTGAATTTGAGAGCAAATCACAAAATGTATCTATTCGTGAATATTTATAGAGCACAGCAGCTCATAAATGGGTCATGCCTCAACTTGCTTTTAAAATCAATCCATGTATCTACTAAAGGTGTACAAACAACCTTCTCACAAACCAGCCTCAAACCAGGCTGCTGCCAGACTTCCTCATGATAGTTTTGATCATTACCTCTCTTTAAAAGCTTCATACAAAATTCTTATACTTCATTTTGCAGGTATCAGTGTGAAAAATGGAAGCATCTTACAGAAACAGTTATTGGGCTGACATCCTTTAAAAATCTGTCAGCAAGAGGAGGTTAAATCATGCTTTTCTCTGCTTATGAATGGTTGCGCCACTAGAAACCTCATGTCCTCAAACATTGTACCAGGGCAGAACGTTACTGTATGCACTCCTATCAGACATGTCAGCACAATGCTCTGAAGTATTTTGGGATATCCTTGTTAGTTCCTTATGTAACTGTACTACCTCACTTTCTGAAATAACGTCCCAAGGCATATCAGGAGGGTCAGTACAGCTGTGTCCTACTTCACACCACATCCAAGACTATTGAATTTTGGAGCACTAGCAAGGCAAAATCTTACAGAAGAAAAATACATTAAAAAAAGAGAAAAGAAATTGTGCTCACCTGCTCACCAGCCTGGGATTCCCCTATGATGAATCGATCTCCTGGGCCATCAGCAGCTGTTAAGAGCGACAACACAAATGGTAAAGGCTGAACCAATATAAATGATGGCATTATAAATTAAGAACAGGAGAAGAGCAAAGATCTACTGTTCAGTTCTTCAGTGTCAGCATGACTAAGGTTATAGAAGTTCAGCAAACATTTTACCTTTTAGGTCCTTTTGAGATGTGTTTATTATTTTGAAAAACACAGGTTCTAGAGAACAGAGTATTTTTAACTGAAAATTTCTGGGCAGTATGAGGTCATGTAAATGAAGACTAGGAGGAATTACATTAATAACAAAGATTTAAGAGTGTTCATGACAGTATTGCAATACAGAAAATTAAGAGTCAGAGGTCACTGATTTAACAAGTCTTCAGGACTTCCAATTTAGCAAATCTGCATTTTTACAGGGACAACAAAGGCACAATTACTAATGACATTTAAGCTCCTGCCTGCCTCAAAGGTTTTCAGCAAGTTGCATTAGTGGTATTATAGGCTTTACCATGGTGTAAAGCATGTATGAAACACAAGCAGCTCTGCCTTTCTAAGCACAGCAGTCATGCTGCCAAGAGTGCTCAAACAAACTAGGCTCAAATGATCATATTTAAATATGTATTATTATTAATTTTAAATCTGTAGCTGTCTAAAGTTGATTTTCTAGAGATGAAGTCTAATCAGTGACAACCTTTATCTTAGTAACTCCTGCTTTACTTCAGGCGCCCTTAATACACACCTAGGTAACCCTGCATAGAGAATAACTGCTTTCAGGAAGGATGCCCATTCAGTCTGTAATGATTTATCACATTTGTACTCATGCACTGGCTGCAGCTTTGCAGATCATTATCTATGGTACTTAGTCATGTTTGAAGACTAATAATGAACTTAACTTTAAAAGCCTATCAAACAGACTAATCCATGATCTTTAGAGCGAACTCTAAAATAAAAAAGTAGAAATGGACTCTTCAACTATTCAAGATATCCTTGAATAATGCATGTAATACTACTGAAAACAGTTATCAGACCTTCACTGAAAAAAATGCGCTTGGATGATCCAGCAAAAGAAGAGAAAGAAATCCCTAACAGCTAAATTGTTTTAAACCTGATAAAATGCTACTGAATTAGATTTTATTCCCTCACTAATAATAACATGGAGACAAAGTTTATAGATGATGTACAACTGATAAAAAATGAGAAAAAGACAGGGGTTTGGGCAGACATGATCAGCTTTCATTAGCCACTGAAAGCTAATCCTTAATTTTTCTTAAGAAGTATCCATTAATATAGTCAATATTATCTCTGCCTAAAATTTTTCCTCATGTCCAAAGACAACAGGTTCACAAGAACAATAAGATTAGAACAAAACAATAGAATAGAACTGTCTGATCAATTCAGGGCAGACCAAAATGTAAAGCAAATTATTAAAGGCATTGTCCAAATGCCTTTGACACACAGACAGGCTTGGGGCATCAACCCACTCTCTAGGAAGTCTGTTCCAGTGTCTGCCCACCCTCCTGGCAAAGAAATATTTCCTAATGTCAGATCTAAACCTTCCCTGGCACAGCTTTGAACCATTCCCACACATAACGCTGCTGGACACCCCGTGCCCTTCACCTCTGCAGGGAGCCGTAGAGAGCCATGAGGTCACCTCTCAACCTCCTTTTCCTCAAACAAGACAAACCCAAAGTCCTCAGCCGCTCCTCACAGGATGTTCCTTCCAGCCCTTTCACCAGCTTTAGTGTCCTTCTCTGGATGCATTCAAATATCTCAGTGTTACTCTACTTGAATCCACCACCAAAATGAGGGTTTGTGTATTGGTTCTGACAGAAGTTGCTGTAGTTCATGATCACTCTGCTCATTCTGCATGTTTACTGAGATTGTACTCGTGCTTTGCCTTACCCTGCAGCAATCAGGTTGCAAGGCAGCATTGGCTTGATCCCAAGGCCCTTGTCACTCAGCATTCTACTCAGAGCTCTCCCTCTTAGCTTTTCTCAGCGTTACATTACCTGTATTTCTCTGGCTACATATGCACTCCCTTGCTGCTATTACTAGTCATTTTGGTCTGCCTGTCTCTCACACACACTCATCTTGTAGATCTGAAATTTTATTTTTATATCAAATCTACGGGGAAGCTACTGGATTACATCCATTGCATGGGTCTGCAGACAGTCCATTTCATGGGCAGTTGCTTTCCATGGTTTCAGCTGCCAGTAACAAAAAAGATATTTTAATGTCCCTAGAAGAAAGTTAGCTATTGTGTACAAATTTCAACATGGTCTTATGATGATTCAACCACTACCACAAATAAATCACTACTAGTATAATGTACAATACTGTATATTTTAAATTTCCTTCATAGATATATGAGGTGAGCATCATTGTTCTTACTTTACAAAGGGAAAAACTGATGCACAGAGAAGCAACTGGCTCAAAATGATACAGCACCTACTGGCAAAGCAGAGTATGAATTCAGGTCTCTTGGGAAACCACATTAGTTGCTTGCAATGAATAAAGTCATACAACTAATTTTATTTATATATGTCAGCAGCAATATTTTTAAAGTAAGAACGTCTTCTTTTGAGGTGTCTCCATAGGAGAACATTCTGGTAAGTTTTTTGAAAATTCTCTGATGCAATAAATATAAAACAATTCAACAAAGTAACAGATATATAAGAAAATCCTCATTAAATCTACAACAGAGGAATAGAAGATGAATCTGTAATTCAGAAACAGATGTTCTGTTATTCTCCTGAACTTTAAATGTTTCCAAAAAACACACCAGCAACAGAGGTCCACGTCTAGGAGTACACATGTACTAATTCGCTTGTGTACACATGTATCCACTTAAAAGATCTGAGCTCAGCTTTATGGCCTTCCTTCAAGATAGTTGCATTTTATGTAATTGTGACCTCAGCAACGATCTGTATCAAATCTAAACCAAAATAACCCCTGCTGGATCCAAACCAGGTGAATTAACACGTTACGAAGTGGCAAGACACTGTACTTCAAGTCCACAAAGTGAGTGTTTACCTCTGACAGCATAACCGTCTTTTACTGATGCTGGAAATGGTGGTAGATTATCTTTTGCATATACATCTTGAGCAAGGACTCGGCCCATTCCATCTAGAAAAAAAAGAAAAGATGATGCTCTGTGTCATTACAGCGAGTAAAAGGGGGAAACGAAATTAACAACAGTGCGCTCCCAATAGTTGAAATATATGTGTATGGGACATATAAATCTCTCAGGCTTTTGATTTTTGACTCTACATAAAGGAAAATAGACTGGAGTCTGAAAGTAGTGATAAAGGATCTGTTTAAGTCTGTGCTCCTGGTTATAGTGAAATTGCTCACAATAGATTTGAATACCAAGTATCCAAACCCAAAGGTGATAGCTCTGATTAAGGATCAGACAGAAAAACAAGTATTTGTTTCTTCAGGACAAATTTTTCCCCTAAGATCTCTTAAATATATGTATTTCCTTTATTTTCCTTTATTTGAATTTTTATTAAATTTCTTTTTAAAAAACTTTAAAAATGACTTTTCAAAAGTGAATCCTGTGCACAAAAGGTGAGAGGTGATGAATTGAGAATGGTAACGATGAACAAGTTTTCATAAATTGATAAAGAAGTTTTGCAATAGATTAGCTTCACCTAATTGGTGAGAGCATTTCTGCCTAATGGAGGGTGAGTGCACGTAAGTGTCAGAATTACTTATGTAAATTTACACGGTTATAGTTCTAACTATTTTAATAGCTGTTTCAAACATACTCTTTCTCTACACTTAGCAACTATGACTGATGAGCTGTAATTTGGCTCAGCCTCCCTGTAGAGACTGATATGAATTATTTCGCCCTCAGTCAAGTGGCTGATACCTTTATAGCACCAGCAAGAGGTTTTTTTTTTAGTATGATATGGAACAGAGTGGAAAATATGTAACTTACCCCTTGATACGGTGTGAGAGGGAAAGCAGATTTATTACATGTGTGATTAGATATACTGGGAGGGGACACATGGGTCAGAACTACTGAGATTGGCTTGATTCCAGTATGTCTAAGTAGAAGAAGGGAAGCCCTGCTCATAATACAAGCCACTGCTCCTAGGGTGCTCTGTGGTACAGGAAGGCAACATCCAGCTGAAAGAAGGATGGAGTGAGAGGATGCATGATTATTTTTGCCAGGAGAATTTGCATGGATATGTACTTTAGAGATTATGATCTTTGAGACATGCCAAAAAAGAAAAGTGCATGAAGTGTGTTTCTTATTTTACAGACAGGGAAATCAGGGTGGTTCTGGATTCATGGGGAAGGCAGAAAAGCTAGTGCCACACACTAAATGGACAGGTTTTGTTAAAAAGTGCACCTACTCGATTTGAAAATGTTCAGCTCCAGTGAAGTGGTATTATAATGAAAATTATATTTTGCTTATTAACTCAAAGGGATTTAGTTAGCAATTAATTATCATAACTACAACATCATTGTACTCATATCAATATGTATCAACCTTGAGCCTGAAGTCAATATTCATGCTGCATTGCTGAAATAACTATTGCCATGAAAATGCTGCTGAAACCTGTTAAAGCAACTAGAAAAGCACTTTTGTAATGGCCATTAATTCACCTGTGCAAACCTGCATGTCAGTGCCTGTGATAAACAATACAGAAGTTATTAGAAAGCTCACAAAAGCTTGTACACTTATACTGAGTAAAAGAATGCAGACACATACATTTAAATTATAGCACAGAAAAGGCAGCTATCAAAGGCCTAGTAAAAACATCCTTTGTTCACAGATACACAGAATCTCATACAAAAGTGATACTTCTAATTTTAGCAGGCATGTTGTGCCTTCCCTTTGCTTTGTGTCTGCATGCAAAATCACACCAATTAGATCAAAGTTGAACAGTATGTTCTTGGCATACTGCCATGCAATATTTAAAAGGAATAAATGGCTAGCCAGTACTGGGAATGAGTTTCATTACAAGAATAAAAATGTAAGAATTATTTGTTGAAGTAGCCTTAGGCATTTAAAATGAACCAAGTCAGCAACTAGATGACAATATTGAGTACCTTTGTACTCTCTTATTTAGGAAATTATTCTAAAAATACAGTTTGACCTTATTTTGATTAATTGTAATTCAGAAAGAAGTTCTGAATTATTTTAATGTCATCAAACTGTTCCTTGTGATGCCCATAGCCTTCTACCACAAAATGGAAAATTACATTGAAGTTACTTTTCAAATGTGGGTATTTGCTAAGCTTAGGTGGTGAAACTGGTACAGTTCTGTGAAGAACTTTGATTTCTCTGGGGCACAGCAATAAGACAGATCTCATACTAGGAGGTGATGGATTTTGTAAATATTGCCGTGGTAGCACTTCAGCATGATATGAAAAGTCAATGCTATCAAAACAATCACTTAGGCTCTTGGACTAGACCAAAATAAATGTGCTGTTCTCAGGCTTAAGCCCATAAAATGTAGATTGTTTCTGCATTATAATTTTATTATCAATTAAACTTCTGCCTCTTCTTAGTTCCAGAAGAATAATCATAATCATGTTGGCTAAAAACTTAACGTTATGTGCTCACAGAGCTATATTCAGGTTAAGTTCATTTATTTGGAATAAAAGCCTAATTGACGGCTTCATACAAGATATCGATGATGGCAGGTGAGAAACGTGCTTCAGATGCTTTTGGTTTATGACATTTCTGGTTTTTAAATATGAAAGAGGTTAAATAACCTATACAGTCACTGAGCAACACACTTACTAGCATGAAAGCTGTGTTCCAAAAGATAACTTTAATAATCCTCTCCCTTACGTTAGGAGAGAATAGATAGATTTGTGAGACTACAGCATACCTTGACTTAATCAAGAATAAAATCAGGACTGTACTGGGTATCTGTACAGAATAACATTCAGCAGCTTAATTTATCAGGATGAATGCTATGAAATATGTTTAGTAGTGTAACTAAATCAGGTTAAATTAATTAGGCAATTAGCACTCCTAGAATTTTACACATTTCACTTCCCTTAGGGAGAAACTGTACTCCTGAAAGATAGTTTTCAGAAGCTCAGTGTTAAATCAAGACCCAAAATCACAAAGAAAACAGACACAGCACAATAGTGCTTTTCTGAATCCAGTTTCAGACCTCCAGGACTACATTTTTATTATTTTCTGGAATTAGATGCATATGAACAGAAAAATAAATAAACCTGTAACTAAATGAGAAACTGGTTCTTAATTAAATGCATTTTTCAAAATTAACATCTTTAATCAAACACATACACGTGCACACACACACGCGCCTATACAAAACAATCCTATGTATTTGTCTGTATAACATTATGGTGATCACTTCAGAACTTCTGAAAATGCATTTCCATCTTGAGATTTCTATCTGTAGATTAAGACAATTGAATTTGCAGTATCACAGACACAGACATGTCCTTTAGGCTGTCTCTTATAGGCTCAATCCTGAAATTTCATACTACATACTTGGAAATCTTACAGTGCTAAAATAAGTGTATACTACTTGAAAAATAAATTGCAAGATAAAATTTTGCACTACAGTGCAAAAATATGAAGGAATTGTTGGTACAATTATGTGAACATTAAATCAAGAATCTGTCTCTAAAGCTTCTAATGTTACAATTGATCTAACACTTGTGTTTTGGGTGAGACGGAAGAGGGTCAAAACTAAAGTGACTCAGCAGACTCAGTTCATTATTTGTGAAAGAATAAGAGTGCCAGGAATAACAATGCATATGTTCTGGAATTAGAATCAAAACTTCTTTTATTCAAAGAAGAATCATAATCCTACAGTAACTAAACCGTATTTGACATACCAAAATAAACACAAGATGTGCTTATTTTTCAGGGAGGCAGATGCCAGTCTTTCATCCTTTATTTCAGGAGTTCAGTGTTGCATACGTAGCATTTATGTGGACTAATGTACCCAACACCGCAGCTCATCATACTGTTCACAAAGGGCTGTCTCAGCAGAGACATTTAACTGACAGCTACCCAAAAAGGCACAATAGTTACGCTCAGGCATTTATGCCTTAATGCCTTCTTCTAATCTGCACACCATTATGAAAGTGCAGGGTGTATTATGCATATTCCTTGTGGATCCAGTATTGGTGCTGTTCTGAATGCAGGATGTGAAGCATCGTCTCAGAAATCCTGCTGCCAAGGCACAGGGGACCACTGAACTCTGCTTGGAGTCACTAAATGCACAGGTGTGATACTACATATAGTCTGCTAAATCAGTATGTCAGTATGAAGACATCTTGAAGATTTCTGGTAGCACAAAGATTTAGGAAAGAGCATGAAAACTTTGAAATTCCAAGCCAGAAGACAGAATATTCCATTCAGAAACCATTCATATGTCTCTGCTGTCTGTAGCACACCAACGTCCTAAATGTTTTTGCCTCTTGAGGTTTACAGTTCCACAACCTCTTCGCTCACCACCCTACTTTTGGACAATCTGGAAGAAGCCCTGGAGGAGGTTTCTGCTTCCCTACCTACTTTAGGTTTACTTGTCAGAATATTTCCTGTCATAGTTTTGTTACGTGTCAAGAACAGTCTCCCAGATTATGCCTAGCCTTGATGCTCATGAAGAATCCAACTTAAAATACCTCTGTAATTGATGATTTCTGTTCCAAGCACTGGGGTCATCTCCAGAACTGTGATGAAGGCCTTGTCCATAGATGTCAATGGGAATGGAGACATGCGATGTCTTCTTGCTACCTTGGTAATGTCAACAGCACTGTGACCTGCAATGAGAAAGAATCAAGTTTGTGTGTGCTACAATGAGCAGATTCATGTAGTGATGTTCATTTAAACGATTTTACTGAAACTAATCTGGCACTTTGGAGCAAATTAAATTAGTTAGTTTTCACTACTGTGCTTTCATGTCAGACACTGGGAAAACACTGTATTCAACTAGAATCAAGAGAGTGTATGCCCTTATTTATAACAAAGAACATACCAGAAGTCTTGATGAGCATGAACAGATTGGTTAATCTAAACCAGAAACCCTTCACGGTGATGCAGTATTTTACACTGACGATGATAATCTGAGACTAATTCAGTTCTATGAACTCAGGACAATTCATTCCATTCTGTTCTGCACAAACACATCTCAATGTGCTCTGTGCTGTGCACAGATAAAGCGTAACAATGGACACTGTGCCACTGAGCCTATGATCCAAGAGTGAGATGGGAGTCAAAAGGTTCAAAAGGAAGATAGAGAGAGCACAATGAAACCACTGGGCAGTCAAGACAGCAGACAGTGTCTCCAGCTAGTGGGCATCCTACCCATTGTCAAGATTTTGTTGTCACCATAGCAAAGTGTTGTTTAAATGCATGATTAGAATGAAGGCAGTAGGACAACTTAAGGAAAGCTTACTTTTCCCAAGTGAGGGACAGGTAGGGAGAAAATATGACAGAAGTTGTTTGAAAATGAAGCCAACAGCATCTTTGATTTCATGATACTTATTGAGAGATTAAACAAGTGGACAACAAGCTTTGAAGGATTTTGAAAGTGAAGATAAGCAACTGAAGAGAGAACTATTGCAGGAATACATAAACAAGAGTAACAGATAAAAACCAAAAGATTAAGACAATTACAATTGCAGAGTATCTTGAAAGGATTTGCCTAGAACAAGATGGTATTTATGAGAGCCAAAGTGGATGTTCTATATGTGATATGTAACGATATTCCTAAGTAACATAAATTATAATACAGAAAGCATTAACAAATAATAGACACTAGTTTTTATTGACATGATTTTGCTTTGCAGTCACTACATAAATATCTAATTTGTTGCTGCACATCTGCCTCCAGATTCTGCAAAAAAACCAGATTATTGCTTTAAGTGTAGTCTTCTAATTAAAACTAAGTAAAAAATAGCACAGCAATCACAGAGTCTAAGTCCTTCCTTCAGAAGACAAGGTTTCTTAATTAATCTGTATATACAATACTTGTTCAGCACTAACACATGCTTGCCTTTTTATGTGAGAGATTGTTCACTAATTATTTTTTGCCATTAACACAGTAACTGTCTTTCAGAGGAAGAAGTAGAGACAAGTAAAACTGCCCACCTAATTCTTCCAGGAATGATTCTGAAAGAAATTTTTTGAACAATCTCTATGTGCATATTTAGAAGGTAACATGATAAAAGCAGGCACTGGGAATCTGTCAAGCACAAATAATATTTAATTGACTTAATTCCTTTCCTTAAGATAGCAGTTGACATTCTGAGGAAGAGAGAAACAACTGATGAGACATTTTCTAACTACATTAAGACTTCGCGCACTCTTAAACCTAGCTTTCTCATAAGCAAACTAGGGAGAAATGATCCAAATTAAACTATTGTAAGATGAAAGTGTAACTAATGGAAAAACTGCATTCCTGGTTTTAACAACAGGGATCTCCCTAGCAAGCTTACATTTCCAGTTATTATGCCTGTTTTTTGTTAACATCATTAAAGAGGAAAAGGAAAGCATTTGTGAAATACAGTCAAACATCCCACACCTGCCTCTGCATAGAGAAACCCTGCTTTAGCAGCACTGTCATTCCTGCAGGCCCAGCAGATTCCACACAATATATGCAAAAAACATTTTCCTGATGTTTTAAGTTGGAAAATATGAAGGAAGATGCTAAGAAAAAAATATGTCGCAGCAATGAAAGCTGAGGGAATCGTGTGGCAGTAAACAACCTTTATAGTATTGCCACTAGGTGCTTTTACTGCTACTAGCAGTAGTTTCATTGCCACTGAAAACTCACTGTTAGCTACTTCAGAAACTCACATTTCACCTCTTTAACCCTTAAAAAGTGATGGAATTCACCGTTTTGAATGCTTTGAATGGTCCCCAGAGAACAACCTTCAGATTTGCAGGTCTGTCCCTAATGTATGTCATTTGCTTAAGACTAAGGTTCTGTTAAAATCTTCTGAGAAATGCATTCTCCAACACAGATTTTCTTGAAAATAGATAAAATTCCCTAAATTCTGACATCTTTTTTCCAACACCAAAAGTAACATCCATTATTTCTACAAGAAAAGCCAAGAAAATAGAGCCCCTTTAGGTTAAACACTAGCATGAATAACCTTAATGAAGAAAGAAAGATGCTGGTGTAACTACTAACCTCTCTCTCTCCTATTTCTTCCTACAAACAAATACTAATTCTTCTATTAGAGGTATCACACATTTAAACGGACACAGAGACAAACAATGATTTTTTTAAATTCTAAAATTACTGAATGGTACTTTAATTACAAGCAAATGACATTAAACAACTCTTCAGACTTTATCAAGTTATCTTTCACTAATGTGAAATGTCAGATAGCTCTAAAAATAACTACTTACATTAAGCTGCATTTTGTATGACAAAATAATCCTCTGGCTTTGAAGCAGCTAATTCAACTGGTTGCATAAGGTAGAAAATTCTTGACAGCCTTCTCTTTTATCACCAAAACAACTTCCTATTCCTGTCATTATACATATATATATATATATATATATATACACACACACATATGGTGGATCAAATTTTAGACTAGAAAAGACTCCCACAACACAAAGAAAAAGAATTGTGCAAATTAAACAACACATCACTTGGATCAAATGTGAATTCTTAACCTTTGCATTTTTTGGTTTGGTTCTGTGTAATCCAACATTCAAATTCATGTTCAAGTATGAAAAAAAAGTATATTCAAGTTGAGAATTTCCATTTTCATTGTCTTGGAGTGTTAATTCTTGCCCATAAAACTTGCACACACATGATCATTTACAACAAAACCTCACAAACAACACAGACCTCCATGTCATTAGAAAAACAACTTGGAAGAATAAATTAAAAGGTGACTCTATTAATTAAAACACTATATTAATACATGAACACTATGAGTTATTTACAGTTTTACCTTTGGACTGGATTTCACTGTCTTAAGTTATTAAATTTCTTCTGCAAACCCACTTAGTCCCACTTCTGATCTGACTATCACTTGCTGTCTTCTGAGCAGTCTTAGTTTCTCAACAGAGGTAGAAAGTTTCTGTACTTACTTGCTCTGAGGATGTTCTCTTTGCTGCTGCACCTAGACTGGACCTGCAGAGAGAGCACAGAGTCTATGAGCTACAGAAGTTAACAAGAATGCAAAATACAGAGATAAAATGGGCAAGCTCCTGGGATCTAAGACAGAGGCTATACATATTTTCAGCAACATTCTAACATACTTTGCATGAGGAAAGTATATTTAAGCAGAAGGGTAATAAGCTGATGGTCAGAATCTGATACAAGCAATTTGATTCCACACCCCTCCCACAAGAAACAAGATGGCCTAAGGACAGTAGGAGAGAAAAATCAAAGAACAGTGCTTAAAATTATGTGTCAAGCATCAGTTTTCAACAGAAAACCCACATTTTCTTATACAGATGTAATTACAGTAGTTCTGAATCTAGGTCCTGTTTGATGATTAGACAGAATACTAACAGAACTATATGACCGGATTGAAAATTCTACTGTTGATATTTTCAGGCATTGTAGAGAGTTTAAAATACTCAGTTTCAATTGTGTTGATTCTGAAGATGTTTAATAAGAATTCTTCACAATTGCATAAGCAACTCACAATTGTATAAGCACCTCACAATTGTATAAATGGCTCCTGGCTGGAGCCAGATAAATTTACTCTGCTGTTCCTACTTGGTTAAAAGAAATGCTATGTTCAGTATGAATTTTATAGTGGAATTCTACTTTAAAAAGTAACTGTGTGAGAATGACATGGTTTCTCAACAAATCCTCTTCCTTGATGCTTAGCTGCCACTGTGCTATTCCAGGTAGAGTAGTCCGACTACAGGGAAACTGGACAATTCATATTGGTCTAATATTCTAGTAACACTGGATATTTACAATTCTGTTTACCATGCAGATTTAAAAAAGAATTTTTTTTTTTAAAGAGTATCATCCCTGTAAACACAACACAGTTTAAATTTTATCTACACTGAAGCATCGATTCTTGTTAATTCTTCTCAGGTTTGGAAAGACAGCACCATGTATAATAACCCTGAAGTTGCAAGTTTTCAGATGGACTACTGTCAGGCCATCTGACTGAACTGGCAGCACTTTAATAAAAAGCAATTTGTGTGGACAAAACCCCAGCTAAAGTAAACTTCACAGGAAGACAAACCTTTGAGATGGTAAGAACTGAATCCTTCTCTTTTTTACTTTATTGACAAAGGTATTTTAAATTTCAACGAGAATACTAAAAAAGTAAAACTGTGGACATATAGTGAAACAAGTGGAATAGCACAGGTGATGCTGAGGGCGTAATTTCCCAGCAGAACATTTGTCTCTGCTACAAAAGCAAAGGAGTGAATCCAGTTATCTTTCAGACCTCACTCTGAACTTGCAGTTACAGAAAAATTGCCTAGAAAGTGAATATGTATGATGTAACAACTGACGAAAAATGGTAAATGCCCAACCCCTCAAAAGCTGTCTTCAGAAAGGAACAACCATTTAAGGCTGAAATGAACTGTGCCCCAGCTTCTAAACCTCTTTCTTCTGTTCCACAGCAGCTTGCCCCAAATAGATATTCACATAAAAAAACTGGATTCTACAGCGCAACACAGTCTACTTATTGTAATGAAATAACTTATGGAAAGTAATGTTGCAACTTAGAGTGGGTTATGGTGTCCTTCCCTGAAAAAAACTCTTGTTTAACAAAAACAAACAGAAAACCCCCACACCCTCCCTCCTTCCCACCAAAACTACTATACAAGTAAACTGCAAACAAAATATTAATGATGCCCAAATTTGGCCCAGAGTTGTTTTACCAGATTTCAAAGGCATAAAATGAACTCTCTTCGGAAGAAGTAAATACTTAACTATAATTTACCAAAGAACAATTCTGGACCAAAAAGGTGATATAATGGTAGGAAAGAAAACATAAAAGAAAGAGAAGCACAGTTTGAGAGGGAGAGAGAAGCAGGATGGATGTTGCAAGGCAGAAAATGGTGTATGCAAAAGGAGACATGGGCCTATGTGTGTAAGACTACTGTTTAAAATGGAAGAGGCTCTCTTATTTCTCACTGAAAAACATGAAAAGAGAAAATGAGGAATGGACCTGCTGCAAAATAACCAAGTGATTCAGCAAACTGTGGAATGAAATTCAGTGAAATAACATAGTCCTAAAGAAAAAGGCAAAAAACCAAAAATACAAAACACAAACATTTGAAACAATCTACTAAAACAAACTAAGTAAAATATGTGATCCAAAGGACACAGATAAAAGCTACTAGAGAAGGAGGAAAAATGTTAGCAGACAAAGACAGTGCTAAAGAAGTAAAATGGAAGTCAAGAGAGAGTCTTTCAACAAAGTGGAGGAACAGAAGGAGCCCAAACCCATAGCGCAAAGCAATGTTTGCGAATGGAAAATAGCTCCTTTGAGCAGTAATAGTTACTCTCGAGTTGTAGCCTCTATTCCTCCTCAGTTCATCTTTAAGCCCTTCCAACCTATAGTGGAGCTAGTGTATGGACAAAAACAAGAGATTTATAATGAACAGAGCAGCTGAGATTTGCAGATCAAATCTTCTCATATAAAAAACGTGCTGACAAAGTTTTGCTCTTAAAATGTCCAAATGACAATGGTAACAAAAGACAGCTGGCTTCACATACAGCCTCTTACAGGTCATTTTTTTAATTCTGTGCACACAGAGGACTTCATATTTACTTTTTGATTTCTTACACCCAGCCTAAAGTTTCCATGTTATCACTCACCTGATGGGCAACATATGCAGTATGAGAAATAATTTGCTTCCCACAAATTTTAAAAGCAGCTGTGGAAGAGGAATCCATGATAATAAAATAAAAGGCTTGATCAGCCAGACTTGATTGTTTCCCAACCTATACTCACAGCTGCAGAATACAAACCATCTTTTAACATAACTGACATCAAAATTAGTTATTACATAATACTTCTGTTTAATATAAATTGCACATTCTTATCCTAAATGTTATTTTTAATCAAAACTCCAGTAAACTGATTTTGAATAAAACCCACCAGTTTTCTAACACATACAGTTTTGGCAGCAATGGAGCTTTTTATAAATGGGGTCATGTGCTTTAAGTGCCTTTTATCATAACCATTATTTGTATGTTTTACTACTTTGTTATTTGTGACATTTATAGAAAATCTATATTGTTTCCACAGCTATTGTTAAGTGAAGAATCCATACTACATTGCATATAGCACCATGAATGACTGGGGAGAGTTATTATTAGTAGTATTTACTATAATTCTTCTCATTCACAGGTAGTTACAGAAATAACAACCTATGGCTGTCTTTTCTTCCACAGGAAAAGTATAGATTTATTGTTTGTCCATTCTACAGCCTCTTGGCTCACCATCTATCTTGGCAGAAGATACACTGGGCTACCAGCCAGTACCATTCCCCTGCATAGTTCAGACAAAATGTAGCCAAACCCAAAGCATTCAGTTCACATTACTCTGTATTTTAAGCAAACTGGATTTTATGTTCTTGAAGATGTAACTTCATCACGCTGGAATGCAGAGTAAGCTTTCTCCCACAGGCTGAAGTAGTAAATAGAATGTGAAATAAAGTACTCAAAAATAAACAAAGGGAATGGCAAAAATAAGGAGTTCTGCTGACAACTTCTATCTATCAGTCATGATTGGTCTGAAAAAAAAAATCAGTGTCTGTACTAAATTGGATTAATTTAAATTTACATAATATATTTTGCTGCAAATAAAAATCAGTCTAAATTTTTTTACAGGAAAAATAGAAAAAGACATAAAGAAAAGTTCATGCTACAAGTGAAGAATTTATGTGAAAAAAAATGAAAAAAGAAAACTGAGAAACCCTTTAACACTTTACCATGACTGTTAGGAATTGTTAGAGAAATTACTTACCTTTTTAAAGTCATAACAAGATTAGCACAGAGTATTAAGTCAGCTCTTCATTATGGGAGGTACGCTTAAAAGCCATTGGTTATAATAAAACAAATTGCTAGACAAAGATGAAGAGTTTCCAGCCCAATATGAAAAGCTAACTCTTACGGGAGTACATTTTAACTCAATATTATAACAAGAAGAACAATTCAGAACAATGACATCAAAACATGAGTTACCATCAACAGAAAGAGCCCATTTCTCAGGAACACAGAGCCTGTAGGAGGCTGACCCATAACCTTTAGCACTTATGGGAAAGCACATTGCTCCACTCTGAGGAAAGCATGCAGAACGTGGAACCACCAGCAGAAACCCAAACATATGCAGACACAGAGGACTGAGGTACAGCAGAGGGAATGAGTTCGCCAAGCTGTAATGAAGGAAGCAGGGTAAGCAAAGCACAGCAGCTGTTAACAATTTCAGAACTGTATTCCTCTCACTCTCCTGAACACCAGGCAGGCCTGTTCATGAGGTATTGCACCTACTACACTTACTGCTGGTGAGAAAGTGCGTAACTCATACAGCCTTTCCTGGAAACTTCAGCTTTATGAATACAACTTATCTGCTATGACGTGGGAAAGTATGCTGCTGCTGCTTTTTTCTGCATGTGATTTATTAGTAATTACATGACCTGAGTTCTGTACAATATACACTGTGCACATGCCATTTGAATGGTCTCTGAAATTTTTGCCTGCTTTAAATAGATTTCAAATCACATGTGATCTGATTTATAACTGTAGGGGTTTGCACAGTGTCTTCTGCCTAAAATACTTTTTATCCTCTAAGAGTGCAACATACATTATTCAGTGTCTCTAAATAAACAAATAAGAGAAAATCAAACCATGAATAACAATGTCTCAAGCTTCTCTGATAATACTTTAAAAACTGATTTCAGCGTGTTATTCTAAGCAATATCCATAAGGTTAAACTAGGAGCAAATAAAAAAAAGCAATGAAATACATTGTTGATTTTATTAAAAAATCTGGGTTAAATCTAACCTGAAGAACAGAGAGAATAGCTTTGATTGAATTAATATGGAATATAAAAATGAAGTTGTTAAAAAAACATACACAAGTATGGCTTGGGTTGGAAGCGACCTTAAAGATCCTCCAGTTAAAAAAAAAAAGTGCATCTGGAATTGTGTACTTCAGAAAACATTCAATAAAGTATGTGAGGATTAAATAATCCTATTACAACATGCAGTCTTCCTATTTCAGGAATTGATTCTTATTCAAACACTTTTACACTGAGCTGAACACACAAGGTCATAAGAGAATGTTTTCTGGCCATCTGAATCAGGACTAAAATCAGTTCAAAACAACAGAATAATTTTTTCTTATTATACTGAGACCACTTCTGAAATGGAAAGAAAATTGAGCACAAGGAATTTGATAGCAGCAGACATTACTCATTAACACAGTTTTTAAAACAAGCACTACTGATGGTGGGATTCAGCTCACTGAAATTTAAATATGAATAATAAAAAATGTGGTATTCCACACAAGAAATCAGTCATTTGGAGTCAGTGGGAAGAAATAAACAGAAAATTATTTGAAGCCAAAATCATTTTAGGAGCAGATTTTTACAACTTATAAAGTGTTATGCTTGGTAGACTGGACATGAATAAAAGTCAATTTTAAATCTTGAATATGTCACTGTCTTCATACATATATTACTGAGCTCTCTTTTCTGAGTTTTTTTCTAATCACCTACACTTTACATACAGATTTATTTAATTTTGATAACTGTTTCCCAGTAGACTACGAACACACATGGAATTCTACAGCCAGATTATGGTTCATCCTAACTACTATTCAAACAGGATAGTGGAAGTGGGTTGATGAATACACCATAGAAACATAAGGGCTGAATTGGTTCCTTTTACAGGAGCAGTATATTAAAAAAAGGTATTATCCAATATTTTGAACAGTACGGAATGAAAAGGCAAAGGGCAGTTTTCTGGGATTAGTCACCTCTCAACAGAAACTGACATTGTCCATTGGAGAGGTAAAATCAATACATTTATTTCTAGAAGAGGATTCAAAGAAATCTTACACACCAACTAAAACGGCGAGCTGAACACCTCACAATGAGAAAACAGCAAGAACTGTGATAGATACAGCAAAAAAAGGAGACAAAATAGCAAACCACAGTCAGCTAACGGGAAAGCAAACTGGCTACTACGAACTGGCAGCATAGGCTTCGTAGTTGAGAATTAAAAGAAGCAAAGAGGGATTTCTTCTCTTCAGAGTAATTTTAATGAAATGTTTACCTTTGTATGAGGAAAAAATACGAGCTGCATTTTGTGTTCTTAGGAGTAGAGGACAGCATACAGATAATGCTGTATGAGTAACACTAGAAAGATGGCATGATTCTGTGATATTTCAGGGGCGGTTCAAGACCATACTGCTTTTTGTTCAGAGAAGCTGCATTAATTATAATACCCAAATATGAAGAGATCAAGTATCTTGTATAAGCTAAAGCCCATATTAAATCAACTCATAAACATTATTGCCAAATTTGTGCACAAACTCCAACAAGTATTTCTAACTTGTGCTATCAAAATTCAAGTGGGATTTGTAGGACACAAGAAATCTCTAGAAACATTGTACTTGGAAAAATAAAATGTTCTACTACTTACATTACTAACTGTGAACAAAATCTTTTATTTGTTTGAATGAAAATCTTGAACACTCTCCAAATGCCCTGGAAATAGTCTCCAGTTTGAGAAGTAGATAGTGTAAACAAAGGCAAAGAGAATAAGCTGTATTTCCTAAGAGGTACAAGGGCAAAAAAAATCCTATTATCCTTGTTGTTTGCCACAGAAATGCTATTTACTTGCCTATTTTCATATAATTTCACACTGTGGCAATTTGACTGACAAACCACTTAGCCTTACAAGTATGCATTAGATGTCTGAGTTATATCCTATCCGACCAGCATTAAGACTTTTTGAACTCCTTGTCCATTCCAGATTAACCAACTTCTTACGCTGTTTTTAATTAGATACATGAATGATGCATAAAAATTTTTGTCTTCAAGCACACCATAAATTACTCTTTAACCCTTGACTAGTATGGTTGACATTTAAAAAAGGTTAATTTCTATTACAAGTGTTTTGCTTTTCAATGAAATTTCAACTATTTTCACATTTTTATTTCTTTACCCAGCAACAGCCAATTTCAATGTAGCATTAAAACAGTGAGATATTCACATTACTGCAAAAACAAAAGAAAAGCAAACTATTTTTCTTGAATTGTGTGACCCTCAAAATAAACTTTTAAAATAAATTCTTTATTCAAACGTAGTCAAGTAAAATTGGCAAGTTTAAGTGAAACAACATTTAGGACAGATCAATGTTATGTGTGCAACTCATTTTTCCTTTGACATGAAGGCATCATAATTTCATCATAATTATTATCAGCAGTGTTTCTGCATAAGACAAGATACGGCTACTTCATTTTAATCTCCCTGCTCAAAGACTAGTTTCATGTTTTACTTACTAAACATTATTCAAACTGTCTGCTAAATGGGTATTATTTAATTCTTTATGGATTTCTCTGTTGGGCTTGGTTCTACAAACCAAAACCTTGTAATACAAACGAAGGAATTTATTTTTGCAAAATCTTTGTGAAGCAGAGGTATGACTTGATTTTAGAAATGGGAAACTGAGGCCCAGAGACATCTAGACTAAATTTAACCTGATATGCCTACAGTCAGGTTGCAGAGATTAGATCCTCAGTTGCTATTTATTTCAACTGCATTTGGAATGCTCAGCATAGAATCACAGAATGGTTTGCACTGGAAAGGACCTTAAAGGTAATCGAGTTCCAACCCCCTGCCATGGGCAGGGCACCTTCCACTAGACCAGGTTGCTCAGAGCCCCAGCCAACCTGTCCTTGAACACTTCCAGGGATGGGGCATCCACAGCTTCTCTGGGCAACCTGTTCCAGTGCCTCACTACCCCTCACATCTAATGTAAACCTGCCCTCTTTCAGCTTAAAGCCATTTCCCCATGTCCTATCACTACACGCCCTTGTAAAAAGTCCCTTTTCAGCTCTCTTGTACCCTTCAGGTACAGGAAGGCTGCAGAAGTCTTCATGGAGCCTTCTGTTCTCCAGGCTGAACAACCCCAACTCTTTCGGCCTGTCTTCACAGGAGAGGTGCTCCAGCCCTGGGATCACCTTGTGGCCCTCATCTGGACTCCCTCCAACAGGTCCATGCCCTTCTGTGCAGGGGACCCCAGAGCTGGATGCAGCTCTGCAGGTGGGGTCTCACCAGAGCACAGCAGAGGGGCAGAATCCCCTCCCTCTCCCTGCTGCCCACGCTGCTTTGGATGCAGCCCAGGACACAATTGGCTCTCTGGGCTTGGAGTGAACACTGTCAGCTGTGGTGTGACATGAAAATCACATAATATGTCTCTCAAGAAGGACACACAGAAAGTGAGTACCCCTGAAAATGTTGCAAGAAGTTTTTGCAGCAAGAAAAATTAAGTCAGCACTAATGTGGAGATAGAAAATGTGACAGAGGCTTCCTTGGCACCCATTCAGGCCTTCCTGCTACAGCACTGCGCTGTCTGTTCCAGAAACAGCAGAGATGTAGTCGCCATTCACCACACCTGCTACTGCTGGGAAACACAATTCAGTTTTCTTAATATCTAGTTATTGTCAATATCTGAATAAATGTTGGTGGGGAATTGGCAGAGGCATATTTGGAATTTTTAGCATTACTGCTTCTGGTCCTATCTGCTTCTAGGCCTACAGGCCTCCATCCCTTTGATCCAAGGTCTGCAGAGCAAAAAAGGATCTCTCCACTGAAGTTTGAAGGAGTCTGACTCAAACTTGTAGGCTAACAAAGCCTACAACTCCTATTTCATGCTTACAGTCTTATCTTCCTGGAAGCTGACCACACAGGTAACATTCCTTGTATTTCTGTGTTAAAGGAATACGAACACACGTAAACAGGAACAAAGCAATCAACACTTATAAACTCTGTTCTGTGACTTCGTGGCTTCAAAAGCCACCAATCAAATGAGCAGTGAACCTTCAGGCCAAAAGAGTCAGCAAAAGCCACCACTCAATTTCTTATATTTTTAAAGCATCTTTAAAGTTAAATTTCACCTTTTTTCATTGGTGTTTCCTAGAAATTTTGGTTGGAGATTTTTATAGTTATTATCATTGTAAAGTGAATGGTTGGACTACTTTTTAAACTATGTGAGCAGGAACAAAACATGTTTCCCCATGTAGTATGATCATACTTTCTGCACTAGCATAACTTCAAAGAAGTTGATTTTAGTTAAGCTTGATATTTTTATTTGAGCTAGGAGGATTAAATTTGAAGGGCTTCAAGTACAAGAGCCAAAACTAGTAAGCACAGGTAACAATTATCTTATATCTGACATATATTATAATCTCTGATGTATACAGTATTCAGTCAAAACCTCAGTCTTGTACACTTTAAAGTATAAAAATAAATAAAGCTCTTTCAAATTTCAGATTCAAACTAGGGAGCAACAACTGTAAGAAAAATAAATCTTCATTTCATGAATCCATCTGAGTAGTAAATATCAGACAGTGAACTTATTGTGTGAAGAGCTAGATTTCTGCCTTTGAGCTGAGACAGACACACAGACTATACACCTCTAAGGAGAATCCTTAAAGTGAAATCAGAATGGTTATGGATGACTAACATGAAGATTTGAGAGGATTCATAAGCCATAGAAAGGAGAGGCTGGAACTGAACAAACATTGCACTAAAAACTATTGTTAAACCCAAGTTAGAAATTATTTTTGAAAGTAACAAGAAATGCAAATGAAGAAAGAGGATTTGCATTTCAGATTTTTCTTTGAGCGTCAAAGGCTCAATAGGATAAGATTCCTTTTAGTGCTGTCTTGAATTTGGCAGTCTGTATTGCAAGGCTCAGCACAACACCAACCACCAGGCTCTCCACAGCAGTTATGCACCTGAGAACACAACACTAATTTGGCTGGGCTTGTAGCAGCACTGAATTTTGGAAACCCAAAGATAAGAAAGGGAAATAGAAAATACTGTGAATGAGGACATTCATTCTGCCCTCCAGTTCTTAAAAAAAGGTTTATGGTAATAGTGCTTAGCAAAAAGAAGTTGTTTCCGTGTTACAAAGCGACATTTGAAAAATGGGAAAAACAGGAGGATAACTTAGGGAGCACTGATGGGAACCTACTGACATTTGAGCTGTGCATTGCTGATACTGACACTGCTGTGAATATCTAATTTGATCTCCATGTATTTAAACAGACACTGCCCACTAGTAATACATGTAAATTAAATCACATGCATGGCATTTTACATCAGTGATTACTCCAAAAGCTGTAACAGCAGTAGAAGCTTTGCTCTACTTTGATTCATTGCTATTTCAGACTTTAGACTAATTTTTTATAGATCCTATTACTCAAGCTGACTCTTCAGAGTTAGATTGCTTTGGGAGCTGGAGCTAGAGAACAGTTATACTAAATGTTATTATTAGTGTAACACAATGCAAAATAATGTCTGGCTTCTCAAACAAGCTGATTTAAGTAGCAAACAAATACATTCTAAACACTGTATGCTGGTGAGCAGTGTAATACTGGATTTAAAAAGAAAACAGTGGTTTACAAAAAAACCCTCACAGTTACATCCAATCAAGCCAACTTTATTGCCATAAAGTCCAAGGTATGGTACAGGACAAGAAAACGGAAAATACCCCTTTGCTTAAATGGATGTATTTACAGTGAAATAATGGCAAGACTAACACTGGAAAATGCAAAGGAGTCTAAGCTATAATCAAACAAAATGAAAATGACATTGGTAGCTCTTTGGCTTGATCTAATTTGTTTCATAAAGGATTGCACATCTCTACCATAAGGCAAGGTGAAATGTCTTCCTATTTTGTGGCACAAGAAGCAAGGGGGAATATTGATTAAAAATTGAAACATAAAGATGTGTCTTGAAACAAAAACTAGGGAAATTTAAATTCCAGATGGGAAAGGATAGAAATTATTTATTTGCTCTTTCTCTGATAAATGCAGACCTGGAAAGCATTTTACCGTAATAAAAATCAATAAAAAGTATTAGAATTTTGTTAAGTTGAATAGATAAGGTTTAAGTCAAAATCTCCAACATGAAATGAGATGCTGTTCAAAACCTCATCTTCTACCACTCTTCCAAATGTTAAATAGTTTTTTTTTGTAAATTAACTTAGTGCTTGAATTGAATTTACTAGTACAGAATGAAAGTGCAAAATGTTAATGTGAAGGGATAATTTTATTTGGCAGAAGTCAAAAGCTAAGTACCGTGCACAGAGAAGCTGTAGGTTTAAGTAAAATTTTGCTTCTATTTTGTATGTGTGAACTAATAATGGATCTAATTTGAGATTCAGCAATGGGTGAACAAAGATAAATAGTATTTAAAGTACAAATACAGCAACATTTGTTAAAGAATTTAAAAAAATCATTTAAGATGTCATTAATCAAAGTTATTAATGCATACTTTGATCAGATTATTGCAATAACACACTGTCCTTCCTGACGTAACATGGAAATTTTGCCATACTCTATTCTCACATGGCAGAGAGAATGCTAGAGAAGATGTTTTGTAATCCTAATCCTAAACGAATCCTAGTATCATGAATGAAGATAGCACTAGCAAAACTATTTTCTATGAATAAGGAAGACCACTCTTTTTTCATAAATTTTTGTATTTTAATGTGCACTGAGGAAACTGTTTCTCTAAAAGTAAGAATTTTAATTAATTAATTTTTCTTAAGCCTAGAGTAAGGTGGTACTATTAGCAAATCAAAATGCAATCCTTTAAATGGCAATTGCCAAATACAAAGGTCTGAGTTCTTGCTCATGTTTGAAAGAGAAATACCTATAAATTCTAATTTTATTTAAAAACTCATTGTTCTATTAGCAACTGCAAAAAAACCCCAAAACAAAATCACAGAAAACCAGGAGTAGATAGTGCCAACATAGTTGGACAACCCCCAAATGATTACTGGATCCTTATTGGCTCTGTTGTGTTCATTTATTTCTTGGAAAAACATTATTTCAAATTTGAAAGAGCATCTCTACAAAGTATGTGGCATTCACAAGGCAACAAGATAGGGAATCTGAATTTAATGCAGAAATTTCTGTTCAATGGCTCAGTATATGAATGTCAGATGTAATGAACCAAGTTCTCTATCTGCTGGACTTCTGCATGAAATCAGAGAAAAGAACAGGGGACCTGCTTACATTTACTCAGTCTGTGCTATGTAGAGCCTATTTACAACAGATATCAACAGTGAGCTTAGCATCCTGTACCTAAAACTGAATTCAGGTTCTATGCTGGTGGTAAACATCTGAAAGCCATAGCTGCAGTTTGTGGTCTTTCAGCACTGCCTTCTATTCAAACTAGTCTAAACAGAAGGAGAACCAGTCGCTTACCCGGCTTTAATTCTGAAGAACAAGGTTCAGTTATTTACAACATTTTGTAATGTACACTATATAAAATACTTTAACCTGCAGCACTTAAGAATCTTCATGCAGTCTCTGAATGGTCTTCTGAAGTCAACTACCTATTGCAGGAAATAGTATTTCCTCTTGTTCTCTGAATACTGCTCCTTAATTCCCTGTACTGCTGACTCTATGTTATCAGGTAAGATAATACAGTTCTCTGCTGTGTTATTAACAATGCTAAATATACAATTAAATCCCTATCTTTATGGAAATAATATTCTTTGTGGGAGAGAGAACTAATGCAGTATTCTGCAGATCTTTCACAATAAAACACATCTCGTTCTAACCACTCAATGAGTGTTATAAAACATATGACAAGCTATGGACCTCAGTGTCTTCCTCTGAAAAACTTGATTTTTTAGAAAGCAGGGAGTAGCACTGCAATAAACATTTTGTTGCCACTATCCTTCCAACAAGCAGATCAACAGGTTTCCTTCATTACGCTTTTAGCCAAACACACAGCGCATGCAAAAGCCAGAGGACAGGGAGAGAGAGGGAGAGAGAAACTGATGCTGCTAATAGAAAGTTTGAGACACAAATGAGAATAAAAAATGGTGCCATTGCATAACACTACCTAAGTGTAATTTTATAAATTAGATTATGGACCTTCATTGAATAATCTGTTCAATTTACACTGTGGATGATATTTTTAAGGTATAAGCTGATGTCAGAGTACTTCTAAAAATTTACATGAAGCCGATTTGATTTAATACCTAAGTGAACTACTACTATTTAAAATAAATTACTATGTTTTGTGACAACTGAATAATAAGTAAATTACAAATCTATTCTACACATACTATATTGCACAACTGTTAAGTCATTATAAGTCCTAATTAATAATTTAACTCTTAGACAAACCCTTTAAGTAGTCCTGCTAACATCCACAAAAATTACAGGCATGAAGCTAACTGGTTTTCATCAAGAGTGAAAAACTTTATTGCACACTGTGAAATTTAAAGAGAATATAAACTTATATTTTATCATCATACTACTTTAGAGAATTAAAGCTGTAATTCTCTTGACACAAGGAAATCTCTTTTTAAAGAAACTCACTTCAACTTCACTGAATTGAACCAAAGACAAGACCCCATTACAGACAAGGGGAATTTTTATGGGGCTGACTGGGGCTAAGAGGGTGTATAATACTCTTATACTATAATGCCTGCAACTCAACAAGTTCTCTGTACCTAAAAGCAAGCAGAAGTTCCTAAAATCTTTCTGCTCGTTACTCTCAAATAGGCATCAGTTGACCACATTGGCAGTTCCACTCATGCTACTGGTGACAATAAAAAGAAACAGATGAAAAGAAGCTTTTTCTAATTATTGGACTCTGAGATGCAAAATAGCCTCTACAAGGATGTTTTCTATGAAAAACACAGGCAGCAAATTCTACCTCAAATTCTTCGCAATGCAGAATACACAGGTCCTATTTGTCTTCTCCTGGAAGATCTTTTACTTCTTCAATCAAAGACCTTCTATATGACAGGAAATCCTTGATAGTAGACTTACTTTTCTTTTTGACAATCTGAATTCTACAAGTGCCAATTAATCCAATTCCAAACCTTTTCTCAACAACTAAAATTGTGAGGAAATTTTTTACAATTAATCTAATACACCTATTTCCTAAAAAGAGATTTCAGAAATCATTTATATGCAGTTCTTTCTTTTATCTTTCATTGTACCTTTGTCAGAAGGCAGGTTCATCTGAAATCTCAGCACTGATTCCATTTCTCTTGCCATTGTGTTCCAGATATCCTCTGATGATCCAAAGCTATCTGATGATGACTCAGATGCAGAAAATTAAGAAGCTCTAAACTTGATGCTTTAAGAATTAGCTTAAGAAAAATATTTTTCTTGGAATAAGAACCACAGAAATATGTGTGGACACAAAAAACAACCTTGAGGTCCTATCAGAAGTGTGGTTCTTTTTCCCCCCCTGGGTATGAGACATCATGTAATACACCACTACTAATTTTCTTCCCATGATCAAAACTACTGGCAGGCTTTTGGAGTTGATTTAACAATACTTCAGTT
Source organism: Struthidea cinerea (assembly GCA_013397865.1). Lineage (NCBI taxonomy): Eukaryota > Metazoa > Chordata > Aves > Passeriformes > Corcoracidae > Struthidea > Struthidea cinerea. Next base: position 51,558 of record VZTI01004803.1, read on the forward strand.
TGGGAGATTTTCTATCATATAATTTAGAAGTCAAGATGTTTACTCACAGCAGCCTTTCCCATTTTCCAAAATAACAGACGATGATGTTGAGTATTGTTTGACATGCATCCTGACATTAAGCAGTATTTTTGAATGAAGAGTCTCTTAAAAATATAGAAACTAGTCTACAAATCCTTTATGGACCCCAGAGAACCTCCAACCCCTTCCTGACTCTACAAATAGTTACAATGGCCACAGTTATCTTCAGTTTCAATTCATTTATTCCTTTGGATCTGTCAGTGGCTCGAATGTTCTGCTGAAAAATACACAGGGTGGTAGTCTGCCACTAGAGAATAATGTATCCATATTTTTTTTACACATGGTGCTTTTTATATCTTGTACTGTGTGTTTTGTGAGCGTGAAATTCTGATCAGCTACTGCACCACAAGATCTGGTTCAGCAGACAGCCAGGCTATTTGCAGTCTAGATATGAAGATCTTGCCTTTGGACAGGGTATAAAGGATGAATTGCTTGCACAGTCTTGCCACCTTGATACTTCAGATAGTAGATTCTTTAGCACAAATTGCAAAGCAGTGATAGTTGTGGAGAAAGCAAAAAGGTTTTTGGAATCTGATCAAGCAGGAGACCCATACATGCTGACCAGTCATCAGCTGCAATACGTTGGTTTGTATTTCTTCTGAAGACAGTGATCCCTCCATAAAGTGGAGGGAAGGACAAATGGCTGAAGTTGCAGGCAAAGCAAGAAGATTCCAATTTCCCTGAAAGTGATTTATTGACTTCATCATCTGTAAGAGCATCTTCATAATTTTTGCTGATATGAACTATGAAATTCCTGTTGATCCACTCCTTTTTCTTAATTTCATACAGATATTCAGAGGAACAGAGTGAGGATGGCTTCTGTCTTGCACCTGTAAGCACTAAACTTAACTTCTTGTTCTGGTATTAGCTTAGAGAAAAGTGTCTTTGTATGCATGTGAGTATAGTAAAATTTATTTATTCCATATTGGTGTTTTGATGATAATCATGATAAAAACAGTGAGGCTTTCATATAATACAGTGACAAGGCAGAATGAACTGCAGAATACATATCAGGTGCTTGTAAGAACATATACTTGATTATTTTTAAAACTACTTGTCTGTTGGTAGAGCCAGACAGCAACTATTGATCTATACAGATCTATGACAGGAAAACTGGTAAGCATCTTTCTTCTTAAGAACTGTTCTATTAGATCTTTTGCCTATTCATACACTGAAACTATAATAAACTTTTATTACTAAGGATGAGGAAGTGCTAGGAACAATTGTTTGCTGAAGCTGAAACTTTTGAGAACAAATTACACAGTCAGCAAGGTACAGGTCTTCCTGCTTAGGGACAAAGTGATTGAGTAGTGAGCTCTTTATGTTTGCATTTTTAAAATTGCTCATGAATAGAACATTCAGAACAGGTCTAGAACCTGGCCCACGGTGTGAGATAGAGCAAACTGTTAACTTCTTATGGCATCTTGTCAACTTTAAGGGATTCTTTTAAAATACAGAATAAATAACTGTACATGCTCAAGACTGATTCAGTACAGCAGAAAACCTTAAGTCCATCTTTTTGATACTTATCCATTTATCAATTATAATCATATTCTTAAACCTAATCTTCACACTGTAGGTCATGGAATTAATTTTACAGTATTTTATAAACTTTTTTTTTATCCCATGATGTTGTGAATTCTAGTTTATCTTAACATATTTCTTTTTTCTTCCCCATTCTAATTACAATTGAAAGTATTTCCACTTTTAATTCTTGTTAAGACGGTTCCTGCCTCATTATAGAAGACCATCATGAAGCTGATATGGAAGTATTTAAAATGGTACATGCATTTTGGCAGGTACCAACTTGAGCCAGAGCTTTGGGAATTAATAATGAATGTCAGGTGTCATAAACCCGCCTATATCTAGACAGGTAATTAGCAATCATAACCTGATGGCCATCTTTACAGAGTCCTTCCAGTTTCACTGTCCAAAAATGGGTCAGACTAACAAGTGAAGTGTTTTGAAGCCTTGACATCTGTAAGTTTGTTATTTTCACTTAATGTAAGAGATAACTAAGGATGCTTTTATCATATAATTTATGCTCATATGCTATGCAGTAGTTGCCTAACTACTGGACTAGACATCATGGTGGTGCAGTGATTTTAAAACCACGCTGAACATGGTTGCAGATTGATCATGCAAAATCTGCCCCCCCAGCTGATTTTTCCCCACTTGTGCACAGTACAATGCAAAAAAAAAGAAAAAAGTAAATAAAATCAAAAAAGTGTGATGGGTGAGCAGGTCGACTGTGTGAGAGAACACGTGCAAAGTATACCTCAGAAACACTATAGGTGGATGAGCACGAAGGGAGTCGAGCCTGGTTGTGCAGTGGGGAAAAGAAAACATTGTTAAAAAAGAAATGGTGGCACAGTAAGGGTCTCAGAAGGTTTTCTGTATAGGTGGTTCCAGCACTGAGATAGTGGCAGGGGGTTCATAAAGTTTCCATGACCAGCTATTTCAGAAACTCCAAATTTATGCCTTTTAAGGTGGAAGCTTCTTAAACAAAAAAAAATTGTATTTGAAAAATAATTAAAACTAATGATGAATTTGAAGACAAATATAAATTCTTCCTCCTCTAAATATCTGACAACACTATCTTTAGGACAATAAGGTATTCTAGGATGAAACTTTACTGATCTGTTTCATTTAAAAGTATTAGTTTTTTCTAACTCTGCAAAGGAGTGGGTGAAAACCCATAAGAGGCTCTGAATATCTTTATGTGTTGACATACTCAGAAACAGCATTTTGACAAGGGAGGTTTTTCTTCAATCTCACTGCCCCAAAAACCAGAATAATTTGCAAAGCTCAATGACTAACGGCCAGATACAGGTCAGTAGAAATCTGCAGATTATGCCCCTAAGCAATGTAAAGTGTGTGATTCTTGAGGGACTCTGTCCACTGTCAAGAGCTTTCAGTGCAAGTTAACACAAGTTAATTGGTAACACTACAGTTTTACTGATTGCTTAAGACACATTTTGTTTATACACGATAGTCATTATTCTAAACTATTAATCACTCAGACATAACTCTAGTATTAAAAAAGGACCCTCCAGTAATTTATAGGAAAATCCTTTCTTTGGGTGAAAATATTTCATGTTTCACTGTCTGAAGGAGTAAAAGTAGCCTAATAAATGAGACGTTAAAAAAAAAAGGTTCTTATAAATGTACTAAAAATCGTGTCTTGATTTTTTCCTAGGGGCGAAAAAATGAATTATCAGAAGCCTTAGCAAAATGTCCTTAGACTTAACAAACAGTTTGGATAAATTTATGGTAAAGAGGAATCCAGCAAGGATTTCCACACAGGTTATTAGTGACCACTTGCTGACTTAGGTATATGATGGACTGAGCAGAGACCATAATATTCACAAGAAGTCTTTCAAGAATATTTTTCAGTTTCAAATGTGTATTTCATTTTTTTTCATTGAAATATAAAATATTACTTCCAGGAAATTTCTACAGTCACATTGGTCTGTGCTAATTTATGTCTCCATTAAATATACAACTTTTTTTTTTCTTCCTTGGAAAGTTTTTTATACTCCAAAAATATTTTTGCTCCTTTCTGGCATTCTGTATTTCATTTGCTCTTCTAGATAACATTACTAAGGAAATTTTAATCACTTCACATCATCTTAAATATTCATACACACTCAGCATTTTCTTCAACTGGTGAAATGCTTTCTTAAACTGATTTTATGAGATGATTTGCAGAAGGATTAAGACAAAAATAGAAAATTTCTTCAGACAAACAGCAAGACTGAAAAACACAGTTTTAGGAAATCAACTGTTATTCTTAAACAGTCTATTTTATAATTACAGAAAAAAAAGAAAAAAAAAATATCCTCTTCTGACAAAGCAAAAACTTTCTAAAAATATTGCTTTGAAATCTTTCTAAGAAAGGTAAGGTGTGCTTTTGCTCAGAACAGGCGTGCAGCTATTCACCTAAGACTACTGGATGAGGCTCTAATCAAGACTTTCATAAATAATGTCCAGCCATTGTTCCCATGGTTTGTCTTTCAACAGCATAGAATAAAACATTAGCCTCAGTTTTGCAGGTGAGGATCCAAAGAATGCATGAACAGCAAGAATCATCACAGCATCAGTTTTTTACATATCAGAAACTAGATACACAGAAACAACAATTATCAGAAGGTTTAGAACCATACTCCACAAAAATCTGAAGAACTTGGTTCATGTTGTCTACTCCTCACACCAACTTACAAGGGGCATGCTAGACATTTGTGCACTTTAATCTTCTCTGAGGCAACTACTCTAAGTAGAAGGCTATCACTTTCCTTGTCAAAGTATCTTGTAATCTAATTATCCATATTTTCATTAATAATGGAACCATTTAACTTCAGTCTTATTCCAATTAGAATTTAATAACTTTAAGTAATATTGTATTTTCTTTTTCATAGTTCCAATTCTATAGAAGCAAATGATAATACTCCCCTCAATAAGACAGCAGTTATTTTTTTTCTTGCTATGCTCAAAACCACACACATACACAATTTTCCTTAATCTCCTAATGTTACTTCCAATTCTTTTCTTCTTATTCATACATGCTTAGACTCTCAATGTACCCATTTCATTTTCTCATAATGATGAAATCAAAGGTATACTGAAGTGCTGTAGTTCCAAACTGACTTAATCTTGAGGAAAGGATTATGCTCACAGCACATGGGGATTACTGTTTATCTTCAATAGGATCACACAGTGTGACTGTTTAATCTGCTGCACACTTATAATTTCCTGATCATTTCTATGTCACTGCCTTTTTGCTAACTGGTGTCCATTTTTAAGCATCTACCTGATTTCAGGATTTTGTTAGTGTACTGTTTCTGTGTTATTAAAATTAAATGTCAATATGTTTCCAAGCTCCTTTGATGTTTCTGCAATCTATCACCTACTCTACTTATGATTTGTTGTCATATATGAACTTCAGTGACTGTTTCGTCCAGTTTGAGAGAGGGGGCAGCTCTCCTTATTTGGTATGCTACCTGACAACCTCTACATATCATGTTACGTAAAGCCAATGTGCTGGCATTTGGGCTCTTTTCCCTCAAAAACATTCAATTTAAGGGGTCAAATTGTCACTCACAGAAATTCACCACTGTGAAAATTCTTTTAAAAGAGCTATATACACCAGCTGAGAACCTGGTTCAAATGCTGCAAGAGTAATTTGTTTTCAGTCTGAAGGCCTTACTTGACTCAGATCCTTAACTAAGTGAATGTTAGGATCAAGAATAAAGAGTCATGTAAATTAATCCTTCATCATGGCCAAAGAAGGCAGGTACTTAAAGTAAGACAGAAAATGCATGCAGGAGACCACAGACTCTGAAACACACCAGTCTGTATGAAAAATTAGAAGCCTGTTTCCATTTAACATAATCTATTGAAAGTATTTGGCCACTGCTATGAATTCTGAGAACATTTTTCCAGAAAAAAACCCCAGAGTCTTTGACTTGGAACCATACTGGTTAAAAACCACAAAAAATTGCTTGGCATATTACTTGGGAACTCTGTACTTGGATATAATTTTTTTTCTCATAGGCTTTCTATAATATTTTTCTGCAGAAATTAAACTTGTATTTAAAATTCGCAGAGTAATTCCACACTTCCACAGGGGTATCAAATTTGGGAGGTGTTATGAGTTATAAAATATAAACAAGTCAACTCTTTTACCATTTCTCGTGTCAGTAGCAACCGCACTTACTTGCTACTGCTACATTAATTTCAGCAGTGGGGGAACGCTACCATGTCCAAGTGATAGAACACTAAGTTTTCTAAACAGTTCAGTGTCAAACTGGTCACTGCAAGGGGTCAAAGTATTAAGTCATGAAAAGAACTGCAAGATGAATGAACTTCTCAAGAAGTAATGCAAAACCAAACCTTAGGTCAGGATATCTCCCTTGTAAATGGCTATGCATTGTTGTTGATATTAAAAGACATTAAAACTGGAAACTACTCAATCACCAAAATTCCTTAATTAACTAAATTTTCATGCATGTTTTCAGTGCAAGTTTATTTCAGATATCCGGCAAGCTTTCTAAATTTTTGGTGGCATCTGTGATATTCTGCAGAATTCCAGTGTTTCCTACATATTTCCAATGGCCTTTGAATTTAATCTGGAAAGAACGTCTTTGCAATTCATTCTGGAATAAAGGTTCCACCTTAACAGTATTGTGCAATAGCATTTAATTTTCACTTATGGGGCTGGCCATGAGACACTACATGCTCCCCCTCCCATACTATTCAATACTTTTGCCACATTGTAGGAGTACCAAAAACCTACATCTAAAACCCTTTCCAAAAGCATTATGGAAAAAATGAAAATTATTGAAAAAATGAACTATTAACAGGTCCCTTATTATTTTTTCTCCAATTGTCCACGATTGAGAACTGTCCACTATTTCTTCTCTTTGATCAGTCATTTGTATATTGCCTTTCAAAATGCTCTCATCTAGAACACCCATTATTACTGCATGAATCAGAGCAGCGGTGACGAAGCAGCAAATTTTAGCAATGTGTTCTGCTTGTTTCAAGAAACTTAAAGGCATATGCAGAATATATGGAATATTTCTTTATTTACTTACATTCCTTACTAACTGACTAACTTCCATTATGGAGGGTATGGTCATGAACTAACAGATAAAGTGGCACAGAGGAACAGGACAATTTCATGACAACTAATGTTGTCATGCTGCCATGGCTAATGTAGTCACAGCTTTTAATTTGAAATCTTTCCTCATTTGAAATTCTGTGAAATAATGGAGGATTAGAACACCTTTTTTGTAGTACAATGCTTCATGGCTTTTTTTTTCTGACTTTACATTTATTTTTTAAGTACTAAGTCATGAATTTAAGAATGAGTAGTCTAAAATAAAGGAACTTGCTTTGTCTTGATTGTGAGTTATCTCCCAATCTAAAATATGAAACAGTTTATTCCCCCCAAAACTTGATTCCTAAGAGATTTGCCAGGAAAAAGATACTGTCCTTTAATCAAATTGATTTTATAGAAAACTGCAAAATATTAGCAGCTCAATGTTCTTGTATTTGGCCAGTAAAAGATTATAAACTCAAGTATTTCTACTTGACAATAAGCAGTAATCAACTGTATGTCAGATACAAAGCTGTATATGCAAAAGCACCCAACAGGGGCAAAAATTATCAAATCATTTTCATTACAAAAATTATCTTGCACCATATAATCTTAGTGAATTATGCATTAGAATGATACTTCTGAGAATGACAACAATCATAGTGTATGGAAGACAAAGGGGACATGAATCTAAAGAAATTATTGAGAGACCCTTCAGTGGATGGATGTGCAAAGGGATAAAGTGTTATTAACTTTCACATCTACTCTGCTACAAATTTTTTCCTAATTTTCATTATATGCAAAATTACGTGGCTTAAAGACACTTCTATATAGAATTGCTGAAAAGCTGTTCTTAATTTATGAGGTGAACTACTCAACAAGAGGCACTGCTGTCTGTATTGTCATGTTGGATTTGACTTGCTTTATTAAATATTTCTGTGAATATTGGGTGACTTTATAGGGTGTAATGACTGATGTACTAGATCCTAATTCTTTTTTCACAACTTTTTTTCATTAAAGGACAAATGTGACATAGAAGAAATATGCTGCAGAATTTTTTGCATTAGTCTGCTAAAAAACAAGCAACAAAATTTGCATAGCTGTCATTCAACTAAATATTGACCCATTTTGTGAGATAAAATAGGGACCCAAAAAGATTGACGGCAAAGACAGAGGTACATGTGAACCTATATGCTTTTGGGTTACCTTGTATCGGCCATAGTTTTGGTTCAGGAAAGACTATCAATCACTGGCAGAAGGTATTTTTATCCTTTAAATTAAGGGTATCTGTTTTATTCATTGCTAAGTTTAATATTGAGGAAACTTTTAGATATGCAACTTTGATTTTGGAAAGGGATTTTTTTTTTAGTTTCTGTAAAGTCAAGCAGTTTGATTAGCATTCATTAAAATGCAGTAGGATATTCTTTACAACAGACTCTGTCAGTCAGGTCAGGTTTCTCACATACATTAAAATGAAACCCCAGCTAGAAAAGAAAGAAAACACAAAGGAAGAAATAGAGAGAAAGGAAAAAGATGGGGATGAGAGGACGAACCAATCATATTTGGTGTTACCAGCCAGCAGAAGTTTTAAAAAAAAAATCAGATCACCGAGTGAAATCGTACATTTACTCGGAGAGAGCATCCTTTGACATTGCCTTCTGGGTGATCTCTGAGCTCCTCCAGCTTTCGATGGAGCTACATGTAAACATCAGAAAATGAATTGAAAAAGCAACCTGTTCTCTGTCACCTTTTTTTTTTCCCTTCATTTTTCTTTTGCTCTTTATTTTTGTTTGTTTTATTTTGTTTTTAATAAATCATAGCATAATGCATTTCTCACTGCCTCTGCCAAAACATTTCAAGACATCAAAGTGCTTTGAATAACACAGACATACAAGGCTCAGTAAACTTGGAATCTGGAAGCAAGACATCTTTGCTTAACATGGCTCTTTTTCACTACAGGAAAAAAAAAAGAAAAATCAAGGGAACTATAATTCTAAAGCTACTGAATCTCTGCTACATTGTTTATTTATTTATTTGCTTATTTATTGGTAAGGCTGTGTTCTAGAATTTATCTCCATAAAAAGATTTTTAGAGGTAAATTTTTGTGTTCGGGAACCTCAATTATGATTTCCCATTTTCTATAAGGAAGATTTTCTGTCTACATATATATTTTAGGTCATGGAATTAAATCCTGGGAAATCAGATAAAGAAATATTAATCTGAAATGAGCTATCAATGGGTCTTCATAATAATAGGTGAAACTCACCATCTAAATAAACTACATCTTCTGCATATGTGCATGCATTATGCATCAAGATTTGTATGTGATGACCCATGCCTTAAAATGCCCAGGTCACTGCAATTACGTACAGAATTTTCAAAAACATCACAGAAACTGTGGCTGTCTTGTATTTTTCTCCATGTGAATTCAGTGGTCCTGAATGTCTCCCACTGAAACAGAGCCTCATTCATGTACATTGCTCTTCTCATCTACACTGTAATTAAAACATCTTCCCAAATCACAGGATGAAAAGATAAAGCCTCACAGACAGTGAGGAATGCTACAGATGCCTCTAGCTAGAACTTGTATAAACAAGTAGCAACTGGCTTCTTGTTCTACGCTAAGATCAATTTAATGGAGGCATTACCGGAAAGACGTGCATAATTAATCCTTTCCCTCCCCTTCTTTGTGCTCAGTGAAATAATATTTTCACAATGAGCAGCTGTAGAGCAGTGTTAGAGAACAGAGAGGATGGCTTGTCCTGGAACAAATGCAATACACTTACATACAAAACCAAAACCAAAACAAAAGATCATAAACCAAGACGGCAGGAAAGGCAAGGAGAATGCAGAAGAAAAAATAAATAATTAGTGGTTGAGAAGGTGCTAAAAGGAAATAAAGCAGGAAAAAAGTGAAAAATTGGATAGCTGAAATAGAGGCAACTCTTGAGATCAAAATGGCTTGGACTGCATATGATCAGCACCTTGGTTCAAAACCATTTATCAGGGTGTAACACTCTGCATCGTGGGTACTGGTTTAGATATCTGCCTGTTCTGTTGAGCAATCTAAATATTTTTGCATGTTTATACAAACATTAAAAAGCAGAAGATACTTACTACCAGCAAAACAGTGGCTCCATTCTTATTATTAGTCTCATGTGAATCTCTTTCATTTCATCTTTATCTACTTTGATTTTTTTTCTAATTTAAAGACTATATATATATATGCATATACGTGAAAGATTCAACTCTCTTGTAAGGGTCTTTTGCAGAATTAAATGCAAAAAGTGTGAACACTGTAAAAGTTTAATTATGTTTCAAGATGGGAAGCAGTAGTTTGAAGATGAGTAAATCACTTCTCCATGTAACAGGCAGTTATAAGACAACAAACAACATAGAGCAGAGAAGTGGTTTAATCATGATCACCAAATTACAGGCACTTTAAAAAGGTTGTTACTATCTCTTACTTCTAGTGACATCCAAAGCTACCTAACTGGCAGCCTGCCTTCAATAGGTTGTTCTATGTGTAGCACAGAAACAAACAAAATGTGACCCAACAGCAATAAGAATACTGAAATAAAAATGATGGGATGGTGAGAAATGGAAAAGCCCCTTCCCTCCCTCCCCACACCTCCCCCTTCAAAAGGAAAAGTGTAGGCTATAGAAGAAAACTTGCAAAATAAATGTTAGAAACATATTTACTTTGAGGGATCCAACTCTACTAGCAACTCCTTTGCTTTCATCCGGCCGTCTAATTTGCTACAATGGGGGAAGATGGGTAAAAAAGACAGAAGAATAAAGAAAAAGTGAACTTAAAAAAATTTCCACACAATCAGTTAGCAGTACATGCAAGACATCAATTTGACTCTCTGAGACACCTCTAGAGGACAAAGACACAGACTCTAATTTCTGGAATAAATGACGCTTTATCATGGCATTTTAAATTTACTTTGTTGATCACTTCTTTCTCAATATATTACCAATCTGGCACATACGTTGCATGCTGAATTCACTAACATTTTTGAAAGAATACATGTTACTTATCTGACTTGGATATTAAGAATAACGAAGTTCTAAAATGTTTACTGAAGAAAAAAACACCCTATACCTTCTACAAATCATATAAGGAGAGTATGCTACAACTGGGAGCCTGCAAGTATCATGACTGATACCTGACAGAATGAATACAGATTCCTATTGACCCAGGCCTAGAGATTTTAGCCACTGCTATCAAGATTCCCAGTTAAAAATTATGCTGCCCAACCAGAAAATTTTAATGCCAGACCAACATTAGATATTTTAAATACTTAAATACACTACGTATATGACCCCCAGCATCTCCTATCTGATTACTTTTCCTTTATTATGTATGTTTTTTCCTAGATGATGTAGAGGATGGAAGAAACGAATGAGGTAGCTGCTCAAAAGGCTTCATATTTTTAGAAGCATGTAAAATAAAACATTCATTTACAGCAAAAGTTCTTTTCGGAATTTCTTAATCTGGTAAATAAACCTCTTTTACTGACAAAGTGAACATGTGCCATTTGAAGTAGAGAGGTAGAAGACAATAAAAATTACTTTTGTGACATCCTAATAGTCTGAGCCAAGATTGAACTGAAAGTTATTATCTTAAAATCCCATGCAACTGAGGTGAACCCTTTCAAATCATAGTAACTGTCTTTAAGAAATCTCAGCAAGGAAGCCAAAGATTGAATGAACCATGGAAATTCAACTATGCTTTATGCTCTCTGGAGCACACTAGCAAGGCACAAGTTAAATTGTCCTGTTTGTTTTTACTTGACCCACGCAAAACAGAGAAATTCCTATTCAAAAAACAATCAGCTGAATGCTTTGTTTTTTTACTTGTATTTGATTCTCAAGAAAACAATGCAACTAAACAATATTTTAACAATTTGGGTATTTAGTTCTTATAGGATGTCCATTAGCAAAATACACTGGAAACATTTATGTTAATTGTTGCTTTCCTTCTCTGGTCTTATGGCATTAAAATAGCATCTGATTTGAACTCTCAAGTGAAACACCCACATTACTGTTATCATGGGACTCCAAGTAAATCTCTAATCAATTCTAGTATACAGACCAAGAAGAAACCATCATTCTTAAATAAACTCTGTCTCCTTTAGAAGACACATTCAACTAAAATATATGTAGTTGTAACTGAGTTACTATGTATTAGCTACGTATTTCCTAATTGAGAAAAAAAGGCGTGCCTCAATTTGGAAAAAGATCCTTATCTCAACAGAAAACATAATGAGCTACAGCAAAGATGCTTTCCCAATATCCTGTTTGAGGTACTACCAGTCCCACATAATAGGACATAATCCAGTAGAACTGCAATTCATGTTACCAATTTGAAACATTAAAAATGAATAATAAATTTAGGTTTGTTTGGAAAATGAGAAATAGGAAAAAATAAATGCTTATAATCTTACATAATGTCATGGAACTAGGGCATTAAGAAAAGTGCTACATAACACAGAAACTTGAGGAAAAGTTGTGACAGCAATATGCATTGCCCCTCAGGGAAAAAGGTTTTCTTGCATTACTCACCAATTGTGGCTGCTCAAGTGGTTCTGAAGGTTTAGGACTCAGACAGAAATGAGACTGGAGATATTATAGGTGCATATAACTAATATTATTTAGTCTATCTTTCTTCAAAATGTAGATAGAAATACATATACAATGTGTACAGTGCGAGCAATGAAGTTCTAAATGTATATATAATTTACAAGCAGATAGTCTAAGCTCAAGTCTTGTTTTACATCCATGGCGCAGTTAACACATACGACAGCATGTTTTCTACAGGAACATTGCAGAGTGCAACTTGAATGCTTCTCAAGGGATGAATCAGAATTATATGAGTATTGCACAAACTATACTACATCTGTTCTGGGAATTAAATAGGGTATTACCAAGAAGGCAAGGGATAGCAGGAATAAAACCCCATATCTTTTTCATGGCAAATACCACAAAAAGGAATTCAGGTATATTCTTATCTTTCTCTGGTCAACTGTAGGATGATCTAGAAGTTATAATTCAGAAAATGGCATGGATTATACATTCCTTGTTTTTCAGAGACTCAGCTAGACACAAGAACCCCATCACAGATGAACACTGGTAAATGGAAAAGATTGTGATGAAAGATGTGTGTAAGTGGTCTAAATCAAAAGTATCTATACCACAACACAAGCTAAATAAGTGGATTAAGAGATGAGGCAGGAGCAACACCAAGTAGCTATGGGCAAAATGTTACCTGAAAAACTTGAGGGTTTTGGAACACTCTGAATGTGATGAATGAAGATACTCAATGTAATGAAGGAAGAAGGGTGCTGTGTAGGGAACATTCCAGGAAACTAGGAGAGTATAATGCACTGACAGTTTATAAATGCATTATATTTACACCCCTTTCTTATTCACAATGGAGTAACAGCAGGAGTTAATAGCTAAAAATCAGCTACAGGTATCCCTATCTTGATATCTGAAGAACAAGGCGGAATTACAGTTGGAGTAGAATGAGATAGGAAGCCAGTCGAAGAAAACTTAGGAACCAGAACCAAACAGTGAGCAAAGAGGAATGCTCAAATATGGTTAATGGATTTGTTAGAAGGTGGGTGAACAGAAAATGTTTTCTAAGCAGAAGTCTTGCATATGGTTTCAGTGTTATTCTGCTACCTTCTACTTAATAGAGCACATGAGAAATGAACCCGTAATTCTTCCTCCTTAATTTTACTCCAGAAAAAAGAATTTAGAAGACCTAATCTTAAATATATATATCTAATGTAACTAATCTATCAGTTATACTTGTCATAAAGAAAGAACATCTCTGAACAATTAGCTAATCTGAGACTCTACCTTTTGCTGGATTTATTTAAAGAAAGAGTTCCACAACAGGAGAAATAGCCTCAAACATTTAACACTATCTATCTTAGAGTCCTTCCCCTTTCTGATAATATACTCTATTTGTGCGACTCTAATTTTTCCCTGCTCACACTCTGACAAAGAAATTGGAATTTTGCAGGACCTAAGTCTTTCAGAAAAGTGCTCTCCCATCCACATTTGCCAAAAAGCTAAACCTCTGTCAGACTTTTCTCCAAAATCCTGGGCAACACATGAATGGTTCATAATGAGAACATCTTTTTGATATGATTAAATTACTCAATTCTGAAATTGAATAAATGCAAAACTCACAATGGAAATTTTTTACAGCAGTAGTTTAAAAAGGTGTCAAGTAACTTATTCCATGACCTGGGCATGCGATGTTGGAATTATCATAATCAAACGTAAGAGATTATACTACACAGCATCCAAATCAAATTCAGATTATTTGCTGTACACATAAGAAAAGCATAGCTGTTCTTCCACTTGATTACTACTGCAGAGATCAACGATGAATGTTGAATAAAGAAAACTACTAATATTACTTGTGGAACATCACTGGGTTTGCAAAGAAATGTTCCGGCAGGTATGTTATACCACGTATCCCTGACAACTGTGCTGACAAGCATTTTCTGTTTCCTTCCAAAAAAATAGTCCCTGTCAGTTTCCAGCCATGGCTTCTTACTGCATTTAGCTGTAAGTTCCCTTGTGCTTCTTACCTAGTTGCCTTAGGGAATGTGCAGTGCAATGGTGTGAATATCCTCTACTGAATCCTGAATCATGAAACTTGCTTGCATCGTATTTGTCAATGTGACTACACATGTAGTTAATAAATATTTATGAAGTTGTTCCTTTTTAAAGAAGTTTTTGGATGTGAAACAGTGACACTCACAAGTTTCTACATGCTATGAGAAAATAAGACCTCCCTTGTTTTTTCCGTTTTACCTGTCGTTACTTCCTTCCAGTTACTGTTTTATCTCAAAGTGCAGGGCACCATGCTGAGAAAGGAATGATCGGTTTTGGAAATCTAAAGCAAAACTGCACATGTGATGCTCCTACTTCGGTTCACTACTTCCTTCAGCAGAATTCCACAACATACCCCAAATCTGCTTTTGGCTTTTTTTCCCCCAAGGGCCATTCAACTAACCAAGGCAAAACATAGAAGAAAAACAATGGGATAAGCTCCAGCCCAGCTTAAAGAGGTGTTTTGTGACTCAGCGAAAAGGTAGGCGGATGTATAAAAAAGCATTAAAATGATCCTAAAGATAAATGCATTAAGAAGATAAAAACATTAAAAACATACCAGAAGATAAACTAAATATGAATCAGCATATATTTAAACAGCCCCCACATGACCTATATGTAATTCTTTATATGTTGTATGCTTTGAAAGAATACAACATATAAATAACAGGGATATTTAGAAGCCATCATGAATTTGTTATCAAAAGCTTAGAGATTTCTCGAGTTGATAAAGTGCATTCAGCTAGAGAAGGAGGTCCAGTTGATGAAGAGAAACTACAAAAGCTATACTATACATATTATTATACCACTGTGTTCCAAATAAATGTTATCGAAATCTCTCACACAGGTTCTCACACAGTTCATATTAACAGAGAAACATATCTCCAAAGTATAACCCAACTGGCAATGATTTCATGTCAGTCGGCCAGGAACAAAAAATCTCATGTATTGGCCAGATCACGTAAGGAAGCTGAATCCAAAGGAGGTTTAAACTTATGAAGATGGAAAATGCATTTTCTGACCCTTAAGAATGTTAATCAAGTCCAAGGTATACAGTAAACTGGAGATAAGTGAAGGGTAGTGACATCCAATTAAAAAAAAAGGAATAAACTGTAAATATTCAATGGCTGGCAAGAAGTAATTTTACTTCGTGAAGTAATTACATACTACTTATGAACAACTTTGATGGTGGGGACAGTGACTGTCAACTTCCAAATATTATATAATAGAATACTGGTCTAGGTGGCATTTTTTACAACCCTTACTTGCCTAATCAAGAGTGGAAAATTCTGAGAAAGAAATCCAAACTCCAACTTAAATTTTCTTCTCTGATAAGAACAATATTCTACATCAAGTGAGCAGTTTCTACTGCTAACAAAGAGCTTAATATATTTTTAATATAGCAGCAAATCAATTTAAGTTAAAAAAATGCATTATGTATAACTTTTACATCCATGCATAAAAAATAGATTTGCACTTGAAAGTATTTTTACTTCTGTCGTTTTACGCCAGACAAATACCAAACACCAATTAGAGGATGCTTCCTGAATAAATGGAGAATATTTCAAACAAAGGGAATGCAGGCACCTATAACAATGACATACATTCTCAACCAATAAACATATTCATGCCTGTGCACTATACCGCAGTATGGCATAAAAGTTTTATTAAGGTTGCTGCACTTCTTGATAACATTAAACCTATAAAAGCGTAATGCATGTGACGGCTAATGAATGTCAATAAAACATCATTATCATACCATCTCAAATTTTGTTCACACTACCCACAATTTTTTTTTTTCAGATGGGCACTACTACTCACTGTTCACGTGCAGATGGGGGAATAAACACAGTGCAGGTGGAACAATCAGTGGTAAAAAGTACTGCAATTTTCTTACTGTTTTCAAGCTAGTATCATCACTAGATCAAATGTTCTGTTAATGCACATATTGGCAAAGATAATGTAACCATGTCCTTATGCAAGAGACTTTGTACACCTGTTATTTTATACCAACATGTGTCAGCCCAGTTCTTTGAAAATATCTATTGACTTCAGTGAAATTTAATGTTCACAAATCAAATCTAAAAGTTGGTAGATAAAATGCACAGCCAGGGCAAGACAGACTACAATAAATACAAACATAACATAGTATGCCTCTATTTGTAGTGACTTAATGTCCTAACTCTCATTTAAACTAGAGATGTGGGCATATGAGAGCTGGGTCCTTACTGTCATTATGCAGTGAACAGCTGGACAACTCTCCTGTCACACAGCTGAAGGTTTGCAAACCCTTCTACCTGCTCAGTGCTGCCTTTCTGCCACTTCTTCCTGTACACAGCCCTTCCTTTTCTCATAATGCTATTGCTACCTCCTGTATCCAAGCTACTTCCTACTCTTCTTCAAACACTCTAAGTCCCGCAGCCTCATCACTCAAGAGGCACAAATACTGCTTTGGTCTGCATCAGACCTTTACCACTCAACCTTTACATCCAATTTCTTCTCAATTCAATACTTTCAATCCTCTCATTTCAGACCCATTTGAACATTTTTTCACCATCTGCTGGCACATTTTGCTCCTCACCTATGCCTGCAGCCTCAATGATTCTCTGGCCTTCCCCACAAAGGAAAGCAGAATTTGCACTGCATGCTCCTGGTGGAGTTTTTCAAAACTGAAACACCTGTCTCATGTATCAGGAATATGTCTTGGCAAGCAGGAAAGGCCATATTTAAGGAAAAAATAAAAACATCCTAGTCCTGGGCGGCGAAGTTTTGTATTCTTTTTATATACCTTTCCCAAACTGACAATTCACTTCTGAATGTGCTATTTTGCCTTGCTGTCCTAAGCTGAACTTAAGTTTTAAAAGCTGCAGCAGATACAGGGTTACAGCACATACAGTGGAGGACACTGTCCTTTAAACATTTTTAGACACTAAGCTAGCTCCTATCAAAGATACCTTTGTGGTCACGGAGAAAACTGTTGCACGAATGAAGTCATGTAGAAGTGATCTGATGGTGGGACAGGTAGATTATAAAGCAAACCAGCATCTCTGGTAGGGTTATAAAGCAAATATCTGCTTTCTTTGACCACTTCTAGCACCAAAATTAAGGGAGAGATGTTTGCATTGGGGTTCAGTGTAACAAGAAAGATCTCATCTTTCTGAAAACAGATGGGGCAGCGGGATTTCAAAGCGAAGAGCAAATGTGCCTTTAAGGTTTCTTCTCAAATGTCTGTAACAGCCTGTATTTTATCCTTTTGACTAGACAGGGCTGTGTTTGGAAAATCTGTGCAAACACATTTTGTCACATGTATTTCCTCACATTTATACATCCTGAGGAGTTTAACTATGAAAGAAGAGCAGAAGGGTTGGTAAGGATATTGGAAAAGGGTGTATCCACTAAAGCCACAGGAAACAATTAAAGCAGTGAGAGGACAACATCAGAAGATTAAGTTAAGGTGGAAAGAGCTGGCATTCAGGTCACTTTGCAGAAGCTTCAACAATATGACCTTTAAATGGCCAAGTACTAACAATAACCTGGTAAATGGCCAAGGTCAATCTTTGTCCATACTGACAGTGCTGTTGAGTGAAACCGTCGTCCAACGAGGCTGTCTACAAACTTCATAAAGCAAACACTGTGTTGCAAAGAACTGCCATGCAAACACATAAGAACTCCTTGCTCAAAGGTGCTCCTCACATTTTGAAAAACTACACATAAAAGAAAAAAAGCAGTCTTAAGAAATAAACTGCAATGAATGGTGCAAATTTGAAAAAAGCCAGCAGCTGGTTTGAAATCTTGCCAAACCTGTTACTGTTTCTTACGGAACAATTTCCATAAAACTACTGTAAGGTAATCATGTGGGAGGCCCTGCTTCCAACACAGGCATTGGAGAGAAATATGTTCCAAGTGTAAGTGCTTTGAATATCTCACCTTAAGGATCCCTGTTTTCTCATGGACTTTTTCCATACAGATTTTCATAGACTTTTTCTAGTATTGCTAGTTTAAATAAAAAGCAACATACTGAAACATATGTAGATTTCAGTAAATTTAAATATCAATAAATGCCTACAGATATTCATGTCCAATAACAGGCAATGATGGCGTGAAAGTGATCAGAAACAGAAATAACCACTTCCTTTCCTTTCAAACAAGTAAACATACTGCTGAAAACTAATTGAAGAAATCAAATTCTACCCTATTCGTAAATGCCCCTTATAAAGAGATGATATATATTTTGCCTTTTAAAATGAAACTAAATTGGTGAGTAAAATAGGCGCAACTAATTTCAGATAATAAAGCCAAATTTTAAGTGTAATAAAAATGGCGATGCATCTGCATTATTGCCAGTACTAATAATCATCACAACATATTCTAACACCTAATCTTGAGGCATCTGTGAATGGAACAGTATCTTCATGGTCATACAATTTTGAACTTGGATTTTAACACATCATCAGAATTTTGTCGTAATTTGTACTGCTACAGCTTATTAATTTTACAAAGACAGAAGTGTAGAAAAAAATTAAATACTATTTTCTTACACAATCTCTTCAAGGAGCAAACAGAACAAGTTAAAATGATTGCTGATGTTCAAAATGGGACAACTCCCTGGAGCACTATAGTGCCTTCTCCCTTTTCCTGTTGTAGAAAATTAAAACAAGGAGAACGATCTTTGATCAATATTTTACTAAACAAAAAAGGCATAACTAAATAAAAAATTTCTGAAACACAGGCAATGCACTTGGCACGTACTAAATACTCCTTGCAGATCCAGAATACAGAATTGGATACGCAGTGACCTAAGCCTCACGGTTTTATTTACAAAATAAAGCGCTTCTAACATCCATGTGAGAAAGGAGGTAATTAAAGGGGTAAGCAAAGTTGACTTTAACAAGATGAACTGCATTAAAAAACTTAGAATGGCTGTTTATGAGAAGTCTGGAAAAGTGATTGCGACAAACAGTCTTTTGATTCTAAATCCCATTACCTTTTCCATCACATCTTTTTCCCTCATTTCCTAGCACTGTCTGTTCATACTTTGATGTTTAGTGATTGATACTATTTAACAGGACTATTTAATGGAATTAACTTGGTATGTTAGGGATTACAATAATGTTTTTGAACCTTTCCAGATAAATTTACTTCATCTAACTGCTTAATGATTAGTGTTCATTACAAGTACTCTAAAGTGTCATTTAGTGCACTTAGAACAGATAGAGTAGAAGCACACCAAAGGAGTATAGCAGCATTGACATAGTGCATGAACCTTCCTGTGGTATGGTGGCACAGTGCACAGTAGGCTGTAAACATGTGCATAATTTTCTTTTTTTTTTTAAACAATCATCTGAGGAATAGAGAGGCACAGAATGAGGATTATACACTTCTAATAGGTAGAAGTGAGAACATTAGGCCACATAACCAAGTCCTCCTTTTACAGAAAAAGAAATAAGGCATGGGAACTTGGCAGAAGAATGCTAAAGAAAAAGTATCTCGTACATTTTTCTCAAAACCTTCTGGGGAAATACTTGTTAAATATAGCTACAGTTCAAAACCTTGGATAATCAACATGATGCAAGAATCTCCTTGACGAAAGAAATTCTCAATTTCTACTAGCAATTGCTCAGGCCAAGTCCTAAAACAAAATGTCTTGTATTTTCTGTCTTGAAAAAAAAAAAAAGAATGACTATATTCACATTTAATGCATTGTTGCAGATGCAACGGTAACATGATTCTGAGAACTACCTTTTGTAAAAGAGAAAGCTTATCTGCTTGGGTAAAAAGGATACCAGAAACAAGACCTTGATAGGAAGGAGTCATTACAAAAAAATTTCCCAAAATTGAGATAAGGTTTATGTCTCCTGTGCTTTGTAGAAGGCACCCTATAGGTGCCATGCAAAATGATGGCACACACATATTCTAGAGTAAATGGTCTACAGGAGCCTTACAATGTGCTCAATCTGTTTTTTAGAGAAACAACTAACTTTTTGGATAATTGCCTTTGTTATAAAACCAGATCAAGAATGATTTTGCAGTTTTACACTACAATGAAATTGCCTTATTTCTTGACTACATGAAGATGGATCTGCTCTCAAAGGAGAAGTATTTTTCATATGGATGCAACAGATAGAAAGGGAAGAGGTACTCAATTCAAACAAGACTTATTTTGAAAAATATACTTTTCTGTATCAACAGACAAAATTTTATGCACCAAAGGAGACAAATGACCACCTTTCCTCAGCCTTTTGCTGAAGTACCACTCTAACTTTGACAGTCAAAAACCATTATTGAAATACTTTGGCTCTGGTTTTTTGAGTGGAAAACAAAAAAACATGCCAAGAAGGCTACTAGGTCTAGATAGAGAGCCTGGCACACATGAAAATAAAAGATACTATTTTGTCTAAGCTAGAAACTGCTAATTACAAAATGGAGTTAAAGGAGTTCAAAACAAGGAGTAAAAGTCTCCTTAAACATACAAATAGGAAAAGAGAATGCAGAAATACCATCATTTGAGGCTGGGAAGACATCAGTGGTAAACTGGGTAATGAAAAATAATACCTTTCGTGAATTTTGATTGGGCATGGTAATACATGATAGAGGAACAAAGGCATAGTGATCAGCGAGGATTAATATAATTATATTTGATGAGGCAACTGCTCCTACAAACATGAAATGTAGGACAGGAACGTACAGAAGTAAAAACAGAATTGTTGGGAGGGCAAGGAAATTGCTACTTGGAAGGTAATTATATTTGCTGAAAGCAGAACAGGTTAAAGAATTTTGCAGCTGAGTGATGCAGAAACTGACCTTATCTAGTATGTTCAATAATGATTTTGACACAAAATTTAGGACTGCTCTCAGATAAATATCAGAAGCATCATCATTACAGAATATTAAATTAATCTTATCAGCAGGTATTCAATAACAACTAAGAGTGCTGTAAGAGAAATGGAGTGAAATTTAACACAAAGCTCTGAACTAACAAAGCTCTTTGATACAGGGGCAAGGACTTACCAGTTGGAAAAAGACTGAGATTATAAATCCATTCTACAAAAGAGTGATAAAATCTCATACAAGAAAATACACAGTTTTGATCATGCACGGAAGTTGAAATTTACAACAGATGCAGGAAAAGACTTTGGAATGATTTTTTTTTTAAGGATAAAAATGAGGGAGCTTGGCTTAATTAATGAAAATGAAATCTAAAAATTTTTATGCATCCCCTTTGTTTGTCTGGCTGAGGAATGAATACAAAAAAGGATTGGCCTATTTAAGTCAAAAGGAAAAAGGCAACGGAGTGCAGACTGACCAATGAGATAGTGAGATTCTAAAACAAGGCTTGAGACAGCTGTGCAGAAGGGAAAATCTATTTTTAGTTCACTGATCTTTGATGGTATCACACATTATAATATTAAGTAATATTAGATATTGCTCAAAATAGGAGTTAAGATCATAGAATCAGTAGGTGCCATATACTTTCAACTCCTCTATTTCCTAAAACCCTTTTCAAAGGTGAAACTGGACTACAGGGACTATTAGTGCACTTGCTAAAGAACCTACCACTTGAAGGGAATTGCATATTTACATAATGAGAAAAGCATTGTCTGTGCTTTAGATTCTTGCTTCTCTCTCACATCTTGCATCAGATAGATGCTACTTCTGTGATGGAACCAGCAAACTTTTACTGCAGATGATAGATTAATCACAGCAACATGCATGCCTTGAAAGAGCTTTTTTAGTCTAAATATCAGTTTTGGCTCCTGTGAACACATAACCTGCCTGCTGCTGTTAGACTACCTTCAGTTGCCTGTTGTGCTGGCTTTGGCTGGGGTACAGATAATTTTTTCACAGTAGGTGGTACAGGGCTATACTTTGGATTTGTGATGGAAACACTGTCAACAATATAGAGATGGTTTTGCCCTTGCTGTGCAGTTGTTGCAACACTATCAAAACCTTTTCTGTTCCTCACCTCACGAGCAAGTGAGCTGGGGATGCACAAAAATTTGGGATGGGACATGGTTGGAACAGCTGACCCCAGCCAGAGAGATATCCCACACCATATGGAGTCATGCTCAGCTGTAAGGCTGGGAGAAGGAAGGTGGGGACATTTGGAATGATGGTGTTTGTCTTCCCATATAACTGTTACAAATGATGGAGCCCTGCTCTCCTGGAGCTGGCTGATGATCTCATGCCTGCCCATGGCAAGCAGTGAATTAATTCCTTGTGTTGCTTTGCTTGTGTGTGCTTTTGCTTTCCCTATTAAACTCTTTATCTCAACCCACGAGTTTTCTCACTTTTACTCTTCTGATTCTCTCTCCCACCCCACTGGTGGGGGAGAAAGCGAGCAACTGCAGAGGGCTTGGTTGCCAGCTGGGGTTAAACCACAACAGTCTTTTTGGCACCACACATGGGGCTCAAAGTGTTTGAGATAATGACAGATTTGATTGAAATGTGCTAGATTGAATTTATAGCTGTTATTTCTGCTCAGCTAATAATCAGCAGGCTCCTGTGATTGTCATGGGGCTCACTTGCCTGATTGTATATTAGTCCAGTGCTTCTTAGTGGCTGCTTTCTGCTTTTGCTGCTTGCTGTAGTGCTGTGTAGTCCCATACTACCTCTGCCCCAGCCAAAATGTACATGAAATGCATATGATGATGATGATGATGATGATGATGATGTAAAACTATGCATGATACAATATCAAACTGTGACATGCTTGCTTCAATAGCAAGCTAATATAGACTTCAGCGTAAGAATACTCCTTGAATATCTAACAGACATATTAAGAGTGGCAGAGAAAAGAAAGGACATGTATGGATGGGGAAGCACCAGAAAGCATAGCGGAGGGAAGGTAAGAAAAATGTTGATGGCATGCAGATTAGTAGTTCATTTAGTTCACAGCACTTCATGCAGCTTCTGGGGATACCAAATCAGTAAAACCAGATAACCTAAAATGATTTACAGACCAAAACAGAGTTGAGCTGCTGAGAGATGAAATTGGAATGATAAATAGCAGGTTTACATAAGGAGAACACAGTACAGCAAGAAAATGTAACATATTCAAGAAGTGGAACCAGATGGAGTGACAAATATCCCCTTTACTGTCAGGTCCTAAGGAGTATAGAAGGCTACTTTTAAGTCGGCGGCATCCAACACTGACTTAATGGATACCAGCATAAGAAGGATGCTAGAGAAGTTGTGGAGAATGTCATATCTGTGCTCCACATCCTCTCCATCATTTCAAGCTATCCTGACCAGACCAGCTGGACACACACATATGGATGCTGGACAGACTACTGAATGCATGTATCTTTGTGCTTGTGAATACACAGATGTGAAAGGGTGAATGAAATCCTTTCTGTTTTAAAATAGCATCACCTATCTCTCCTATACCATCTGGCACTGAACTTTGCTACATCATCATTAACTATTTACTCTAATATGAAAGAAACAACTAGAAGATTGCTGTTTATCCTTACAGGTACATTTTAAAAAACATTATTTAATCAGAAAAGAACACAGCAATAAGTGATGTGGATGATTTATTAGGTCAACAGTCAGTGAAGGAACAGAAGCCCATAGCTGAGCTGTTGATTAAATCAGGTTAATGTATGAATGGACTGAGACACTAAAGAAGAGGAACAGAAGAAAACCAAACTGCTACACACAGAACATAAGACTATATGAAAATTCAGCCTATAGGATGCACAGTTTTACTCTTGAAACCATTTTTATGAAGTAACACGATTTAGTCAATTGACATATGTAATAGGAACTAATAGCCCCAAGGAAAAAGACTGAATGGAGATGGGAAGTCAGTATTTCTCTGACGCCATCTTCAGCAAGACATCAAGATGATCACCAGGTGCCAACTCAACAAGCATCAGTGAAAAAACCAAAACAAGATATATTGAAAATGTAGCTTGCAAACAATTCTGTAGAGGTGCATTCACAGTAACGTCTAATTGAAGACACTGGATGAAAGACAGATGTAACCACACAGCTGCCAGTGAAAAAACCCCCAAACCATGAAACAACTCTCCCAAACCCTCATCTTGTGTTACATCAGAATTCAAACCAGAGATTTGTTTTGGGTAGGAACTGAAAAGATGTCAGTGGCTTCTGATGTGAGAAGAATGCACATAGTTTCCCTGTCTTAAAGAAATGACAAACTGAAGTTACCAGAATTTGAAAAAGACACTTGGCCTTGGAAGACAGCATAGTAAGAAATGAAAACTCTTGCTTCCAAAGCTAATTGAAAAAAACATTTCAAGGAGGAAATGACAATCTGATGCAGCATTAGCATGCTAGAACTCATACTAGAACTCATGCAATGCATGTGTGAGCCAGGATGTATATACTGAAAGATTGCTCCCTTCTGAAGGAATACACATGCAGAATGGTTACAATTTGAAAAAAAAAAAGTATTTCCAGGGAAAGACTGAGAAACATTTCTGACCTGTTTGAAAATTTTCATTGGACTCAGGAAAAGAATGAAATTCCATAGCTTAATAAATATCAACTAGTTATTAAGACATACAAATGTAGAGAAATTTTGCACATTAGAGCTTCTTTGTATGATTCAATATGTAACAGATCTGAAAAGCAGCTGATTCTATGACTGCAAGAATTGTTCTGGATGTTCTGGATCTGAAGCCAATTCCCAATTACTCTAACATCCTTCTTTAGTTCTGCTATAAACAGTTCTTTAGCATGAGTAAGGGAAGAGAACTATATTTTGGTGCTGCTATTTAATACTGACTCCAGGTATGAATAAATAAAGTACTACTTGAAGCACATGTATTCAATAAAGAGGTAAGACAAATAAGTACTTCTACTGAAATACAGTGTTCAGCCTGCATTTTACCCCAGTCTTTCTTCTTCTTCTCCAGAGACTTGTTGATGGCTCTATTTTGGTACTAACAAAAAATGCCCAAAAGACTACCCTTGAAGTTTTTGACCTTCCTGCAAAGTGTATCTTCCATTTTCGAAAGGATTTTAGTAACTGTGATGTATCTGAGGGTTTTTTTAATACCCCAAGCATACCAAGCTGCTTCTCCCTTAGTTACAATGTCTCAATTTTGAAGCTGCAGCAAGTTGTTAACTAACAACTACCAGGGTTTGTAACCAAAATGTAAACTAAAAATAAAACTTGCTAGTGCTCAATTATCCACATGTTTTGCCAAGACAATACACTTCAAACAATGAGGGGAAAAGGTAATGACTATATGAAAATATTCTGGTATCTTAATTAGTAATTGATCTGAAAACCAGTGCTGCAGTGTATCGAGAAGAACCCAGGAGAATATAGCAGATTGATGTGCATTAGGAAGCAGGAGTCGTTTTAAGGCAGTTACAGCTACTTTCTACTCAAATACACATTCTATTAACATCTTTTTATACTAAATATAATCTTCTGTTATCCTGGAATGTGCATTGAAAAAAATTAAGACAAAATTAAACCCAGAAATAATAATGAAAACATTGGAAGCTTTAGCAGAAACAAGTATCTAACTATGTCTGTGTGTATTTTTACAAGAAAAAGCAAGAAACCCTTGCAGCATTTGGGGTGTATGTAGATCCTCCTAACAATTTTAAACATTTTTTCTACTTTTCCATGCTCCTCAACCTAATCACAGCTCAACAGCTATGCCAAAGCACTTGTTACTTACTCAAGCAAGTTCCTAGGTAGAATAAACTTCAGCTTATGCAAACTTAATAAATAAAAAGGAAACAAACTTCACTTGGAAATTTAGTGTATGCATTCAAACTTTAAAATACATTCACATACTTGCCATATTTCACTTTGATGACCAACTTAAGAAGAAACAGTAAGAATCAATACGAAAAAAATTATGCACTCAAATGAACACAAAATATCTACACTGTGGATAAAACTACAGCTTACCAAAACACTTCTTGAACAACATCTTATTATTAACTAAGAATTTCTGGTAAGGAACCTGATCTTTTACTGATAAATACTGAATATTTCTACTGAAAAATTTGTAACAACAATAATTGACAAAACAACCAAAACATTTTTCCAACTCCACCCGCTCCCATCTGCTAATGTGTTTACTTCACATAGCAATTCTATATTGAAAAAACACTAGACTGAAAACATAAATCATAATTAGGTTTAGTATTAATTTGTAATTCATTCTACTGTGTGGACATCAATGTATGCATTTAACATTAAAGTGGTCATTCATGACAGATCATTTTTTGTTAGCAGTAAGCATGAGAAATTACTGAAATAATAAGATTTTTTTTGTCAGAGAAACAACTTTCATCAGCATTTTTTTCTTTAGAAAAAAGTTTAATGCATTTTTCTAGGCTATTTCATTTCAGAAATTCTGTGCAACTGGAACATTTACACAAATTACACATCATACTTTCTACATGGGGAATATTAGGACTTTAGGTGAATGTCTACTTATGAATGATAAAGACAATAGTTCTTCATAGGAGACAGAAAGTAACAGAAAGTGACCAACTAGCAGAATTAAATGTACTGTGTTACAAAGAAGGTATGGACGGATGGAACAGTGGAGAGGTGAGATGACCATTTTGCTGGACTTGAAAAAAATTCTGAGAAGTAGACTTGGTTGCTCATTTTAGCTGTAAGATAGAGCCTATAAACTTTCATTACATAGGAATCAAAAGCTATCTATGGCAACTACAAATACATAAGATCTAACTTACCACCGACGGTTTTGTCTGGTTCAGTGCAACTAAACAATGGATAGCTAGGGAAGGGACAAAAAAGTAGCAAGTGAAGCAGAGAGAGATTTTCTCTTAAGCAGAATATAAGGAGTGAAGGGAATGAAGGAGCAAGATGGAAAAAACCCCACACTCTCATCTTAAAAGTACTATAACAAGTTCCTTAGGATCCTTCGTGATCAAAGATACACTGAAAGAAACTTTGCATATTGAAGTGAAAGAACTGAACATCAGTGAGACTGATGATCTTGCAAAGTGAAGTACTTTGAACACCTCTTGTCACTGAAATGAATTCCTGGTGATAATTAAAAAGCTGTCCTTGGTTTTCTAAATCTGCTTCATTCGACTTTGACACACAACATTGCCAAAAATTAAGTACTGATTACATCATTTATGTATGGGAGAAGTGAAAACTTCCAACTTGAAAACTGTAATTTTCTTTTATACTAATATGATTCCCCTAAGAGTGGAACAAAATTCGAAGTTTGAAATAATGACTCAGTCATTTATTCTGGATATATTCTTTTAAGTTATCTGAAGTTATAGATCAAAAATTTTATACTGTAAGCTTAAAAAAACCCCAAGAGTCAACATTAATGCAAATATAAAAAAAATCTCCATATTTGTAAAAGTATGTTACTCTAGGTACCCCTACTGCTTTTGTGTCTGAAAAGAACTTTACTTCATGAAAATGGCAACCACAAACACAGACAAAAACATAGTGAGATCTTAGAATCTGAGCAGCTACTGGAAATGACAAGAAAAACTTGCAAGCCACACTGTGTCATCCTAAACTTCTGTCATGTGAGTATTCAGCAAATTCATCTATCCATGTTAAGAAAGCAGTAAAACTTTTAAATGATCAAAACTATATTGAACAAGATAAAAATATGTCAGAACCACTATCAACTTTATGGTTGAATGACTGAAAAAGGGAGGACTGTTAGTACAGTTTTTCTCTGAGTAAAACTTAGATTGCCTCTATATGTGAATCCATCTATTACAAATATGGTTTAAATGCTCTTTGTGCAGTGGTTGATTTTGTTTGAAACTCAAATATAATTTAGAGAACAAGAAAGGTGTACTACAGAGATATATTAAAAGCTAACAAAAGCTGGTTTGCTTAGTCTTGGGGATGTACCTAATCATTGACACACAGTAGTCCCAATGGCAATTTGTCTTAAAAAGTTCCTACCTCCCAAGAAATAGAATTACTTCTTTTACCAGGAAATTACATCTGACTGAAATATCCAGGTTCAATATTTATCATTTACTACTTTGTTAGAAACAGAGACTTTCAGAAAACTCGGATGGTAAGTTGTAAACAGTAAAGCGAATTTACAATTAAATGTTGTATTTGCCTACACGATCTGGTTGTATACATAAACAACATTAGGTTTTCCAAAATATGATTATGAAAAGGCAAAATCTTCTAACAGATCAATCAGGAGCATTAGTAACGTGTTCTCCCACGCCTTTTCTCCAATATCCTCATGCATTAGTAACCTGCTACTTACATTCATTTAATAGAGGTGCTCTCGTCATTGCAGAAGCTTGATTTTTTTTTCTGAGACACACAGAACTTTTTGTTATTCAGCAAATTCAGTAAGAGAGATGTAAGGGTTCATGTACACTTAGGACAAAAAATGCAACAAGAAAATGGTACAACAAAATAAACTGGAATATGCAGTTGACAAAGAAATATAGTGCCACTTGCTCTGTGGCTAGACCACCACTCCAAAAATAAGTATAATCAAAGAAATAATTTCTTTCCCCTGACACTTCCTCATCTTTGTTTCATGTCATATATACCTGTTTTGGAGCCCTGAAATGAGTTCCTAAACCAGCAAATGAGAGTATTGAAAGATACACACTTGCAGATTAAAGAAGCAAAAAGAACCACCTTGGAACATCACCTGGATGCTGAAGTTCAATTTACTTTAATTCTCATTACTGTGTGTGGAAGAGGGCAGTGTAAACTTAATTTCATATTGCATTATTAGAAAGCCAGAATCCAGAAGGAAAAACAGAATAAGTGGAGACATTTAGACATATTGATAATCTTGAAGAATCTGAATGAACCATATTTCTTGATAAATTCAGATGATGTTTGAGAACTTGAGGATAGTGTAAAGGACCAAACAAAAAGATAATGGGTACTTTCTTTGTTTTTTAAAAAAGTAATACATAAAATGAACCAAGAACTCTCTCAGTGGTAAAGAAATTTATGTGCAAAATCCAACTTCTAAGTAACAGGAACAGATGCCATCACCTGTCAAGTTTATTTTCCAGTTGGGTTTTTTTTTAATTTTTCCCTGTATCAGCTTGTAACAAACCACTGTCAAATATATCACAGAAAATCTAATCTAGCTAGATGTTGCATGGCAGTTTCTATTATAAAAGTGCTGTGGTCTCACACATTTTGAACAAAACCAGATTTTGCAGTAATACATGAAAAGCAGGTCTCAACATGAAATACCAAATCATGATCTAATTATGAAATGAGCTCATCTCCACTAATTTCCCGAACACAGTTTCAGATTTTCAATAGTTTCAAACTTCTTGTATGTTCCTTCTGTAATCTCTAAATCTTTCAAGACAGTCTAGAGGACTACATTCTGCCTCATAACAGATAGGCTTTACTCCTTCCCATTGTGATAAACTTCCTGAAAATATATAGGCTTCATCTAGAGCTATTTTTCAGCAGAGCTGTCTCTTATTTATGCCTGTTACTGGTCACCTTTGGTTTTCTTCAGACAATTTTCTTTTAACAACAGGCATAAGGCTCAGTGTAGTTTCTCTGTTTTGTCTTGCTCTACTGCTCTGAGTGTTCTAATGTAAAAGGCTCAGTGTTTTTATTTTTAAGCTGTCAGACAAGACACAATTTTTTAGGAAAATAGCAAAGGAGATGCTTACAGATAGAATTCACAGAACAATTTTAAGAAAAGTAGACTATATAATGAAGCTCAAGTTTGCTGTCTATCAGAATAATTTTGATTCTATAACAGCGAAGGTAAGTACTGCATAAAACAATCCCATAGGTTAAACCAAAATATTTCTATGGGTGGTTGCCAATACATCTTGTTTGCTGATAGAAAAGAATGAGACAGTAGGAGAGAAGAACTAGCAGATGCTGGCAATCATTTTAGCAAGCAGAATAATCTTCAAGGATCATGAGTTAGATAAGGAAGAATGTTATTATTTGTCATCTGCTACTGGTTTATTAGTATGTCAGCATCTGGTGCCACAGAAGATCTTTGTGATGTGAACGCACAAAGTGAATTTAGACAGTTTCTCTTGCGCTGAAAGGAATTCTGCTGGAGGTAAACATTACAGGCCTTGCCACTGGTCAATTTGCTTAGTTTTTGATGTATGCTATTTTAAGTTTGATAAAAAGACAACATATAGACTTCACCTCAATGATTAAATAGTATAGTCTAATCACTAAGAACTGAATAATAATCCCACAAGGTTGGCATTAAAACTTTCTTTCTATTGAATTTAGGCTGGTTTTTGTTTCCAAATGTCAGGCAGCAAATATCTAAGTTTGAGCAAAGCCAGTTGGTTTGAAAGTCTTAAACTGAACAATAATAAAGCGGGGCACAGATCTGCCCCAGCCCAGGCTAGAAATTTGCACATACATTTTTTTGACAAAATACTACTTGCTTAATGTTGTTACTCAGTGGCAGGATTACCTATGTTCCCGGGGATACTAAAGGATATTTAACACATTCAAGGTGCTAACAATTTCATAATCATGATTGATATTTTAAGAGATAACATGAAACTTCAGTAACCATAAGGTGTTGGTGGACCCACATGTTAAATTGTGCAACAGTACACATGGGACGAGCTACACTGTCTCGCATTTATCTATTATGTAGAATGACACAACCCTTGCATGCGAACCAACCTTGTCCAGCAGAGGCAATACATTAATCTGATAGATTACATGGCTGAGCATGGAGTTTGCAAGGCATAAATGTACTTACTTTTGGTGTTGGGCAGGATGCAGTGGAGAGGCGAGAGGTGGCTTGGGCACGAGGAGATTCTGAAGGAGTAGTACTGAGGGAGGCTGTATCACGTGGGAGAACCTGAACACCACGAGAGATGATGGAATCTGGAATCTTAAAAAGAAGAGGGATGGAATTAATAGCAAAAAATATACTGTATGTAAAACTTCCTTAAAACCTTACCTCAAAAACATAGGAATACCCCACTCCTCAGCTTGCACACCTTCTAATACTCAGTGCTTGGCAGTGGTTAATGGCATATTCTCCTAATTTCAGTAACAAATACCTAACAAATATATAAGGTCACATTCTAACTGAAGTTGCACAGAACATACTAATTGTCCTGAAAAAACTATGAATCAAACATACTACAACAAGAAATAATAAGAAAATAATGGTTTTCTTTTAAACCTTTGTTTCAAACCCAACAATGACCAACAGTGATTTCTACCGCGGCATGAAGGGAGGCAGACTTTCCATTCACTAACTAGGGGACAATACTCTGAAAAGAAAACTATTTGCTAGCAATTGACTGAACCCCTCTAAAGAAATGTCATGCAGTGAGAAAATTTCTCACAAGAAATGTCATGCAGTGAGTAAATACTCTTTATTCATTTATGAAGATTTTATTTCAGCTACAAAAATTCTCAGTGTAAGGTTTGTGCTGCAAAAGCTATAGGCCTCTCTGGAGTGAGTAAAGGCAAAAGCATTAGAAACCACCATCCAAAGCCAACACTTCGATTAAAATACATTCTGAAGGGAAAAATAAAAATTCAGTCTTTTTTCACTTCCCACATAATAAATTAGAGTGCCAGTTAGGAAAGCATATCCCTCCTGATGAACAACTGGCAAACTGGTAACAACGGATGAGGAAAAGGGTGAGGCAATCAACAACTTTTTGCCTCTGTCTTCACTGGCAACCTCTCTTCCCTTATTTCTTGAATGGATGGACCTTAAGCCAGAGGGACGATCAGGTTCATGACTACCTGAGGAACCTGGACGTACATAAGTCTATGAGACCTGATGAGATGCATCCCAGAGTCCTGAGGGAATAGACTAATGTAGTTGCTAAACCACTGTCCATGGCATTGGAAAAGTCAAGGCAGAGAGATGAAGTCCCAGGTGACTGGAAAAAGAGAACATTTCATCTATCTTAAAAAAGGGTAGAAATGAGGACCCTGGGAACTACTGACCTGGCAGCCTCACCTCTGTGCCTGGGAAGATCATAGAACAGATCCTCCTAGAAGCTCTGCTAAGGCATATGGAGGACAGGGAGGTGATCTGAAGCAGCCAGCATGGCTTCACTGAGGGAAAATCCTGGGAAAATTCTATCACAACTAACCAGAAAATGTAGACATTGAGATCTTTGAAGGAATATATATACACATGCATATTTTAAGATCTTTCTCCTCATTAAGAATTAATTAAGAAGCCTGATGTTCAAGTTCTAAGAGAACCATCAGAAGAACCCCTGTGTCCAGGAAAAATGGCAGTAAGCAGACAATAAAAGGAAGGAAGAAAGGAAGATCCAGTGACAAGCCAAATCATGAATGTTGAGCATTTCCAGACAGGATTTTTTTAATAAATGGAGATGCTGTTACCCACTCTGCATCCAGGCATTTTGAGCATTCTTGCCTACTAAGACTATCAGGCAGACAGAAGCCACTGGAAAGTATGTCCTTCCAGGAACAAGCTTGAATCCTAGCTTTTAGTATGTGTTACATTACTAGAACATTAAGAGAGTTTTGTTGCTTGTCTCAGTGTAGTTAAAATGACCAATTTTAATACTTTTGTCATTAAATACTGGTTTTTTATTGTCATTTCCCACTCCCTCAACTTCCTTGGTTCCCCTCTATAAATAAGGATTTTGTCTAACTTAGCAACGCTGACTTAGATGTACTGGGTCATACCTAGGGGATCTTATTTCACTATATACTCTCCTCCTCATGTTAAGAGTTTCTTCTGTTTCTAACTTGTTTATAAGTTCTGTGAAAACAGGTTTTGTTCTCAGAGTGACACCAGCTGCCTCCCTTCTGCTCTGCTGTGTTTGTAGACTAACAGTGTTTTTTGCCAGTCAGTTTCTGTCAGCTCTCCTCAGAGGATCTTTCAAGGCCAAGCAACTCATGCTACAATTTCCACTGTAAATTATGAAGTCAGCAAAGTTTCTTTTCACGTTAGACAACTATGCTGGGGATAGCTTCCTCTTCAGAAACAGTGCCTAACTGGCCTCTACATGGAATATTCTGATTTGCAAATCACGTCTCAGAGATGTTTCTTAGAGGTAAACTGAATCAATGATATTCTGAACATTCAAATGGTTTGTAGTCAGAAGCATGATTTCCCTTCTGTTCACTTTTTCTCCTGAATTCCCATCTTAAATTTGTTAAACCCCATAACAGGCTGACATCCCTAATTTTTATATTGGCATTGGTACTCCCTACAACTTTCAATGCTTCCTTTTAATCTCCATGCCTAAGGAAAATACAGCAAAAAAAAAAAAACTTTTTGAGAAAGGCATAAGATAAAAAAAGACAAAATCAGAGAACAAATAGTTTTAAGTCTTCAAATAAGATACCTTTTCGTTACACTTCTCTGATAAAAAGCTGCACATATCTTGATATGATTGTGTATGGGTCCATTATCCCTTTTATGTACTCCTAGACTCCACAAAACAAATAACAATATTGCTTTTGAAAATTATATCATGATCCGGGTCTCTCTAGGTTTACTCTGGGTACTTTAGAGTAACCAGATATTTCATACTGTCTCATACACTTCAGGCAAGAAACATTTTTTTAAAATTTCCCACCATATTGAGCAATCATTTCTTCTAAAATTTTATCTGGTATCACCTTTTTGTAATACCTCTCTCT
Organism: Struthidea cinerea; assembly: GCA_013397865.1. Taxonomy (NCBI): domain Eukaryota; kingdom Metazoa; phylum Chordata; class Aves; order Passeriformes; family Corcoracidae; genus Struthidea; species Struthidea cinerea. The sequence continues at coordinate 85,484 of VZTI01004803.1, forward strand.
GCAATAAAGTGCCCGAGACAATCCCAGTTTCCCCTGAACTGCATGTGTAGTACAAATTTTTCCTGTGAGAAAATTAAAATTTAAGTAAAATTTTAGCCAGGATATTAATCAGAAAAGGAAGCTGAAGATAAAGGGAAAAGATGATCACAGGCACTTAATTTCAATGAAAATTATTTCCAAATCACTACTTTTACATAAAATGCAATTATCACAAAATAATTCATATATAAACCTATCTAGAACTCAAATTTCCAGAGAAAAATTTCTCACAGAGAGCATTAAGTTAGTTCACAGTTACAAATTTTGCTCTTTTTCTAATGTGAAAGTGGAATGTGCTTCGTTGCTAAAAGCAGCACTAGCATTTGTTAAACCACTACAACCTGCTGAATTCAGTGAAGATACTAATGGTACCTAGAAGGTATGTCTATTCCATTAACAGAAATACATAAAAACATAATGTGACATGGGGAAATTCTCATTTTTCTCAACTACATTTACTAAGTTTTTGAATTTTACTATTAAAAAATTAAATTTAGGCAATCTAAGTCTCCAATCAAGGTGACTTCTTGTTAACTCTGTTAAAGAGGTTAATAAACCCATGAGAAATTTCTGTGTGTCCTGGTGCATAGAAACCTGAAATGAAGTAGGGCAGGAATGTTACTGCATTTTGGATAGATTGTTCTTTTAACTTTCACTAAGCCACACTGAGCATTTATGATGTGTCTCCCTAAAATTTTTTATTCATTTTCCAGTTTCAAATAAATTGAATACAGAGTAGAGATCTCAAAACTTTAAACGGGGTACAGTAAAATTGTTAGTTCTTAGTGAAAATAATTTCTGTTTGCACTAGTTGGAATGGAAAACCTGTTGCAACATACTGACGAGGACAGAAATGAATGAGAAATGAATGAAGTGACAAAGAAAGATATTCACCATATCCATCAGTCATTGCTTCTACAATTTTTATCTGACCTGGCTTTTCTCTGAAGTACTTTCATTTTGGTTTAAATATTTGTGTTTTCATATCAGAGAACTTTGACAAGAGCATTGACAAGAAGGGGAAAAAGGAAAAGATATGACTTTTTTACTCTCTTTTGCTCAGAACTGAAACAAGGATTGACGATGGTGAGGTAAGAAAACAATCTGTAGGTGGCAATTACTATGACTGCTATACAAGAGAAAAAAATGTCTTAAAAACATACAGAAAGGACAACTTAAAAAACCCAATAACCTGCCAAAAAACTAACCACTTTCTGCTCTGAGTCTGAAGATCTGATTTGGATTATAGAATGCATAAAACAATAGCTCAAGAGTAATCTGCAAAAGAACACAGAAACATGGATGACAGTTTAACAGGGCTCTTCATACAGGCTAAATTCACTGTTCTACTGATACTGAAGAATATGGTGCAAATTCTAGTTCAGCAACCTCAACCCAAAAAAAAAAGAGCTACTGCAAGAAATGGGTGTATGTATGTATGTATGTACATGTATTATAAAGCTATATATACCTTTATCATCAGGTGGGTGAACTTTACAGTCTTCACATTTCCTAAGTGACTTTTCAAGAGACACAGAATCATGTTTTAAATACAGAGGTGTTAGGCTATTTGACTGATGGTTTAAATTACTATTTGCCTAAAGGAACAGGTCCTTTTTTACCATTCATTGAAATAGTTTTCTACTATTCACTAAAACCCAGTAATTTATAATAAGTCCACTGTTTGCTGAGTCCTGAAGTCTTCTGTTTTTGAGAAATTCTAAACAGAAAAAAAAATGAGGGAGAAACTGCAAGTGATGAAAGCAAACTATGAACACCCAGCACAAATGCTGTATTGACAAAAAAACTATTGAGAGAAAAGCAGCAAAGCAAGACAAAGGGGAAAAAGTTACAATTTCGTAGCTCTAATGCAGTAATTTTAGGAGATTATTTTAATTATACTCAATTATTGAGTATATTAGATGATAAAGCCGATGAATAATCAGAAACATAGGCTTTATAGCAATTATTATCTCAGCAGTTAAATGATTCAAACTGACAACACACGACCTTTACCTTGTTCAGCTCTTTATCTTAAACAGATATTTTCTGTAACATGTGCTCTCAAAGATAGCACTGATGTGTCTTTGTTAGAAGAAAATAAATAACACTGTCTGTTCACACATAGACTAGGAGGCAGGCAGAGCATTTTTAGTTAGTGTTAGTGCAAAAGCCTCTTGGAAGTGTCTCTTACCAGTTCTCCTGCACTGCCTGCCGCATGATGGCAATAATTGATGAGACCAGGGATGGGCTGTTGACCTTTAGCCATGATAACAGCTGGACTGGTATAGGATGGATACTTCTAATGCACAACACATAACAGCTATGAATACAGTGACAGGAAAACATAAAACTGTACAAGCAAATGACCAAAAAAGAATGAGGTGAAAACTGTGACACTGAAATGCCAAGCTTATATGAACACAGCCAGTTGAGATCTCAGGTATTTCCTGCCTTTAAAAATGGCACATATTATTTATCTTTGCCTGCATCAAAAGAAATTAAACAATTTAAAATTTGCATTAATAAAAACTGATACTTGCAAATGATAATTACCTTAATTCATCCCTGCAAAGACATATGTAATCAGGATTTTCTGTATATTGGGAGATGATCTCCAGCTGCAGCTGTCTTAGAAATGTCAAGATGTCTCAGACCTGAATTCATATTTCTGGAGTTAGAATGTTGCTGCTTTGGTTTAGAAATTGTTTAATATAATTTTGAGTTACTTAGACTTTCAATTCTCATAATAGGAATTAAAAGCACAACTTGTGGAGTAGACATAGAACAAAGCAGTTTGGAAAAAAACTGTTTCCAAACACACAGGGATACATTATCATTCAATTCGAAAACTGAACACATAAAACTGAGGAAAATGTTTATATATTGCTTCAAATAATAGAATAATTCTTGGGAAAATATTTAAAATTTGAATTGAAATTATTTACAAGTGTTGCCTCATTTTTTGCATTTCTTTTTTCTTTTATTTCTTTTCCCAATTTATTATTTTAGTTTGAATAAGGCTGATGTATGATTACTGGTTAAAGCAAGGCTATAAAGACAATATGATATTTAGTTTGTTGGCAGAATTTCACATCTCTTATGCAGACATGCACACTGGAATACAGTAATCTGGATAGTTTATTACTTAATATGCTACCTGTCTGTCATACTTTTATCACTGTTTTCAGAAATTAACATTTTAATTTCAAATTAGATATTATGGGTTGGAAAATTTTGTCGTGATTCCTTAACATGCCGCCTACTGGACTTTGCATGTTCAGGCGTGTGAGTACTTGGAATTTAAAAAAAGCCACTAAAACCAGTCTGGCACATCAGAATGGTATCATAAAACATATGTTAATACCACGATAACAAATAATATGTCTCCCACTGGAATTTGAAATCACCTACCGAAACAGAATTCATATATTTTTATGAAGGTCTACTTCTACGAAATGTACCTAAAATACATCTGTTTGACATGAAGACATCAATGTATAGTCTTAACATGCAAATGAATATTGGTGGAAAGTGCCTCAGACAGAAACTGAATGGTCTCTTAAGGGAAGAAGCCAGACTCACCTTAGCTGCAATGGCTGCTGCTGTTATATGTGAAGAAGAACTGTCCTCTGTTGAGGCAACTCCGCTATCCTTCTTCTCTTCCTCCTCTTCCTCACACTGCACTCCTTTGTCTTCTGTCTGTTTGTGAGGGCTGGTGGTTGGAGGAGGAGAAAGAGGAGGTGGTGGTGAAGGTAGATCTTCAAGCTCATCGTGTACCTCCTTTACTTTTACAATGGCATCCCGCAAAAGATCAATGGCGTGAGGTAGGGCTGGCAGTATAAACTGAAAGCATTCCTATGCACAACGAGAAGAGAAACCACTATGAAAAGTTACCTGCAGGCGCAAAGAGGAATTTACTCTTTAAATATATTTGGGTTTTAGATGCATCTTTATGATCTATCTGATCATAAATAAAACATAGCATGTCCTATGCAACTGCTCTTAAAAGGTAAAAAACAACTTTAGAAACAGACCTGGTGACAATTCTATATATTTTTGTCTCTTTTTTTCATGCAAATACCGTAAATTGCAAAACAGGGCTACTGCAATTAAGCTAATATTGTACTAAAACTTCAGAAAACAAGAGCTAAATTTTTGGGAATATGTAATACAGCAAACAGTTCACAGCAGCTGGCAGAATGCTACAAAAATGCAGAATAAAAACATTAACTATATACCTGCAGGAATATTAGCTTCAAAACTTTCCTACTATGCTCCCTTGCAATAAGAGAACAATTCATAAGGGTTTCCATAATTATACTTTTATATAATTATATCCTTTTTTATTCATGGACTTATTATATACTAGAAGAATGACAAACTACACATCATAATACCATGTAGCTCAGAAAAAATATTTCATAAATAATCAGTTTCTCAAACCTCTCCTTGTTCCATAATCTTAAAAACAATTAAAAAGTTTAATTTATATGGCAGGAGAAAGCAAAACTGCAGAGGCCAAGCAATTGCTCTTGTTCCTTGATGGGCATACATATAGCTACCATATATAGCTACCTATACTGCTAAAATACGCTGGTGTTCAACAAATCAAGCGGAACCTCAGGACGTCACGTGCTGCAGCTGCCTGCTCAGATCAGGGTCAGTATGAAATTCAGGCTTCTTAAGGCTTGTTCAGTAAAGTATTGAAAAATAATCCAAGAACAGAGACTCCACAACCCTTCTTGAAAATGTTCTTTAATGCTTAATTATCCTCAGTGTTTGGTTTGTTTTTTTTTTTTCAGTTTTGTTTTGGTTTTCCATTTCTTTTCATCCATCTGGAAGGTACCTCATTCAATTAATGACTATTTCTGTCATTCTCCTCCCAAGCACCTCAACAAAAAGTTTTCTTATGTCATTTGGGGAGACTGCATATAAACATTAAAGTATTGGAAAATGATGGTAGGGTCACAAGGATTAATTGCCATGGCAATGCAGTCAGGAACACACTAGTTGACAGACAAAGCTGGTGCTATTCCTTTTGTGGCACTTCAGTTTTGTTTCAAGCATAGGATGATTTAAAAAAATGTATTCTGACATTTTAGAGTACCCAGAAAATAACTAGTAAGTTAAAAAATAGATGATGAAATAAATATATTCAATAAATAAACATGACTACATAAAATAAAAAGGAAAGAATTCATCAGAAATTACTGGAGTTTATATATGCCACTTTGTAAGTAAAACGTGACTCACAAGCGTTGTATTTCCTCAAAGCTTCTAAATAAGAACACATCTTTCAGTTGGTTCTTTTAGAGCAATGAATGATAAGTCATTTGTGAATTCAAACATTCAAGTTGGTACTGTGAAGAACTGGAGTAAACCGGATGAGTATGAATGCTGTATATAATGAATGTATATTAAAACATATTTGTAAAGATAATAAAGATTATGACTTATATGTAACTGCAAACTGCAGAGTTATTGTGCCTCCACAGTATTACTTTTAAAATGGGTTAAAATAATGAAGCACATAACCATCATTACTTTAGCAAAGACACAGACCTCAAGTAAGTGAGAAACAAGAACAACAATCTCTGAACTGAGCAATAATTGTGAAAAAGTACACTAATAATTGACTAATCAGTGAAGCACGTTCCCCACTCCTACCACTGAAATAAAGCCTTGTTGGCCTGACTGTTGATGCACAGATTCCCAGTAAGTCCCCTAAAAGCTCATGTTATATATGAAACTCATTGATTTAGGCAATTGTTATTATAATTATAAAAACTGTCAAAGACCAAAAGGTTTTAATAAACATCTGGTAATTTCACACTTTACTCTCTTCCATAACATTACCTAACTTTTGCAAGACTAAAAAAAATGGAAGTATTCTACAGATCTGGATTCAATGGTACATGCCACACGTACATCGGACATGTTCTCTGGTGAAAACATGTTTGGCATGCAGTCCATTTTTGAGATGAAGCATTTACACTGCTGTCATTTTCCATTAATATTTTAATATTTTATTAAAGAAATATGTATACTGCTGCAATTTCGTAGCTTTTTATACGCTTCTCATATGATCGCATTTATACAATGGAAAGGAAATTAACAAGTGGTAAAAGAGAAAAATGAGGGACATTTCTGGTAACAATCTGTCCTTTTTGGTTCTTGAGATTCAGCCTTTAATGGAACAATTTTCTCTACTATTCATTTTAAAAGTCTTTGCTGAAATTTGACACTTTGAAGATGTCTCATACTAAAAGAAATTGTGACAGGACAGAGTGTCATCATGACAGGAACAAATGAAAATCAGTTTTTCAGAAGCTTGCTCGTATGATGCAATCACATGATTTTTTTCTTTTCCAGCAGAATTACCTTTTTTATTACTTACCCTATATCAAACTATTGTTAGAATACTTATTAATACTTTTTCATTTCTTTTCCTCATTTGCTTTCTGCAATTTACCTATCTTCAAAGTCTGATTGCCTCAGGACAGAAAATGACAATTGCTCCTGTAGGTTAGGAGTGCTACTGAACACAATAAAAACAATTAGAGATTGTAGGCTATTTCATCTCTCATAACTCTGCAAAAGAAGTATTCACTTGTGAAATAACCTTCTTACTGGTGCATCAGTTCTTTAAAATGTGGGGCCATTGCTGTGTTAAATACATGTACATACATATGACTTCCCGCTTACAAATGGAAGAATTTCAAGGAGGTATACTCCCACCTCACCATCCTCCAATGCCTGTTGTGTGTTTTGACGGCTTTTAAATTTCCTTTAAATTACAGTCTCACTAGATTTCCTAAAAGCGCTGTAAGGAATGAGAGAATCATAGGAGGGCTCACACTGGGTCCTTGAACTGAAACATGTCAACAGTGTATCTGAAAACCTATGTTGGCTGCTTAATATCATAGTATTCAAAACATTTCCTCTGCAACTTCCAGGTGACAGCCCACATAAATGTTGTTTTCTTATCTCCAGACATAAGTCTTTCAAGAAACAGTGACTTCAGGGCTGTGCTGCTAAACACGTTAGTACTGCCTGCTCCGTGCCTGGGTACTACAGGTTCAGGAGATGTGTACCAGGTATGCATTTGTTAGAGGCCAGAGGTGAAGATGTTTATTAACAAGGCCAGACGTAGTCTGAGCCCTGAAGAAATAGATTCTTGTGACTGATGGGAGACCTACCTCAGCAGTTTTGTGTTAGGTTGTACAGATCACTATTCAGCTTAGCAGTATTTGTATGGAGAAGACTGTTTTTCTATCAGCCAACTACGAAGAAATTAGTGAAAGATCTAGCCTTACTAACACACACACATGAAAATCCCTGCTGGAGTTTGTGTTTTTCTCAGCTATGCAGTCAGAAAGAAAGCATGAATAAAGACAAAAATTCTAACTTCTCTGTCCAAACTGAGCAAAATGCAGGAAGAAAATAAACTGTATAAAGGGTGAAAAGTCTGATATACACATACAGAGAAGATTCAAAAACATCCTCAAACTCCTAAAAATTAGGTACCCTTTCTTCCCTCTTGCTGAGCAAAACTGGGAACGTTCCACATGCTGCAGCAAGTTCTACCATATACTAGGCATTCCTCTTACTTCTGTGTGAAAAAGAATGATTTCTTGGAAGTTGGAGACAACCCAGAGACAAGGTACAGCTAATTAGAAAAGAAAGGGAAAGTGCAAGAGATCATTAGACTCTTCATTAGCACTGCCTGCTCAAGTGAGTGCTCTCTTGCACTACATGTAATGTTGTCCTGGTGTGCACATAGCACCTTCAATCAGACTGGAATTGTATGGTCCTTGACTAAGAGTGATGGTGTGGTCACTTAATGCATGAATATGCATTTCAATTCACTTTTGTAAAATTTGTTGTAGTGGGCACTTTCTACCATTCAAAACAACGAAAAGTGCTCATCATAGTTCCTTCCTAGCAGATCAGTAAGAACATTTCTTACCTGTGACCCTTTCTTGCTACCTGGAAGATTAATTATGAGAGTTTTCCCTCTGATTCCACACACAGGCCTGAAAAGAAAGAAACACAGACTGAAATTCTTGCATGCAACTATCTCCACTACCAAAACAAAAGGAAAGCATTTAAGACAAATTCTATGATTTATCAGATTTTGTAAACTTAATTTCCAATATATTTTCTGATTATGTTCTCACAAAAGAACTTGGGATAAGCTGAGCTAAAAAAGCATAACACAAGACTGACAGGGTCTAACATGCATTTGACAGCATAAACCCTGGCTAGATATCCATCTTTATTTAAACCTGTGTAGCTCCCTGAATTCCATTGTTTACTTGCATCCAATACATTATTTGATATAGTCTCTATTTGGTCATACACACGGTTCCTTTGCAACATAATTGACTGTGTCAAACATTATGTCCCTGGCCAGAAAAAAAAAAACTAAGTCATGCTTGGTGCATTAATTAAAATATGTCCTTTTTATTTAAAGATTCAACACAAGAAAAGCAGAGAAGGAAGTAATTCTCAAGTGAAAATTGTACTTATGCAATTCATATATAATTCTTCCTAATAGTTTTTCCCTCTCCCTTAAGAAAAGGCAAGACCAACTATCAAAGACGGAAGTTTTTATTTTATTTTTTTTGGCTTTTAGAAATTCCCTTGGTGTTGATGCAAGGCTGAACACTCAAGTGCTGAATGCTTTCTGCTGTCTAGAGTTTGACTATTCAACATTTTAGCTAAATAATAAAAAAGAAATTAAATTACTGAATTTTGTCTTGAGGTTGCTTCCACTGTTTACAAAAGCTAACGTGAAAAACCCAGGCCTGGGATATAAGGATAAGAAAAATGTAAAAGGACAAAACTAAACTACAAAGACATGGAGGTTGCAGTTTAGAGAAACTGTGTAATATTCTCTTTATCGAACAAAAACATCAGCTTCTGTTCTGAAGAGAGAACAGAAAAGAAAATCATTTCCAGTTATGGCATTAGTAAAAATTTTGAGCCAAATGACATGGTTTGTTGGGTAGCAAACTTCCCTGGATTTCTTCTTATAAAAATAATTCTCAGTGATTAATATAATTTACTGGTTGCATGGCATTTTTTAGCAGGGTAGCAAGTATTTCTGCGACAGCTGTCACAATGCTCACAAGTAAATAGCACAGAAATCATTTTTGTGCCACTAAATGAACTTTTGATATCATACTCAAGCCAGCCTGAAGTGTTGTTTTCAACTGGCAGTTGGAATATTGCCTGACTCCTAACCTCTCTTTTCTCATATTGCCTTCCTTCACACTATGTGCCCTCAGTTTAAAAAGAATTCCAGGTAGCTGAGGAATGCTCTACTGCAGCACAGAGATGAGCCTGAATTAAAAGAAATGTGTTCATTCATTTACTCCTCTTGCAGTAGTCAAGTTTACAGAGTACAAACTCAATCCAGCAAATCCCATACGTGGGTTACAGTTTATGGCAGATTTAAAACAAAAGAAATAAGAACTGTCCACAGAAGAATAAAAATGAGGTGGAATTGTGTTTCGCAGATAGCTCCTTTAGCAGCCGTCTTCTTGGCTCTTCTACTCTGCTTTAAATATTTCTGAGCATTATAAGCTAAATGACCAGTACAACCAACCAATAATAAAAAGAGGACTAAACCAGCAGGATGAAACTCAAATTTCAGTCGCCAATAATCAGACCTAGTGGCTCAAGAGAGAAATGGAGCTGACAAAAATTTCTCAAGAGAGCATACAAAAGTAAGTAAAAGTGCTTATGAACTACATGGCTGGCAAAAGTGTTATGTGTGCTTTCAAGAAAACCACACAGATGTGCATGCATTCCAGGTACTTTGAGAGATAAATTAATGATATTCCTCCACACGCAGGATAGTACAACACATTTGTCTTTATCAAAGGGATTTTTTTTGCCAACAGAGCATTTTAATACTTGATGAACAACATACAGAAGAATTCTTCCCTCACCACCAAAACACCACAGTTCAAGAATGAAAAGACATCTATTTAAGAGTGTGCATCAATATTACAAATAACCTGGCATAGAAAATACCGGAGGATACAGTCTCTAATAGAGACAACAAAGGGAATTAAATGAGACAATGCAATTACCATTACTTGAATTTGGCCACTTCTCTGAAGTTAAGACTTCTACTCTTGATAAAAATGGCAGTCTTCAATGATTTGCGCACAGTCATTGGATAACAAGAAGTAATTCTATGGAAAGAGTTCATCTCATATTCTGAAGGAAGTAGTCTTACCTAGAGAGCATGCCCAGAGGAGTAACATTAAGTGATCCCATCAGCATTGCCAGGGCCATGCCCGGGGCTTCTCGCTCTATCACTTCTTTAGTGGCCTGCAATCAAAGATTAAATAGCAAAGTGAGTGAACAAGTATAAGGCTAAGAAAAAAATGAAACCAGCTAAAAATTGGGTAGGAATATCTCCTCATTTTTTTCTGCCAAGAAATGTTGTTGCTAAATTCTCAACTGAAATATGGTACAGAATTTTCTCTTGGTTGTATAAAATAGGGAAAGACAAGGAGCTGGGATGAAGTACTGTTAGCAGCACTGTGAAGATTCCTATAGAAAGTTATAAAAGTCAGGACTATAAATATAAAAAGTGTTAACCAACACCACAGAAATTACAACTGCCTCGAACAGAAAGGAAAAAATGTTTGAGAATAAGCAAAGAAAAGACCCAATGTAACTGCCTTCTCTTCCTCATCAATCTTGTGCATTTTCCTGTTGAGATTTTCCCAGGCATGAGAAGGATGAATCAGTCTGCGCAGAAGATAGAAAAAAAAATTTGCAAAGGGAAGCCCATGTAGCAGGCAGGCAGGAAAATAGTAAAATGGTAATGATAATGGCCGGAGGCTGAGGCCTTCCCTTTTGGTCATGTCAGCAAAACAGCTGTTCCAAAGAGGCTGGTGGCTTTTATTCATAAGCAGTCCATACGCAGTGGGCATTGAGAAGTCTGGAAGCAGAGTCTGAAAATTCTTGTCTTTTTAGTCCTTTTCCCAAACAGGGAATCAGATGGAAAATCATGCACAGCCTTCTGTCCTTGCTTCCTAACACAAATTTTCTCAAATGCACAATCTGTCCAGTCTCCCAACATCTAACTTTACTTAAACATCTTAAAGACAGGTTACAGCTCTATCCTCTCTTCATTTCCCCCACAGTAGCTGCTGTTCAGTGGGTAACATTGCTTCATGCTCTGAAACAAGATTCTAACTTATTTAGCACAACTAAATTGATAGCAATGGTCAAAAAACTGTGAAATCCGTGGTATAACATATAGCCAAACTACAACGCTTTGATAGTACAGCTATCAAAACAGAAATAGAAAAGAACATCTTAAATATAAGGTGTTGTGGTTTGATGGTTCAACCCACTACATAAGGACACCCTGAATAAGCTGAATTTTCTTTGCAATTTGATATAGCAAAATAATAAAATAGAAAAAAACAGGCAAATTATTTTGTGGGAAAGATTCAATTATAAATCACATCCTTGTACTTTTGTAAGCTCTTAGTTTACTAATAGAAAACTAAAGTCCTAGAGAAGGAAAATGACAGAATTAACCCAACAGTGTCTCTAAAAAAAGGACACTTACATGTAAGGGTGCTTACATGAAGCAATAAATAAAACTGAAAAAAAAAAATATCCATGAAGAGTACAGATATTCAAATGGCCATATTCTCAAACATGGTCACCTGCTTTTGACACGTTTTAAAGGAATATCAGCATATTAAATAATTAGAAATTAATATCAGTATTAGAAGACATCAGACTATGTTTAGTAAACTAGGCTCACTATGTAAACCTTCTGAGTACTTTATTAATAAACAAACTTGTTATATGCTCAGTTGTGGGAAGCTGGAACTTTGGTTTATACGAAACCAAGCAATTTTAATTTAGTAGCTGACACCACAGTCTCCTATATTTCAAGCATAGCATGTTGGTTTTAGGATCTGCTATCCTCTACTCAGAAACAGAAAAGTCATATAAATACAACCCAGTGACTGTGTTTTACACAGGGAAAATAAGAAGAAGTGGGCTTGGAATGATGTAGACAAAAATAAAACTCCTCCATGGATAGAGATTACCTTAAGATACCTGCTGAGGTATGAAATCATCAGTCACATTAAAAATTCTTAAGACATCCATAGACCTGATGTTTTTTATATATAGGAGATAAAGGCATTGCAACGGCGACCATGAAAAGGCTAGTGAAACATGGAATTCTCTGTGTGTGCATACATAGCAAGTCTGTATCTATGCCTTTTCACTTCAGCTAATACCATGCTTCAAAGCTATTCAAAACTGTTTTTAAATATAAAGTGCCTTTTGAGATTTATTTTCTGCCCTTGAGCATAGTGACACTTTGAAGATATCATTAGTTAAAATTCTAAACAGGCTTCAAAGGTAGTACAAAATGCAAGACAGTCCATAAGCAACAATCCTGCAGCTCAGGGAGTCCTTCAATGAAATTCAAGTCCATTCTCCAACTTCACAAGAAAAATGACCTTCACAAAATGTCACTGCTAGCAGGCAATGTGATTATTAAAAATGTATAGACTAAGCAACAAAATCTGAAAGGGCATAAAGTCCAAACAGCAGTACAGTCCTCAACACAAGTTTCTAAAAATAGTCGTTTCAAAATATATATGCTTATATTTATTACTGCAGATGGACCTCTACAAACAGGGGAACGCTTCCGGTTTTCATGTTTGCAGCCTGACTGGATGGATGTAACCAAAAAAAGCGGCTGCTAAGTAAACCACTTTTACAGTGACATCTGCTCTTGAAATCAGCCACTGTATAGTCCACTTTTGGGATGTCCTCAAATAACACGACTTAACACGTGCCCTGAACAGGAACTGAAATAACCACCACACTGGGAAGCACACTCTAAATTAGCTATACACATACGAATGAAATCAGCAACGCTGCCACCTGTAACAACTCTTTGTTTCACCTAACAATGCACCAAAGTGCTGGTGGCCAAGTTTTCTGATACTTCTTTCAGTCTTTTTCATTTGAAGGAAGGGTGGAAGAGAGATGTCAAACTTAGATTTTATCTGTGTCCAGTTCAGGAGTTAACTGTTGGGTACCAACACCTGCATCCACGGAAACTATTAAGGAATTAGTGACTCAGCATCTTCACATTTTACCAGTACTCTAGCAAGGCTGAATTAAGACTGTTCCACCTTGTTTCGTGGGCAATACTTTTGTTGGTAGTCTCACCATCAGCCAGCTGTTGCCTGCTGCAGGGGACCATAGTGTTGGCACAGAATGAATCACAGATCAAGGCTGTTGCCCTCGGCTCTCTTACAACAGCAGTGATGACACTGTTGGGCAGAAGCAGGAAAAAATGATGATATTTCATTCAGAGCTGTCACGCTGATGTCTTAATCAGTACCGAATCTTTACATTGATTCCCAAACCTTAGGCTGACGACTAAGGTAGGTGGAAAATACTGGAGCAAAACTGCATAAACCACTAAAATGACAGCAAAGAAGTGTCTCCAGTTTCTGATGGATAAGCTGGTAGTGCAAAGAAGCATATAAGGGGGAGGTGGAAGAGAGGGGTCCCATAGAAACAAAAGAACTTGAAAGTAAAAGCCAGAGTTCAGGAGAAAGACAGAAATGCTGAAAGTCCAGTTTGGAAGTTGCAAAGAAAGGCAAGGTTTGTAGTTTAGATAAGAGAACGGAGTGTGGAAAGAAGGAAGCTCAGGTGGAAAGGCAGAATTGCAGGAAATCCAAGCAGTAGGATTCTCAGAAGGGGAGAAATGAGAGTAGAGCGAGGGCAAGTGAATGAAGTGAGTGGGATGGGAAATAGCGGGGATGTTGGAACCAGAGGATTTTAAATTTCCCTTCAAACCCAAACAATTCTATGGTTCTACAAAGAAAGACTGCCCAAGGCAGCTTGGACAGAAAATAAATGAGGGAGAAACTCAGGAGCAGCAAAAAGGGAAGACAAGACATGACAGAAGTGTCAGGATGTTGGGGAGCCACAGAGAGAGACAATGGGATTGAAATAAAACGCTAGTTTCAGCTGCAAAGAGGAGAAGTAGGAACAAACAATTTAATATTTAGGATTTACTAACAACATCTATGAGAGCAATACCTCTTACATTTCATTGCTATATGAATAAATGCAATTGATTTTAAAGCACATTTTTGATTGTTTACAAAGTGTCTTTTTATTGGAGTTAGGGCATTATGTTCCCAAACCAACCGGTATATTTTTAGATATCTTTGACGTAGTTGCGGTTGCTTAACAGATGGCTCACTGCCAATTGGTTTCACAGAGTTCTCTGCTGCTTCACTGCCTTTCTTTGCCTCCACATAAATTGTTAGTTCAGTTTCTAACCTGTGGAAGGCCTCCCAGGCAGTTTTTGGAGGATATACCTAATGCAGACTGATTTAATTAAAAGACCTACGACTACTCTTCTGGAAATGTTCAGAAACTCCTTATCGTTGTCTTTCAGGTATTAAGCATAGCAAAGTTTGACCTCAATAGTAAGTAATGATGAGACATTTCATATATTCTTCAGCTGGTTTTGGGCAGTAATATACTTTTACTTCTTCAACTAAAATGCATTTATGAGACTCAGAAATCACAATAAATTCAATTAAATTAAGATGACAGAGACTGCCTCTGTGGAAAATATTATTTCTGTGGACCAAGTTAAAACCTATGACTCTGCATAGCATATAATAGAGCTATATAAGCAAATTAATGGACAAATTTGCAGATAATTTATGTTTAACCAACTATAGCATTAGCATCAATAACATTTCATTACCTATTTGAGCTTTCCACTGAAAGCTGAAATCTTGGAAGGGCTTTACCAAAGAAATACCTATATAACCTCTGCAACAGAGCTCACAGACCACAGAAAAGCAGAGAAAGAACTAGAGAGACAGATTAGTCAAATATGCAACAAATCGGTCAGTCATGTCTGTAAACCAGTTGTGTAAGAAGTGTGTACTTTAGGAATAAAAACTGCATCTCTCAGCCTGGAGATAAGATGCCTTCTTCAAAGTTATTCAGAATACCTCCGCTGGAGACAACACACATGCCAGTAATTTTTATTCACAAATCAGCTATTTCAGCTTATTGTCTACTTCCCTACTCTTATTTTGCAGAGAGAAAGTAGAGCTTACATGGAGCTAGACTGATCAGAGCTGCTCACCAAAAAAACACTCATCTATTTTTTTTCCATGAACAATAAGAAATACAGGTTTTAGCAGTTGGTTTCTTTCAATACACTGAAAAGCTTTTTGCATAAGGATTTTGAATTTTGTGTCATCTCAATTTCACCATTGTGCTGTCTTTCTTTGAATTCTTCCTATTCTTTGTCATCAATAACCTGTATAGTGATATTCAGTGTCTTTTTTTAATGGATGTAAGTCACGGCAGGATTTGTGGTCTTTGATGTTTTCCAAAATCAAATTTCTTTGGCTAATTGCTCAGTTAACTTGACAAATGGATGAAACTGACCACATTTGCTATTGCTGCAAAACAACCAAAATCAAGCAGGTCTGTAAAAATATAAGGCTAAAGTGAGCAGCAGTTGCTGTGTTTGGGCTCACAGGATGACTGGTGGTGACTAGGCAGACATGGGGCTGGTGCTGACCCTGACACATGTTCGTTCCTCCTCATGAAGTGACCATCCAGCTTCTGTCAACTTTAGTGTACAGTAAGAAACTCATACGGAGACTGGTGAGTCTCCATTTTGATGTCCTTGTCGGGAATTTTTGATGTTGAATGCAACTACCTGTGTCAGGTACACACAGATGCATACTGAGAGCACTCTCAGACTTTTGTAGATTTTTTTTGCATGAAAGAAAAGAAAATAAAACAAAACAAAACAAAACACGTCTAATCATATTAGAGTGGTTTACCCTACTGCCTTTCCCTCTTATCAATGGTAAGCTTGATACATACTTCTCTGCTAACTGACCTGATTCAATTTTCTTTTTGCTTTTCTTCTCCCAACTCAAATCTACAAACAGCCAAAGGTGAATGGAACCCTGATTAATGTAGCCAACTAAAACTGAACTCTACAAACTGGTGTATCTGCACACACCAATAACACGTTTCCACTGACAATAATTCTGCAGCAGAAGAATGCTGCTTGCACTCTCAGCACACCTGCAGTGACTCTGCTGCCACCCAGAATCTAAGTATCACAGAATGACCCTACAAAATTTATCAGTGCGAGGAACAAAAATGTCACAGCAATAACTACTGCTAGATTAAATACAGACTCTGTCTTCTCTATTTCTCCCCATACCCATGATTCCCTCTGCCTGCAAATTGCCTCCTCCGAATTCTCTCACTCCTTCCACTGGGACCCATCATACCATTTATTGCAGCCTAATGCCTATGGCATGAGACTCAAGTGCCAGAAGCTAATTCAGTGTCTGCTTTCTTTATAAACTGGTATCAGCGAACGAGTCTGTCAGTACACTTCCACTGTGTAGAGGACCATAAAAAGCAAGTGGCAAATAGAGGTACCTCTGGGAACACTCAATGACTTATGCGTGTCCAAGCCATGAACATATTTAATTTCCAATAGTTGGACTCCAATCATACTTATTTTTGTAAACAAATAAATTATTATTATTATTACTATCATCAAATAAAGTTTATATTAGTTAATGAAAATCTTAGTGTTCATTGTAAATTTTCCTTAAAAGTCCTTGTTTTCTTCAACTGAAATCAAAATCATTAGAATATTTACTTAATAACACTCAGTTTCTTTTTTACTTACAGCTTGCAAAATATTTGGGGGAAGATGCTTCACATTTTATACACAATAGAGAAGCTGAAAATTTAAATTAATACACTAGAAAAAAAAAACTTTGTGGAACTTGTAAATTATTCTTCCACTTCTGCAGCTCTAGATCTAAATTTTTAGCTAAATCTGGTTGCATATGATTTATATAAACTTCATAGATCAGTGATTTGCTTGCCTCATCTGTGTAATTGAAGTGTTAATGAAATTCATGTATCCGGGCATCTAACCATGTACGTTTTCTAAATATCACTTCTAATATACATTGTGGTAATAACATCTTTTTATTCCTGATTGCTAAATGAACTTTTATGATCTTAAATGTATATAAAATATTTACGCCACAAAAACTGATCTTAATTTCATGACACCGCCTACCCCCATACATTGTCATAAACCCACTAGAACAATCATTTTTAGTAGCTGCTATGCAAACAAGACACTAAATGCTTTTCTGCCCTACAAGGAATGCACTTAGGCTCTACAAAGGTGGACACAGCCCACCAGATGCAGTACATTACAGCTGTCTAAAGGTGTGTGTTAAGCCAGTGTCAAAAGGCAGAGTATTTCCAGTGGTAGGGAGGTTAAGATGAGCTTGTTAAAACAGCAGCTGGAAAAAAGACACTGCCCTTCATACAAAGAAGGGTCAGGTGTCTGCTTCCTCTTTCAGCCCTCTTTCTCATGTGCAAACTGCTGTGCTTCCCACTGCAACTCCACTTTGTGCAAGAACAAATCCCTTTCTGTTCAGCAAAGGTAGTATAGCTGAAGACTTCCTGGTAAAAACAATAACACCATTCTACTGTTACAAAAACACTGTTAAAATGTTATCTGTTAATGATTACTATTCTTTTAAGTTTTCCCTCAGTTATTTCAAACTGCTTGCTATTAATATAAAATGTAAAAATCTAGGAAATCCAGCCCAACGTTTAAATAATTCTCTAAAATTTGAAAAAAAGGAACAAAACATGAAAAGTAAAAAATTTTGTTCTCTGAAAATCACAGACTCATGCAGGAGAAATGAGAGAAATAAGCATGGGTATCTGCACTATGTCAATAAGAATTCTGCATGACTGAACTGACAATGTGATGAGCTTTAACTAATGGAGTAACAACTAGGGAGCACTGTCTCATAAAAAATATGAAATATTTCCACTTCTGAAACTTCAGTCAAATTCTTCCACAGGTGAAATAGCTCCTCCAAACAGTTTCAGATCTCAAATCATCAATGTTGAAGATTTAATAAAAAACAACTCTTCCCAAAATACACCTTCTGCATTACAAAGGGCGGACTAATGAGTGATAATTTTTCAAGAATACACCATAGCAACAGGAGAACTACAAAGAAATACTTTCTCTTAAGATTCTCTTACAAAGCAGCTTTACGTCCCAAGTAAATGATAAAGCATCTCTAATAACAGCAGCTTTAAAGTACTTTTTCCATAACCTAAAAATTCATAGAAATTATTCTTTTGTGACATCCAGTGATGCAATTTATGCGTTCAGAGTCTGAACAGTTGTCAGTTTTGGCACACGCAAATGACACTTTCATTAGAACTGAACAAGTGAACAGATTTTGAAAGCCAAAGTGACCTACTGTGCATTCTGTCAAATGATTCCCTATATATGACTATGTAACTTCTGGCACAAATCACATTTTTTACCTCCAAGATTCTCGTGGAAACAATTGAATGAAAAGGTTTCTCAAAGAGAAGATGTAAAGTATTTTGTTGAGACTGATGTAGCACAGAGCACTGAAATGGAAGACAGTAGAATTCCTGATCTATACTGAGTGAAGAATATTAAATATATCAAGTTTACCTTTTACTATGGTATTTTATTTTACGATTTAATTAATGGCTTACAGTATTTTACAGTAATAGTGAACAATATATATTAAAAAAAACCAGTATAGACTATATTCTCTCTGTAACACTGTTCCTAAGATGTTTACTATGTACGCTTCCAAAACACCAGCTTCTTTCAGTTTTAGAAGATGTTAAAATATCTTTCATGCTCTAGGTAAAACCAGTAGAATAATTTATTATTACTACTTAGCTGTGACAGAGCAATGCTTTCACATTAATACAACTTTGCACTGTATAGACAAATTCTGACAGTTTACTTCCCAGCCGCAGAGCGCAAGTTTGAAACCCTCAGGGTTCTTATAACATACACACCTTTTCATTAATATAGATGCAGCAACACAGGCATATAAGCATCTCCCCTCATATACACTTCTGCTGTACTTGAGGCAGCAGACCATGTTGTGCAGAAAGATCTTGCTTTTTAATAAAATTCCCTCTGTGTCCAAACTTTTTTTTCAAATCAGCAAACTGATTTTTACACTAGCAGTATGTGAGTGGATCACTGAGGAAAGGCGGTAGCTTTTAAGAAATGACAAGGCAAAAGAGGTTCTTAGGCACAAATCACATTTAGTTCTTGCTCTGTACTCAAAATGTACAGAGGACTCGAGCTGAATGCTAAACATCTCACTATCACAGCAAATTTGCTCACACTAAGTGTACAGCAACTACAAACATCATACCTCTAGGCAGACTAACTTAAGTAAAAACTCAGACAGCTGTATTTCTATATAAACTATATGGGTGACGCAAGACCATAATTCAGAATAACACAGAAATCAAATGCACCTATGGTTAGCTGCCCAATACTTTGCATCTGATGAAACAAATTACATCTTAAATAATAATCTTTTTTTTTAAAGAAATGATAACAATGAAAATAAACAAAGACACAAAATATTTCTGGGAAAAATGTTAGACTGTCTAAACAGTGTAAAAGCTATTGAGGAAATCCCACAGTTCTAGCTAGACTGGAAAATCCATCTTCGTTAACCTTAAAGTCAAAAGAAAACTACTCTCTCGTCTGCAAAGAATGATGATGATTTAACAGCAGCTTCTCATTAAGATTCGGCAGGAAACAAAACCCCTAGGAGACAAACACATCTAAAAGAACTTTGTGTCCTTCTCTGTTCTTATTCCAGGAATGCCCAATGCTGACCAGCAGAAATCAGTAAAATATGGATGAATTGTGAAAGAGTTTGAAAGACACCATAGCGTCAAGCCTTGCTGTTCATGGATTAATTCTGTATACCATTGGATACCTAAGCATTATTTGGTTTCAAGTGAAGAACTGGTCAGCTCCTAGTAGCAAGTGGCATTAACCCAATAATTTTTCACTCCTAAAGAGGGAGTAGTAGACTGAAAATTCAGCTAAAATTAAAGGTGCAGTGTGTAGGTTTCATTTAGCTTTAAAATCTGCAAAATATGCTGCTTGAATGTGATGATGATCTCACTTGAATGAGTGATGTAGTACGTGATTGCAACACTACACAAAATAAAGCTTATTTACTACTCAGTCTATCTGCAAAAAGGCTACAAGAAAAAAGTCTAAAGGTGTACAAATATTTCTTGAAAGTAAATAATGAAGGTGAAAAAGATTTATTACTGTTGCTATGAGTTCCATAAGAGCAGTAAAGGCCAAATCAAACAAAAGCTTAAGTGCAGTCTCACAAAAAATTTCCAAACAATTACATAAATCTGACTTCATCAAACTCCCAAATGAAGTGAAAGAAGCTCCAGGAACTCATAGAATAGTTGGGGTCAGGAGAGACCTTTTAAAAGCCATTTAAGTCCAATCCCCCCTGCAATAAGCAAGGATATCTTCAACTAGATCAAGTTGTTCAGAGCCCCATCAAACCTGACTTTGAACACTTTCAGGGATGGGGCATCCATAGCTCCTCTGTGCAACCTGCGCTAGTGCCTCACCAGCCTCACAATAAGGAATTTCTTCCTAATATCTAAACTGACCCTCCTTCAGTTTAAAATCATTCCCCCTTGTCCTATCACATCAGGCCCTGCTAAAAAGTTTGGTCCCAATTTTTACAATCCCCCTTTAAGTACTGAAAGACAGCAATAGGGCCTCCCTGGAGCCTTCTCTTCTCAAGGCTGAATCTAAAACTTGCCTGGGCAGAACAGCAGCAAAATGTACAGGGGGGAACAATTCTCCAACAGTCACTGATTCATTACTTTGCACATCCGTCTGTGGGAATAAGGCCTAAAGCCAAGAGAGATGCTGTGAGATGTGTGGTAAAGGAATTAACGTGGGCATGATGGCCTGCTGCTAGGGGTGTGAAATCCCTCCTTCATATACAAATGGCTGCTCCCCCACCATTTATGGAGGCAGCAACTGGATATTTGACTACAATCTCATCTCCACTTCTCTCAAAAGTATAAATTTGGCATTTGAAATCCTCTTTGGCAGAGGATGGGAATATGACCCCATTCTGCAGACAAGTCAATAGGCTTGCTCCTCTCTCTCTCCCCAAAGCTGGGATGCCTCTGTAAGATTTGAGCCTCTGCCCGCCTTGGACCATACCTGGGAAGAGTTGTACATAGTGCTCTACACTTACATTTTGTAGATCTAGTGTATTTATTATAGTAAATCTAACAAGAATGTGTAACATATTGTTTTCATGAACCACACTATTTGTGAATCTGTGCTCATGAAAGTTCTTACTGAATGTGACCAGACTTAAAGTGCCAAACTGGTTGCAGTCAGAGAATAAGTCGACTGTACCCAGACCCTCTGATCTCTGGGGAACAGCTGGGAAGCAAGGGATTGATCTTCTGTCAAATTTTGATACTTGTAATGCAACATCATCTCCTCATTTTTCCAACAAAAGCTATTGGCCAAATAAGTTAAGAGGTAACAGTAGAGAGACACTGGAACTTGCTCTGTATCAATATTCATTCAGCAAATTGTTACGTGCGTTGTAACAGCAAAAGCCGTTGTCAATGATGACAAGCGTGAACCAAAAGGCACGTATGTTCTTTAGCACAGCATGTATCATTTAAGGCATTCTTGTCTAAAATTAACCAAATACATCTTTCAATCTGAATCCAGAAGCAACATAGAGACATAATAAAATCTGAATTCCAACTTGATATGAGTCACTGTCAGACACATTATTCTTAAAAAAACAGAAAACTTCAACTGAAAGTGAAAGCACTGATTAAATGGATCAGGGCAGTGAAACACCTGGAAATCCCATGGTAGAAAAATAATCAGAAAAATAACTCTCTTTTTAAGTTCAAAAGACTTGTATTAGTTAGGAATTTGTTTTCTTTTCAGAAACAACTGAAGAAATTAGTTGCTTAGAGGTTGCAGTGCTGCTATCATCAGAAAGGATACCTTTGGAAAACAGAGAAGAATAAAGAAAGTGAACTGTAAAAAAAATAAACGGAAATTTAAAAATTGCATTGAAGTAAAGAGAATGTATAACAAACACTCTCTCACCTGACAAATAATTTGTAGGATTTAGATACTGTAGTTCAGGAAATGACTTTGAGAACTGTAACAGGGTTTTTTTATTGGAGATAATAAGGAGGGAAAAGAGTCTAACAAGAGGAATAAAACTGAGATACAATTGGGCTGATAACAGGAAATTTAGTTATTCTGGAAAGGGAAACTCTATGAGCTGGAAAGGCTTGTAACTTTCATGACTGTTTCAAAGCTACTTTTTGGTTGAAAATTAGCACAGGATAGACTAAAGAATACCTTCAAATCCCTCCCTGCCCCCTCCTGAAAATAACAAGACTAAAAGATTAAAAAAACCTCCCCAAAACCCCTATTAAAAAAAAAAAAAGATAAAATAATGTTATATATCACTCTTACAGGGATTTGATAGAGAAGATGTTACTCCCAGGGCTTTGCGTGCAAATTTTTCATTATTTCTTTAACCAAATGTTGACTCATTTATAAGACAAAACCTAAAATTTATTCTTTAAATTTACCACAGATTCTTTTTAAACTAATTTAAATATTTGTACCATAACTTGACTACTTCACGCGGAAAACTGATTTAACTTGATACGGTACAGTGAAGCTGCCTAAGACAGCACTGCATCAGTTCTGTGGTAGGTATAATTTTCAGCCAAGAAAATTCCATACATTCAAGAAAAAGATTAGTGTTTATTTTCCTCCAGCTTCTTCTGCTTTTCTGCATTTAAAATTTCTGTAATTTGAATATTATTTGAAAAAATCCCTCAAAATTTTTGAGGTAATATTAATTAAAAAAAAAAAACTATATTAAAATAACCAAAATGATACCTGAACAAATTACTTGTGTTTCTTGGGATAAGGAGTGAGTTCTAGCAGTATCCTGCAGCCCCGCAGTGCTAGAGTGAATATTGCTCCTCCCTTCCAGCCCCTGCTATACTTCTCAAACAACTGCCTAGGGAAGCATCAAAGTAACACTGGGAGTTAAAGCTTGGAGAAAGAGATTTGCCACTGAGACCTGTTCTTGTCACCACAGCCTTCAACAACATGAAGCTGGTGGGAAGTGAGAGACTGACAGCCTACCATCTTTAAGAGTTCATGAAGTTGTGAAAAATATATGCTTGGAAAAGCAAGGGAGGGTTGGAAAGGCTGAGAAGAGAGAGGATGGGAGAGCCTAGGAGATGGTAAAGGAGTAAAATAAAGGTGGACATTCACATCCTCCAGCTCCTTGGAGCAACATACAAGTTAACTGGTTTCTACACGTTAATGTGAAAACTGGGAGAAGGGTCCTACTAGCTCTTCCTCTGAACAGTGTCAACTGTCCTGGGAGCCATCCTCCACAGCAGCAAGCTGGTGTTGGGGACATGGGAACAAGGTGCTCTCTCACAGCGTCTTTCTCTGATTCCACAGCAGGTCCCACACTGGTGAAAGCTGCTACTGACTCAAGGGATGCTGCCCTGCCTCTATGCTTAGACATAATTTCACATATTTAAGGTACCTCTGAAGACAGCAAAAGCAGTAATAATATATCCGAAGAGATTAAAAGCTAAGGTTAAAAGAACATTAAATAAAATTAACTTAAGTATTGTAAGAATTTAGTAAGAAATGATGACAGGATTCATTATGACAGAATATTTTCTCTGGTTCCTAGTTGGTACTGGATTCAAAAACACAATTAAACCCACAAACAGTGATAATGAGCTAAAAACTGTGGCAGAGCTAGGAAAAGAGGTCAAACGAGTTGAATTAAAAGAAGAGGCAGAAATCCTGCTTCTTATTCTAAGATGTGACAATGATTTATTCCCTTACTATGGACCTCAGAGATGTAGTCAAGTCCTTGTTCTTCATCAGTGAGACAGTGACAAAAGGTTTCTGTAAACTGGCAATTGACCATTCTCCCAGTACAGAAAGAGTAGGAAGCAGCAATTAGGACACACTTCAGTTTGGTAATACTGTACTGATCCAAGGGTTTATTTCGATTAGCTGCAACCCTCTGTTTTAAATAAAGAGACCTGTAAATTTCTTATTTAGCTTCTTTGATACACTGTGTTTAATGAACACAGCTCTACAGTCAAACCTTAATCTTTCTGAGGCTGAGCAACAGACTGTTTTTCCTCCCTGTTGTTACCTACCTTCCACAGATTCTGAGATACCTTAGGTAATATTAGGGTTGCAGAATTTAATTACGATCAAATTTAATACTTAATACATTATTACTGTAGTAATACACCTATTGAATAAAGTGATGGAAGCAAAGACTAAATACAATTCAGTTTGGGTTTGGTTTCCGTTTTCGTAAGATGGGAAAGGGTTTTGAGTAGTTCTATGAAAAAGCTGAATGTTGGTACTGAGATCAGTTTTTGGCTGGTATGTTAAACTGAATCAGACCATGAAGGAGCCAGACAATAGTTTTTCCCCATTCCTTACAATTTGTCTTAATCTTTTCAGACTGGTGCATATTTAGAAATAAAATCTAAGCAGATGGGTAGGACGATATGATAGAAATGCCAGGCATAAAAGCAAGTAGACAGAATGGCAAAAGAGCAAGTATCAGTGAGTAAGCAGACTCAAAGAGCAGCAAAGGGACACGATATTCAAGGATCAGGCAAAAAGGCATGAGGAAAATGCCAAACATTCAGCAAGTTGCTAAAGCAGTACCAAACAGTCAGCAGGTGTGCCAAGCAGCAGAAGAGCAATTCCACAAAGTCAGCAGATGCACTCAGCAGGAAGGCAATGCCAGGCACTTGGAGCAGGAGACAGGGCAGCCGGAGGCCAATGCCCATGTACAATCGGATTGAAAGAACAATAAGGAGGCGATACATGCCGGTCAGCAGATGGACAGGGCAGTAGGTAGTCACTGTCAAGCAATTAGCTGGTCAAGAGGCAATGCCAGACAGTCAGGCAAAGGGCCAAGATTTCAGGAGGACAATGCCACACGGCCAGCAGGTAGAGAGAATATAAGACAGTAGTGAATGCCAGGCAGTCCCCAGACAGACAAGGCAGAAAAAGACCAAAGCCCACCAAAAATCAGATGCAACTGTCAGCAAGAACAAAACATAAGCCTGCCAAACAACTGACAGGGCAGCAGCGGCAGTGCTTTTTCAGCAACTTAGGATACCATGAGTGAAACAGTCCCAAGAATCTAGATGCTCACCCTTTGGTAATATAATTTGATCAGAGTGAACCATGAAAATCCACAGGAGAATAGCACACAAATGGAAACAGCAAATGAGTCTGACCCTAGCACTTGGGGAGGCCATGGGACCTTCCTATAAAACAGAAATATGAGAATCCACAAGAAAATCAAACAAATGGGAAAAATGTGTCTAAAAACTGTTTCTGATGATGATTAAAAAAGCAAAAAAATACTAGCAAAGAATTAGTTTGGAAATGATTGGGTGGGATTGAAGATGTTGCTTACCCCTCTCTGGAGCCCAGATAATGGGAATGTTGGGAATTTCTGCAGCAGAAAAACAGAAGAGAAAAGGGATTTCTGACTCCCAGTTCAAGGAAAGCATGTCAATTTAGGACTGGGTAATCTCTTTGGGCAAAAAATAAGAATTCAACTGAATCTTTGCCCATCCCCAGATACATGCCTTTATTGAGGTTTGTGAAAAATTTAAGAAGCCCACATCACTTCCATCTCATGACCTCCCACCCTTGTTCCCCAAAACCACACTTACCTCTAGCACCTCTAGTATAAGAGGGGAAAGGGGTTGGTCTTGTGAGCTCATTCCCATATCCACTGCAAAATGGCTTGTGAAGTTGAACAGGAGTACCCATTAGCCACTGCCGGCCATTTGTGAGATAAACGGAAGTCATCATTAACTCTTACTCATTATTAGTGTAGGTTGGTGTTTTAATTTGGCTTAGATACACCCACACTCATGAAAAGAATTAGTCATATGAATCTTGTGGGGTAACCCTCTTCTAAGTATCAAACTTATCAGCACCTTTTTGTTACCTTGAATATCCTCTTCTCTTTAACTTAAGCATTCTGCTATTTAACATGGTTGTTTTTTTAAACAAATTAAACTGTTTCAGGAATCTTAGCTGCTGCTTTATTTCAGAAACATGCAATGAACTCTGAAATGTAAGAGCTGAGAAAATACCAGCACTAATAAAGTTCAGTAATTTAACTCATCTGTCATTTAAGTAATGAGACTTTTTATTCAGTATCTACCTAGAAACTAAAAGAATCAACCAAGAATCAAATTTCACTATTTCTGTCTACTTAGAAGTCCACATTGTGTGTGCATTTATCTACCTGCACATTAACTTCTTATTGTCAACACTGAAAACCTACATTCCACTCTAACAACGCAGTAATACGAAACAAGAAGCCAACTCTTCCCTCTTCTGCAAACTGTAGAGAACCTTAGATAATATAAAGGAATCATTAGCTTTGCTGTGCCCTAGCTGAATTAGGATTTGAAAAGGTCACAGAGAATCTGTATGAATTTGCCATGCACTCATACGCAACAAAGTTTTTAAAGAATACAGTAGTGATAGACTAAGCTGATGAAACTTTATTTATACTGATCTCCGGGTATCAGCCACGCATCCTTCTTCTAGCAGAGCAAGGCACAAGAATAATAGAGGTTAATAGAACTTCGAATTTAGACATTTGGGTCATAGAATAGGAAATCCTTCCATACCCAAACTTCCCTGTATCAAACACTACTCTTTGGACTTAGAACAAAATGGCAAAATATTTAGGCAGAGAAGACCAAGAGACTTCTATCATATGATTAGTAATGGCACAAACCAGCCAGGAACTGCAAATACTGGCTGAACCAGAGATATTAGAGTACAAGGTACTTAGAGCACGCATTGGCAGCTCTATAAAATCCCGTGATTTTGTGGCCAGCAGGAACTACGATTAGCTGCACCACATCAAGAACAAAATTGCTATCACCTTCTCTCTGAAGTGAGATTTTTCAAGCTTAATGAAAATGAACTATGACAAACTGATCTCAGCATACCATAAGAAAATGCTTATTTGTGGAGGAAAATATAGACTTTTAAAATTCAGTGACAGTTTAAATGTCAACAATAAATAACAGTAGGTTATGCACGTCACTACTAATTTAGGTATTCCAATGACAGAATAAGTGGAAAAGGAATATACGCATGAAGGGACAAGAAACTAAAATATAGTCTAAATAAACGTTAAAAAGTAATTATTTTCTTGTCTGTAACTGGTAAGACTTTCATGCCTAAGCGTGACAATAGTCATTCTGGTTTTCTATTTTGGTACTTAATACTGAGTCAACATTTTGCTAAAGCTTCACTGCTCCATGTGGTAGCAATTAGCAAAAGCAGGAGAAGGACTAGTTATAATCCTAAGAATAACTCCTGAAGCCAGCTGATTTCCAAGACTCTCCTAGTTTCTTTCCACTTAGTTGCTGGAAAAGCTCCTACACAGCAGGGAAGAAGTAAATGAGAAATTCTCTATTCTTTAATAAGTATTAGTTTTAATGATCAACTATTTTAATAGTGAGTCATTTTGCTATTCTGGTGTGCTAATGTCAAAAGGACTAACTCACTCAATTTTTCATACATTTTAAATCCAAACTAGTATTTGGATATCCCTCTAGTTACCATGTCTTTAAGCTGCTTTCACAGAGAAATCTTCCTAACATGTCTATATTATTTTTTTGTTAATTTTCCCTGTATTAAGCTTTTACTAAACTCTTTGTAATAGACCATGACCAGAAAAAAATGAGACATTAAGGGCAAAAATTGCATAATTACAGGCCTGACAATGTTTTCAAGACTATTTTGCTTTAACTTGATGTTTAATTTTGTTCAGTTTCCTATTATCTTCTCCAAAGTGATGCTTTAATGGAAACTATTTTTAGAAATGCCTAAGAGGAAAAAAAAAATTCCAAAAGTTCCGAATTGAAAATTTTATTATGCAGAAGTCCTATGGCAGACCTATTTTTCTTCCCCAGTTACAGAAAGATATATTCACTGTTGTCGCTACACTGCTAATAGGAGACAAGCCAGTTTATTTAAACTAATAGAGAAATGTCTACATGAGCTATGGGCTCTATAGTGAAAACACAGCTAAAAGGCATCAGTAAAACCAAGAGGAGGAAAACCCTTCTCTTTACCCCATTAAAGAAAGCATACCATAATCATATTGTTCATCTGGGTGTACTTTTGGAAGTACTGGGCTCACTCACACAGGAACCATTTGTTCACTCTTAGGACATGCCAGCCTTCTTCCAACTGCCATTCCTAAATCACCTTGCAAAAACCCTTTAATTTAAAAATTTAAAAACAAAAAAGTGAGATTTCCTGGCTCATTACTGTGGTTTTGCTTCTCATTTTATGAAACATTCAAATTCCTTACTGCTGTTTTACTATTCTTTTCAGCAGAGCTTGCAAATATTTCGTACATGTCTGAAAGTCAGAAAACACAGCTTCTATTTGCTATTCAAGAGTATTAAGGACAGCAAAAGAAAAGCAAATGAAAGCTGATCCTCAAATAAGCAAAAATATCCAAAGGCTTAACAGGAATTCTGTTAGCATTATCTTTATGATATGATGGTCAGACAACTTTACACAGAAGGTTAACACGTTAGTTAAGTAATTAGAAAGATATTTGCCCCAGCATTCTCCGCCAGTACTATCAGGGTTTTGCATTTTCAAAAAAGAGACTGAAGCAATTCATGTAATCCTTTTGAATTCAGGATATAAAACAGTTTAATTATTAATTTCAGGATCCATTTGATTCAAACTATCTTCTCATCTAACACATACAGAACATAAGGCTGTAAGTGCAGGATGATTCATTTAACATCATCCATGATTTCTGCAAGGAGTACAAGATAACTTGAGTTTTGTAAGACATTTCTACCACTAGCCAACACTTCTGATTTGACAGAATTAAAATGAAGAACACAGCTCTTTAGGGAATTTGCTTGTGTGAATAATCTCTTAAACAAACAAACCGACCCAAACATATAAAGCCTTTCATTATGATGATTTTATTAGATTTTTCTGGCTCAAGCTTTCTATCACCAGCTATTTTTACAATTCTCTTTAGTAGGTAAAGAAAACCTTTGCTACCTTACAAAGCCTTTAGTACCATACATTATTTCCCGAAGAAAGTACAGGTAAAAATAAAGTTATTTCTCAGTGTTCTATATGATAAACTGAACAGACTGAGTTGTGTAACTCTCACAGAAAGCATCTCTCCTCGCCATCATATTTTTTTGACCTTTTTTTATATCCACTGTGACAGTTGAAATTTTTAAAAAGGGAATGTCAAAAAAAGCAGCTTTGCATTTTAGACACATAAATCCCATATACAGACAAGTATCGTCTGTATTGTTTGTTTGATGGTCTTTTTTTTTGAGTACCTCTGATAGTTGAGTAAATGGAGCTGAAATGGGATCTACCTTTCTTCCCCCTCACATTTCTCACTATAGGTGTCCAAACAGCTTGCAGGTGTTTCCATGCAGCGACTGCAGTTGTTGACAGCACAACTGAGCCCTTCAGTTATGATGGTGTGCTACCAAGTTTCCCTGAGAAACTCAAACAACAGAAGAGAAAGGCACATTTTAGCCCTTTGTAAGTCAGCTAAATCAGAGTGGAATTTCTCAAGACACAGATACTTGTGTAAACTGTGTTGTGTGGTGCAAATAATTTGTATACTGCTGCTTCTCAAAGAAACTGGTAATAGATGTGTAATGAAAAGTGTTCTGCAACTAAACATATCAATTCTGCTATAATAACATGCCTTCTCAAGAGGCACATAAATATATTTGGATTTTATAACACCAAATACAGCATATCAAATAATAAATTTTACTGAAAAATTAAAGCAGACCAGATAAAGACCTAATCATATAAACTAGGAAGGAACTGCCTGGAGGACTAAGAGAAAAGGGAATGGTTACAGAGTTGCCGATAAACTTCTAACAGAGTAGCACAGAATTTGGAAGAAGTCTGTCACAGAGCAATCTGCTCCATTTAAGCATGTTTGTTGCTTAGATGCACGTGGCAAAGTTTTGTAATTCCAACCCTTTAGGAGCAAGCTGGGTTGGAAACAAGTTTCTAAGAAATACGAAGGCCTCAAAAAGTCTGATGGCAAGTTACAGGGTATGTATGTCATCCATACATAGCACATATCATTATACAATAGCTCAACACAGAAATCAAACTTTACTCAGAGCAAGACCTCCATTAAGAGATATGGAAAGCTACAGTTTTAAAAGAGACTACAAAAATGTATGCTTAAATAGGCCACTAAATTGGAGATTACCCAGAATACTGAAGGGTGAAAAACTGAGACAATAGCCTGGGTTATTAGAGGTTATAATTTCGTATTATTCCTACTACAAAATTACGTATGTCCCATGTGAGATGAAGGCTTCATTCCTCCTCACTATGGAGCCATCCTGAAGTGACAGTTTGTAAAAAGGAAATTATTTTCCTTTGGTCCAGTGACAACACTAAAATATTGCTGAGGAAGAACAGAAGTACTCCTATATACACAACAAACAATACTAGAAATCCTGCTGCTCTGGAAAGGCACTATTTGCACCAGGGAGGACAAAAACCTCCTATATATTATTTCTAGTTTAAGTTGCTGCCTATTAAATGGAAGTTGTTATTTGAAAAGTTTACGTCTCAGTGGATTTGGGTTACTTTGATGCAATATGTTGCTGTGAGAGTATGGCTATAACACGACATATCCTATTGTGTCATAAGCATCTTATTTCATTAACAGAATAAAGTGCAAGCAAACAAACAGACAAAACACATGAAAACTAAAAATCATAGAGATCAAGAGGGTTTCCAACATTACTTGAGACAGAGAAATGGAAGGATACAGATATTAAAATAGTCAGTGGAAGTAAAATGGAATTTGAAGAAAAATCCATGAGAGATACCTTATAGAATGGGGAAAAGCCACATGATAGAAGATTTGCATTTGGCAATAATTATAAAAATGCTGGTGCAATTTTGAACTGAATATAATAAGACATATTACAGAAGAATTGAGACTTGTAACTAAAGAGAGAGACATGGCTTCTGTGTGGTATGTTTGGAGTATTTTGTTCATTCTGAGCATGATATTTCAGAAACATTGACGAATAGAAGGGAGTTCCTGAGAACAATGATTTCTTTTCATGGACTAGAGAACACTGGTGAAAGAATAAATAACTATGCATCTATTTTCAGGCTAAATGAAAACACGTATGTGTCTAAATACATTTTAAACCAGTCCATAAATATTGAAGAATATAAACAGCAAGAACCAAAAGAAGCATTCATAAATTTTCCAAAACACTCGAAAAGTAGGAAGACTTCAAGGAAACATCTCTCTGGTATTACATGCCGGAAAATAGCTCTTCTATTTTTTTCATAAAGTATTATCTTAAAATTTTAGGACTCAAAATTATCTGCAGCGTGGATGAACTACTTGTGAATACACATTGTGAGACAGTTCAAGAATGTCTATCATCAGTTGAGGACCATACGTTGATTTCTACTGCTATTATCTAAGTACATAAAATTAGTCTCATAGCTGGGAAAACAAGACTCGCACAGAATCATACCAGAGACAAAGGATAAGAAAACAGCTAGAAGACTCTGTTAGGAGACAGACAAGTGAATTTTTTGGATGCACAATTTTGCAAAAGAATGAATGTAAAAGTAGGGAAGACAGAAGATAGAAAACTGAGCAGAGCACCTCTATACATGAGATTTTTTCTTTCCCTTCTGTACTGAGCAACAGCAACAGAGAAAATACATTTCTATCTCAGAAGGATTCCTAGTATTGATAAAAATGCTGCAACACTATTTAATTTTTTTCACAGAAGTTAATGTATATTGTTATCAACATTCTGTAAGAACTACCACTTAAGTATCGTAGTTCCAAGAAATAAATGTTTGCATCTGGAAATATAAAACTAAAGTTCCCTAAATAAATTAACTTGGGCCATACTTGGATCTCTGTCCAGCAACAAACATTTTTGAAATCAACAAGCACACTTTATGAGCAACTCCAGCAGAGATTTAAAGACTATCCCCATAAATTATATGTGAAAATACATTGTAAAAAAAAATGTGGTTGTATCTTCAAAATTAAGCTTGCACTTCAGCTTTAGTACAAATGCAAACTACCACCAACTGCCATAACAATTAAGAATTCCAGCATTCACCAATAACATCTGTAACACAGTTACTTTCAAATTCAGCCATCCATTGAGCGAATTTGGTTTTTTAAATATCCACATGCACTTCATCACTTCTAGCTGTGTAGTCAAGAAAGTGAAGGATATTCACACTGCTTAATTAAACTGGCCTTGCCCCTCAAAATGTGAATCGTAGGAACGAATTCAAAAGTCTCTCTCCACCCACTGACTAGACCAAGGCTATAAATTTAGAAATTAGAAACAGGCAAGGAAAATTGCAAATATTCCTAAAATCTTCTATTCTGTTACAAGGAAAAATGCCATTACACATCATTGAAATGACTGCAATAACCTGGAATGGTTCTGATATAGTGTTCAAAAGGCAAAGTGAGCGGGAAAACGACTAATTTTTTGAGGTGCTTAATCACATATTTCTGAGGTAGCAAGAAGCCATTTTTATCTACATTATGCTAGGCACTTAATTTCAGTTTTATCAATAATTAAAAAATTCAATTAACATTAAGTCTTTGTGTTGCAATTACTCTTAGGAACTCCCTTTATTGAGTATATTCAATAGCAATTATATCTCTACAGTAGGAAAGAAAGCAGAGAAACGTGCTTTCTAATCCAAAGTACAGGAGAATTAAGGAGAAGCAGGATGGAAACATACCAGCAGATATATGACTCAACAGACTTCTGTCTCTATTCTAAGGAAAAATACTAAAACATTTTCCATTATCAGATTCAATTCTTAAAAGTTTTAAAATTGCATCTTAAAGATGACACCTCAATAGCACAATGCCATGATCACATCCTTTCATTATCAGTTTAGTGATGAGAGCATGCTGAACCAATACCATACACAGAAGAGATGAAAACCACTTCCCACGTCAATGCAAGTTTTCCTAAAGGCTTGTTATTGCACATTTCATGTTGACATAATGAATTTTCCATTTTTAATTGGTCTTCTATTGACCCAAAAGACATAAAATATGGGGACAAAACTTAGGCTTCTTAGTATGTTTTTGGTATGACACTTACTGGCAAACTGATTTTCTTCCCATAAAATCATCTGTTTGAATGAATGATGTAATAAATCCTGTCATAGGAACGCTTGTCACTGCCACTTTGTAATACACCTGTGATTCAAAATCTCCACTGTGATTTAAGTTAATCCAACTTAACTAAGTGAAAAGCGAGTAAATACTCTCCTATTAAAGTTCTTTTTAAATATGGGAATAATTTGACAGTCAGAACAGTTGTTTCTGTTATGATCAGTCCAAGTCTTGCATATCTGTTATGTTTAAAAAACATGCAGTTTTTCTTCAGTACAAGTTATTAATGATTTTTATATCAATGTGTTTTTATTATATAGAGACACATTAACAACTCAGATAACTTTCAAAATGCCTTACTCAACAAAACTGATGAAAAAAATTATCCCTGCCTGTCTTAATTAGCTTGAGTAACAGCAATGCAGTGTAAAGAAAATACTAGGTGTTTATGTGCAAAGTTCTCATTTGTTTATTTCTTGTCCCAAATGCTGCTTGAGAATCTGAGGCTAATTTTTAGCACTGGCTGCAATGCTTTGTCTGGCACTGCTGCCTAGGCTTGACCCTGCACAAAGGAAAACTGAAGCAGAAATTCATCCCTCCTTCTACACAGTCCTGGTAACACAACCTTCAAAAGCTTTATGTTAGTTTGCAAGCAAGAGACAAATGTAACCAACTCACTTTTCAATTGTGGTGGCTTTGTAATAGCACAGTGAAGTGGTGTCACAGTGAATAACCCGCAAAATCAGTTTCACTAGGTAGCACACTGTGTTCATCTAAGCATTGTTCCCATTTCCTGATACAGAGAAACTCCCCAGGTTTTAGTTACAAGGTTTCTAGTATATAATCTAAAGCCACCAGGAGTAATGAACAGGAGCATTTTGTTTACATGTTTCTTTAGTTACACAAATGTTTTACAATAAATTAAAAAATGTTTTTAGATTCCTAGTGTAAAAAAAAACTTTGAACTGCAGCCATGTCACAGAACACGTTTGTAAGTAAAAAGCATTCTAGATATGCTATAAAGAACTGAAATCAACTTGAGAGTCTAAGCAATTGAAAACTTACATGAGTACTTAGGAGAAATCTAGTTATGTTAAATTATGCAAATAAACACAACTCACTTAATCTTAATTCTGCCCTTTAGTGTACATAATCGAACCAAATAAAGTATGTGATTTTAAAAGTTCTTATTGATCTAATTTGGAATCATAAATACCAAAATACTTCAACAACAATCACACAGTCATTTCACATGACAACTCATGGCCATGAGGTCATTAGGTTGTTTCTTTTTTTCCCCCCTTACTTTAGCTCCATATAAGTGAAATGTAAGGAAATTTCCTGAGCAACATTTACTGGTGCAGGTTACCTCCACCTCTGGGCCTGTTTAGATTTTTTTGACAAGCAGATCCATAGTAGCTTTGCATAGAATTTTTTCCCCCTACTATCTCCTTCACACTCTTACCTATAATGCAGTAGTTGTCAATGCAGTATTCTGCAAGGGAGAATTAAAGGATCTCACTCATCCCACTTTTCCTTGTACAAGACACAACAAAAGCCACACAAGATTTTGCTTAGCACTGTTGTACTGCAGTGCTAAGGAAAATTACACCTAAAAGGCATTAGAATTTTGTTTTGTAAGGGGACTGGAAAACCATTATACAACACCACATTTTAGTTTGAAAATCATTTTGGGTCAGAACCCAAGGTCAGAGTAATTCTCTTGTGCTGTATTTTCTATTTTTTTTTTCTGCTTCCAAGGTGTGTATCACTTGACCAGTCCACAGATACTGCAAAGTAAAGTTACAGAGGAAATAAAAAAATCATCCCCCTCCTCCAGACTCATGCATTTCTACACCAAAGGGCAGATTTTTCTATTCCAGGACTATCTCACCTCTGGAGTGACATCTCGCGGTGCAAACCCTGTTCCTCCAGTTGTTAAAATCAAATTAAGTTCCTTTTCATCGCACCAATCTATCAGTGTCTCCTGAAAGAGAACATGAATCCTGTCAGATTTAGCAAGAAATGGTTATCTCAGATAATACCTGAAGACTTGAAATGTCTTAAAAACAGAGACACACACAATACATACAGGGAATTATAAATCACTCATGGCTTTTTATACAAAGATTTTAAACCACTATTTATAACAAAGATAAGACAGAATAATGCAAGTGTTCACATTATATTATTTTGCATATGGAAACTGAAATTCAGTTCTCCATCTCTTGACCTGAAATGGAAAACAAGAATTCACAGTTATTAATTTCTACCACTGTTTATTTTGATATATAATTATAATATTCTTCGATACATGTTAATAGAGTATGTACATTTAATTCAGATTACATTATTGATTCTTGTTACAGTAACTTTGGTTTCCATGCTGCACTTTTTAATAGCCTGAAAAAAGCAAGAACCAAGTATCTGTAAGCTTAACTACCAAAAGATGCAATAATGCAGCAGGTGATGATCTATAATCATTGTTCCTACATTCCCCCAGTACCTCAATAGGAGTGTGTATACGCATTCCAAAGCTGGACTAAGAAATCTGTCATATAAATGCAATGACTTATAATACTGGATAACTCACGATACTAGAGAAGTGTTTAATTTGATTAGCATTCATTTTACAAATGACTTTTTAAACTGGTTTTCAAACTATGATAAAAATTTGACACAAGCAGAAAATTTATTTAATCTCAATGTGACTGTATCTCTTATCCTTCATACTTGACTGTGGGCCAGCACAGCAGGAGTATGTCTGCTGGGAGGGCAAAATTAGCTGTGTTACCTTATGTACACTCATTACACAGTAAAGTATCCATCTGCACAGATCATATCAGTTATTGAGACAGCTATCCATATTCTAGCAAAGAAACAACATTCTTTGAAAATGTTTAGGGTGCATTTAAGTTTTGGGAGTATTATATTGGGAAGGAAGGAATAGTTTTGGAGATTGTTGGCTTAAAGCTTATTATTTATCACAAAATTAGCTCTGAGAAATACACTGATTTAAAACGCTTAAAATAAAACTGTCTGGAACATTTTAAAAAGTACAACCAATTTAGATTAATCCTCAGCTGTATTTTCTGCAGGCTTAGTACTGCTATGCAACTTCCATTTAATGGAAGGATCATATACAGACACTTAAAAATTGCAACTAGAATAAACCTGTGTCTGACTGCAAGCCCCACCATGCAAATACATCCAAGGATTACTTGAAGAAGTGGCCAAGCCAAAGGTTCTGTCTTTAATTCTCCTTTCTTTACTCATTCCTTCCACTTTCTCTTTTGCACTCTCTCTTGCCTTTATTAAAATCGCATTCATCTTTTTACTCTACCCCTTTGCAGAATAACTCTCTAATTAACTGGGCTGTAAGTGAACATAGCAGATCTTTGTTATATGAACATTTCAAAGAAGCTCAAGAAAGGAACAAGGATAATGCTTCAAACCTGTACATAAATGAACTACTAAGCCTGGCTTTTGAGATATATTTTGAAAAAATGTGAATTATGGTAGTAAAAAGGATTTTAGGTCTTAAAATTGTTTGCTTCAATAACATAGTTATGCATTGGGAAATTTATTTCAAACAGGTGGCATCTTCTCTATCATCTAGATACATATTTGTCATGACTTAAACAGGTACAAATTTTAGTGAACACTTCAGAGAAGTTCAGTGTTTGGCAAAGTTAGACCTCAATATTGCATTTATTTCAAGAATTAATATAGTCAGGAAAAAAACTTCCTACATAAAACAGGCGGGTTTGGGTTGTTTTTTTAAAAGCAGAATTTATCTTTAGATAAAGTAAAACCTTCCAAACTCCTTTTAACAAGAAAATAGATCCTTCCACTGTTCTCATTTTGCTACAGTTCAGTAATACTCCCGTTAATAAGGGGGAAAAGAGTCATGTGACATCCTACAAAAAGCTAAAGAAATCAGTATCCTAACTCTTCAAATAAACCGAGCAGTAATTAAGTGCCTATTCCTGCTACTCAATCAGTGTACCTAGGCAGACTCCTAGATAGAATACTCCATGAAGTTCTAGTTATAGTAAAGAAACTTCAAGGCTTTCAGGAAGAAGACCTTTAACTATGAGGCAGTAAGTTTGGGTTTCCTTGTATTTTAGAAGTGCAAATTTATCACTGAGATGTTTTAAAACCATGGAAAATACCTGAGGCTTATATTCAGCTTATTTATTTTCTCTCTAACCCACAAAACTGTCCCACAAAATATTCTCATTGATGTTTTAAGTATCTAAAAAAGGAAGCCCCACACTGATCAGTTGTGAACAAATTATGGACTCAGACCAGGTAGATTCTGTACTGGCCTTGCAGGGAACTGAATTTTCTGTGTCTTCAAATGAAGACTTCCCTAGGCAAGCAACCTGATACTTGGCTTTACTGATGCTATACAAGCAAAATTATTATATAACATTTCAAGCAAAGAAAATTTCATTTAATAATTTTTACGCATATTTCTCCTATTGTTTCACTGATGATAAGCTTTCAAGAGAAAATGACTAGGTCAACAGATTATGTAAAGCACTGTTATTTCATTCAAGGCAATGGAATGATGCTGATGGATACAAAATACAGTAGCTGGCTGCGAAAACAGTACTGTAAAATTACCACCAAATTTTAAAAAGCCAGAACAAAGCTACAGAACTCCAGGGGAAAAAAAAAACCCCAACCAATAAATAGCTTAAAATTTTTAACAATTAGTATCCTAAATTAGGCTTTATCAGTTATTTTCCAGTGTCAAGGTAGACAAGAAGAAATTAAGTCATTACAGTAGACAGTTCCTCCACAAATAATTTTATTTCAAAAGGACACAACCTTTTCAGATTTCACCGAAGTCCTAGAATAATTGCATTCATTATGCCTTTCTGCTGCACAGAAATAAAATGTCAGCCCAGTTGTCTCCTTAAACTTTAGATTACATCTAGTGCACTGTCCTCTTTACCTAATTCTTCGTATTTTCTCTTTTAAATACATTTGAATTTCTCTCATTTACATGAATAAGAAATCCTTAGATATAACAAACAACCTATTTCCATCTCTTGCTCCAAAGAGCTCTTGCTTCTGTCAGCTCCCTCTCTGCTGCAACCTGGAACTACTCATCGGACTTCCTATGCACTGCCCAATTGTGAAAATACTTTGGTTATAACACTACTCATCAAAAGCTTTATTTATGATCTGTTTGAACTTTCTCATGACCAGTGGAAATTTCACCAGTGCAGAAAAATCTTGCCTCATTTTTTCTCTGAGTTCTTAGTCTTCTACATGTAAATTGATTGATTTAAAGACTGATAAAGATCATTACCTCATGGAAGAAATGCCTACAGTGTGTAGCACAGCACAGACACCGTATATGTTTATGGCAAGTACATGCTTGCAAATTCATAAAGGCACCACCACATTAAGATACACTAAGTCCAAAAGCCGTGCAGATGCATTTTTGTGGTACCACACCTAAGCTAGTGCTACCTGGCATTTCAGTCAGTGAACGGCTTGAACACTCACAGGCATATTTCCTTCTGTGGATGTAACTTAAGCATCTCCATGTCCAAAATGAAAAACTGCCATTAGCCTAAGCTGCAATGAGCAAGCCACAAAATTTTGGTCATTTCCTTCTGTATTTAAAATTAATTCTAGGACTCAGGCTCTTCCCTACACCACCTTGCCTTGACCTAGAGGGTTCAAGAGAGAGAAAATACATCATGCTTTTATTTGGTAGGGTTTTCAAGAAAGTCTTCATGATTATCATTAAGTGTTGTTGTATCTCTAGTAACTCTTCCTTACTAATCATTTCTGTGGGATAATGCCCCATCATGATACATAGGAAACCTGATCACAGAATACACAATGACAGTGGATAGGAAAGTGGGCTGTTTTGTACCTCCATTAATGTACCATCCTTTAATCTCTAAGTAAGTGAACCAGAAAAATAAACAGGGATTCCTTTCTGGAACAAAAGGAACAGTGCCCTGATCTTTGGAGATAACTGAGGTTTGTGGATTACTTATTTTAGCCAGAACTTTAAGCTTGAGATAGGTTGCAAGTCTCCTCCAGTCCTCTTACCACTACTGTATAGTGATTTTCCCCACAGATATTGCGACTATGACCCTTAACTGGAGCAGAAGTACTACAAAGCATGAAAAGGTGGTTGTTGTGGATCAGACTAAATGCCTACACAGAACTGAAGTCCTGATGACTTTTCCTTTTCTATGTTGCTACAGTCTATGGTACAAGACGTCTTCCCTTTTTTTTATTGTCCTATTTTTGCCATCACTGCTATGAGAGTGTGATAACACTCCCACGTGTTTATGTTTCCAAAATTACTAGAATACATTCCTTCAAGTCAATATTCTGGTGCTTAACACTTAGATTAACATATATACCTTTTTCTTATCAATACATACTTTACTTCACAATACAGATATTGCAAAAATAATTCTCAATACACATCCATATTTTCATACGCCTTAGCCACTAGAACATGACATGTACACTGTTATAGTTTAAAACATCCAGAAAGAACAGGAAAATGCTAAAAACAATATAAACAGGGCAGGTTTTCATAGTGAATCCATACAGAGTTCCTTCATTCTATATTCAGTATTGAAACTAGTTAGACAATGCTTAATTCTATAATCAACAAAGATGTTTGGCATTTTGGCACATGCTAGATGTTTCCAGCACAGTGCATTCATGAAGTTAATTCACCTTATCTGCATCACTAATCACACATTAAGTAAAATAAGTAAAAATTTAATTTAAACTGCTAAACAAATATAGATGTTAAATATGAAATTTAATTATGAAACAATATGTATTTATTTATATTGGACTTTGAAGTGGAGGTAAGTTAGTATAAGCTGGTTTACAGACATGCAAACTATCCAGAAGTATTCTCAAAACAGCTTCACATGACTTAAAAGATTACTGTGGCTTCCAGGACAAACTACTGATAGTGTTCAGAGATGCAGAAGTCCGTGTTCTCCAGAACAGATTTCAAAAACAAAAGCTTTGTAAAATTATGTAAATTCTGTATTTACAAGTAAATCTTGTTTACTCTAGGAAAATACATTTTTTTAAGTGCAAGGAGAAACAGAACAGTACGTTCTTAAAAGTATAATGATAACTTTTCTTAGCAATCCAAGTTAAATTAAAAAAAAATACATATATAAAGCCATAATAAATACCAATTTACTTTTCTTTCACACTTTTTGGGCTCAAGCTAAAAGAGTGTACAAGATATATTTCATGTTTGATGATTTAACATCATCAAATAAAGAAACTATAATGAATGACAATATGGAAAAACAGATCAAAAAAGAGAAAGTCTTCCTAGTCACAGATTTGCTAAGAAAATTGGATGTCATTTCGACCACTGAGTTTCAGGAATATAGGAACTAGAAGATTAAGATCTCATAACAACATTTGCATAGTCATGTAGCTTGAACTACTCTAGAC
This sequence comes from Struthidea cinerea, assembly GCA_013397865.1. Lineage (NCBI taxonomy): Eukaryota > Metazoa > Chordata > Aves > Passeriformes > Corcoracidae > Struthidea > Struthidea cinerea. The sequence goes on from VZTI01004803.1 coordinate 126,319, forward strand.
CCCAGTTCACTAAAGATTAAGCCTGATTCTATGACATGAGAGAGCATACATAACTGAATGAATCAGAAATTCATGTCACAACACACAAAGCAGGAGGAAAGAAGAATGAAAGGCAAAAGTAACCCATTTGTTCCTCATTGTTGTATTATTCAGGAGTTTGAATCTTCTCTATTCAGTGGACCACAGCTTGTCTATTAATTTAAAAAGGGAAATCACATACCGGGGACCATGCAAGAACATGAATACCCGTAAAGAAAGGCAAGGACGGAAAAAGCAGAGTTCAACACTACGTTTGAAAAGGAGGGAAGGTCTTAGAAATGTTAATGTATTCTTGGAATTAATTTCATATTTTTTCTCCCTACTTCCTACGAAGGTTTTATTTCTTATGCTCACAATCCTTTACTTATTGTTCAAAATGTGAAATGTGGAGGCCTGAGGATACTCCTGTGTAGAGCAACAACTTTCCAAATAATCAATTGCAAATAATTTAAGAATTTCAGAGAATTAAACATTAAAACACCATGAAAACATGCTTGATGTTTTCTATTGCCTCCATTCCTTTTTTCCTTCCCCCACCAGTAGAAGGCAGAAAGTAAGAGAAATGTTCAGTGTAATCACTGCAGTCAAGAGACTTGGATGAAATGCAAGTATGTATCTCAGTGTGTCTAAATAGAGCTTTTCAAATGTTGAGATTTTACAGAACATAGTAAGTAGTCTTTCAAAGATTCTACAGATAAATTTGCAGTTTCCAGCATCACAGTCATGTTGCAGTTGTTTTTTTTTAAATAGTAAGCTAATGTATAAAAAGATGTCATAAAAAATGTAACTATTTTATTGAAATGCAAAACTAAAGGAGGAAAGTAATAAAAATGTACTCTATAAAAGGCTTACTTTTTAAATGGAAATTTAATTACAGGCACTTTCCATTTAAAGTAAATTGCAGCTATCAAATATTTCAAGGTTCAACATACCTATGCAGTCTGTAACATAACCTTTTTTAAAAAGTACTTAATGTCTTCTAAAACCTACGATTCATGATAATTAGCACTAAAACAGAGAAAAAAAAAGTAGGCACTGAAGTGCAATCATCAACAGAGTTCATCTATGTAAACGAGTAAGGGAAGTCTATCAGAGAGATGTGCAAACACTGAAGTGTTTGGTCAAACCATCATGACTGGAAGTGCCAACTTTTAAGGGCTGAGACTGGCAAAAGAATTTCTGATTTTTTTGACCGAGAGAGGTAAAGACAGTAGAGGCCATGTACAAGGTTGACTCGACAAAATAAATAAAAGTGGAGTTTTAAATGCTGTCTGTTGATTTCCTCTCAGAAAAACAAAGGAAAGATTCTTATTTCAAGCTACCTACCTCGACATACTAGTCTTAGTATAATTGTATGATTTAATAAATTGCATTAAAAACTACAAGTAGATCTAGGTCAGAACAAACCATGCACCTACATGACACAAAGGCACAAGACCCTTCTCCTTCTGTACAAAAATCTGTTCCCATCTAATGTTGGTGCCACTGGTATCCTTCTAGAGTCATGCTAAGGTTACTCATGGCTACTTAGGGGAAAGCATTGGGTACTTAGCATAACAATTTTCTTCAGATGCTTGGAGGAAGAGATGGAACTTAGAGTCTGAATTAGATACTTTCCAAACGTGTCTGTATCTAGAAAGAACTTTACTGTTGATTCTGTATTTGGCCGATATAAACATAAGTATGGGCCTATGTGTGCATGTGCTCATTTTTATCTAATAAAAATGTATTAGCAAAAGCACCACAGTTCAATGTGTCTCATTTCTGCTATGCATAAAAGGCATCTCTCTAAAATATAGTATTTACTCACTAAAATAAATATTACAGAGTTATAAAAATTCTGGTTTTCTTAGGAATTGAAAACAATTAAAAATTTAAGGAAGACATAATGCCTCCTTGCCAGTATCACCTTTCCTAGTAAGAACCTTGAGATCTAATATATGTATTTCTTTGATTATTCCTTCAACAATACAAGTTAAATAGCAACTGGAATGAAAAGGAAAAAAAAGGTATAAAACCAAGTAAATTAATCCAATACTATTCACTAACAACAAACAAACAGAAACTTTCTCTCTTCATTTTTTAAATTTTAAAAATTTTCTTAAACTAAAACAGCACTTGAGAGACCTGTTATCACAAGAATAAATGCTTGGTTTTGGAGCCATAAGATTCAGATTATTGGGCACAACAAGATGGCTTTTTCCACATTTTCCTCCCCTTTGCATACATTAAGTGTTCATCTAAGAAAACTGTCTACTTTGGGCTTTCTTCTAAGAATGTGCAAAGGCAGCTTGATATTACGCACAAGTCAGTAACTTTCTAAAACTAGAGGTCTTCATAATATTTTATCTACGTGTACCAACATCTACAGCACATGTATCTCATGCACCACAGATCAGAAGTCTCACCAAAGTTTGCAGGCTGTAACTAAGCCCTGATAAACTACATCTTAATCTTACAGAAATGGCAAAGTGACAGAAAACCAACTGTAAATTTTTTTGAGCTGCCAAGGCAACATTAACTGCTACAACCCCAAGAAACTGGTAAGAGCACATCCACATTATTTGCAAAGGTGATAGGTCTCAGAGAACTCCCAGTACAAACACCTAAGAATCATATTTCTGTAATAGCTTTCAACTCACGTAACCTGCACTTTTTAGAAACTATACTTGAAAATAACCACTTGCAGAATTTGCATGTGCATATTTGCATGCAGGGACGAGTACATCTCCAATTTAAGCCAGGTCATACCCCTCATCTACTTTTTTAATTGGCAGGAAGTGTAGTGAATTAAAAAATTACTACAAGGCTTCTATGATTAAAGAAAAAAAAAACCACATGAGGAAGTCAGCTGTGGAAAAAATGTTTAAACTCAAATGTTTGCTTTCCTGCCACTGAGCAGTTTTCAAGATCAATATAGTAGTAAAAATATAACTGATTCTTACAGAATCCAGTTCCATTTCTAGCCTAATTTTCTAATAGTAAATACCATCTTACGTGCTAGTTCACACACTTAGATACAATTGTGTAAGACATAATTTCCTTTTATTTTTTAAATTATGTTACAACTTGTATGATCTCAATTTTTTATGTAACTCTCAATGGAAATGACAAATTGAACAGAATGAAAATATTCAAACATCTAAATAAGGTTAGGATAGGGGGGAAAAACAAGAGATGAAACCATTAGAGAGACAGGGAGCTACTTAGTGTAATGCAGTTTGTGGTATAAATTTCCCCCCGTGTATTGTTCATGCATATCATCCATAGAGTCAATGAATGAAATTGGTTCTAAAAATAAAATCTACTGCTTTACCTGTGAGAAGAAAGAAAATTTACCTACCAATGAACAGCTGCAGTACTTTGAGACACATAGTCCATACATATACTCTAAGAGTGGGTGGGCTTGTGGCCTGCCCTGGAGTGTCCCGGGAGGGGCACTCCCACTCCTCCCCTCTTCCTGCTTGAGGCATTGACACACAGGGCAGAGTGCATCCGCCACCACTGCAGTTCCTCTTAAATGCACAATCAAACCTGAAAGAGATTCAGAAAGAGGGGAAAAGCAGGTAGGAGACTAATGTACATGCAGACTATACCTCTCAAAGAACACCAGTTACTGATGAGTAACCTTTCTTCTTTGAGTCTGCATGTACATTCCCACAACGACTCACTCTGATCAGTGACCTTTGCCTTTTCCCATCCAGGAGAAGGCCTGAGGATGCCCACAAACAACTGCAGCATCACTCCACTGAAGGCTGAAACAGCCCTGGATACTATTAGACTAAGACTGGGTGAAAGCAAAGAGGGAACTCCAGGTGACTTTACAGCACATGTCTAAATACCATACAGATACAGATACTAAGTTTGTCCAGAGATCTAACAGAATTTGGTTTGGCCATGTGAAGTTCCTTGAGTCCACTCAGAGTCAGAAAGCCCTCTGAACAATCATTGTGTGAAGTCAGCCAAACTTTTTGATATTCCCACAGTGCAACAAGGAAAGAAACAACATAGAAAACTTGGGCCTTTGAAGAGAAATGATAAAGGCCTTATGAAATCAAAAATGTAAAGTATAAAATTCAATCAAAGAAGCATGAGATCCAGAAATGAGTAATGAAGGACTAATTTTCTTGCTACTCTGGAACTTCAGCACCATTTCAAGAAGGCCTCCTGGATGACTGAAGAACAGATACACTGCCCATATACAGGTAGTATGTAAAATAGTAGCTATAAGGACCCATATACTTCACTTGCTGGCTGAGAAAACTGTCTCCAACTGTACCACTTTCACAGACACATGCAGAAGAAGTAAGCAGAAGTAAGAATTTAAGAGCTCAAAAGGGGAGAAGCAACCACTGTAATACAGTGGTTTTCCACTGCATGAACAGTGGGAAACTGTCATCAATCATGAACAATTCAATACATCCTGATCAGCTGTTAGGAAGATGTGAGTTATGAAATGTGCGAAAATCACTGCACTCAATCAGAGAGAGCAACCTAGTACCCTCACCAGAGTAGAGAAAGAAATCAAAGGAACTACACATAACAAATATTCAGAGAGCTGAGATCAAAGCAGCAACAAACATGTCATACTGACAATATCATTTTCTCAGAGAGTATGCATGTCTAGATTATACTTTCATGCTACTGGCTATCATTACTCTGGATAGTAGCAAAAACTGACTACTCTAGAGATTGATTAATGTTTTGGTTTGGGAGTCGTAAGATTGCCACAGACTGAAGAAGAGAGAGGGAAGAGCTAAAACGCAATGTCTATGCAGATTACAAAAGAAGTTTCTCACATAGATGCTTATGACTACATCCCCCATCAGAACATGGAGAAATCACAAAACAAAAAAACGCACAGTTCTGTCTTCACTGAATATTTCTCTTTATGCTTGCCAATTGTGGTAACTTACAATCAATACACCATAAAAGGAGAACCATTTTATGAGCCTAATCCAAGTAAAATTGCTGCATGGCTCTACTAAACCAGGCATCTGAATGACACACCAAAACAATGAGTATATTTTAGCATAACCACAGGCAGCATTGCAAAAAACCAACTTTTTAGGCTCTCTAAATAATATCCCCAAATGAAACAACAAAGGTCAATTGTATCCTCACAGAAACTTCTTCAGGGAAGTCTAGCTCATCAGATTCTGAAGAGTATACTAAAATGAGCCTGGATAGGATCTAATTTATTCTCTCTCTCTGTCCAGTTCAGTATTATATTGTCATCCCTGACACCTGTATTCAAAACATACTCTTAAAGATCAGTAGATGTTTTACTTTTGGACAAACAATTACTGAAAGAGCAGGTGAATAAACTGGGTTAAACGAAAAGCCAAGCTTTTGGAAGAAAAGTAGCGATTTGATCTAAAGTATCACATCTACCTTACAAAGGACTGTAAATGGATCCAAAGTCACTTACATTAGGGGTCACCATCCTCTGTATGCATCAAAGAACATTGTTACCTCAAACAAGTAGGACTGAGAAGAATCACATTAATATTCCAAACTTAACTCTTCTATTTTAAATGGAAGTCTGATAATCAGTGTAGGATGAATACCATTTCCATGTGACCAAACTGGTGGATGAAATGCTGACATAGCTGCTGGATGTATGCTAGGCTCATGAGTTTCCAATAACTCTAATATTCTACAGTACTGAGAAACAAGGCCCTAACATATAATACGTTCCTCCTGAGGTGAAACCATTGCCATTTTGTAGCACATGTAAAGGTTATGCTCTCCTTCCTACCCAAAATGTTCTGTATGTTTAAATAGTCAAATATGTTATTACACTTCACTGTATGAAAAATGAGGCCTCAATAATGCCTGAGTCTATTAGTCAAAATGATCAATGTGGGGAAAAAAGGTAGCATGACTATAATAGACTCTCACAAGCTCCTGCATTCCAAGTACTGATACTGTTCAAGCCAGAATGGAGTGACTGTGGCGACACAGACACTGCTCTTTCTTACGCACAACAGAATAAGGGTATTGGTAGATAAGCACTGATCTGAAATGCACGGAAATCAGAAGACATCTACCTACCAACTCTTGCCCTCTAGAGAAGATATTTTAATTTCTTGATGTTATGATAGATTACTCTCTGGCAAATAATATTATAATACAATTGCCTATTTAAATATGCAGAGAAGTTGCTGTTAAGAAGATGTGCCAGCATATTTTGAAGATCCTGAAGATCTGTAACAATTATTTTATGTCAAGCACAACAGTTCCACAGATGGAGTAATGACATAATGGATGGATTTACCACCTCCATACTTGCTTCTACAGTGCACTATGATGGTGCTATTCACTAAAAAAATCATTGTTCTGAGCATCAGTGTATGGATCCAGAACAGCACTCTGATATTGCCTGGTAACTTTTATTAGAATCAGAGAATATCCTAAAGATGCTCCTCTTGTGCAATAAAGAAGCCAGCCTAGCTGACATCTCTACATATTTGTAGTGGATCCTCCTACCAGCTGAGAGATTTTAAGATTACTATCTATCACCTATATTAATTCTCCAACATCTGATTACAATGCATAAGACGTTTTCAGTCAACCACTGCATGTACAGGCCACGTGGCCTTACAACTAAAGCTATGATCTTACTGTGATCTGTGATAGCATCAATTTTAGATGGTGAATGACCTTCCGGGTCAAATAATCAATGCTAGATTTAGCTTCCAGAAAATAATAAAGCATCAGTAAAGAAGCCCCCTCATTCAAAACGAAGCAATGTCCTTTAGTTCTTTAAATATAAGGAAAATGTGGGCATCTGCTCTGATGTATTCTTGTGATAGGGATACACAAACAACAAAGAGAAAGGTATATGCAACAAAAGAAAGAAGACTGGAGTCTTCTGGAACTGATTAGATTGTCTGCCCTTCTCCATTATCTGTTGAGTAGGAGTAATCCTGGAGACCCTGAAAATGATTCTCAAAAGTGGTAAGAAAAGGATAAAAATCAATTGAGATTAATTGATGGTTATTAATGCAAAACACATGTTGACAGCTGTTGAAGGCAAAGAAAAATGAGTAACTGTGATCATTACAGAAAAAAAGCTTTTTCCCTACATGCCCTTCGGGTTTTTTTGGGTTTTTTTTTAATAAAGATAGAGCACAATAGAATGAAAGAATAATAGAATGAACTAGTAACAGGCTGCTTTGCTGATTAGGTTATTGCTTATTCCTAAATTAGTGTAAGCATCCAAAGAGTAAAATGCAGTGAAAGAACCTTTGGGCACTTGAAAGACTGAACCGAACTTGTAAGAGTGACTGAATTACTGAACTTGAAAGGCCATTCTCTTCAAAGAGAAGACCTTTTCAGAATTCAGTCCATGCAGAAGCTCTCTTACAGGCCCAAAGGATTATAGCTATTACATAATACTGGGTAAAAGCTGTTACCATAGAATTTGATGAGCCATCATCTGCTTCCATTGCAGCTTGCAGAGGTGTCTTAACGTTAGCTGATCCCACTGCAATCAAAGATTTCAGCTTTTATACTCAGGAGAAAACTGATGCAGAACAATTCATATCAGAAAGACTTCTTTCCCTAAAAGCTGAAACTTTCGGGTCATTCCTCTTTTGGAACATTTTTAAAAAATGCTCATTTTTTCTTGATACATCCTAACAACAAAATTACTTGGAATCAGGTGGCAATAAAAGCATCCAGAATACCAAAGAGATTTCAAAATCACCTTCCAACTGTTTCTGCAGCTGGTATAAATGAAACTAAAATCTGCCAGGGTACTAAGGTTGTTCAAACATGCCTTTATGGTGTTGGAAATCTCTCAGGCAAAATAATATACAGAATTTGAAACAACCTACAGCACTTTTGAAAAAATTCTTTGTGTTCTAATCCCTATAGTTTCTAAGGTCCTAAATCCTTGGAATCCTTTTGTGCTATAAAGAAAGATATGTTATCACTTTGTTATATGATAAAGACTATATATATATAAAAATAAAACATATATATCTTTCCAAGCCAACTTAAGTGGAGACAACTTTATAAGAAGTCTTCCTAATTTGACAAAGTTGCTGCAAATAGAAGCTTAACAAAGCAACTGCTTCACAGAAGAGATCTAGCTCAACCCAGTCTCATAATGTTAACAAAGCCACATAGGTTGACTAAGACACGAAGAAAGTTCAAAGAAATATATGAAAAGAGTTGGAAAGGACTATTCTAAGCAGAATCACTTGTCATCTCTTGTTTTTCTAAAGAAATACACCAAACTTTACTTATTAAATCATAAAAGAAATACTAATCATTAGTATCAGAATAAGAGAAGCATAGAATGCTTTCCCCTACAAATGCTTGCAGTGATCATATCGAGTCTCTTGACTGCTACAGAGATATTCAAGAACCATCTGGACACAATCTTGTGTAAAGGAGGGAGTCTCCAACACCCCTCTGGGCAATCTGTTCCAGTGCTCGGTCAGCTGCACAGTAAAGAAGTTCTTCCTCGTGTTCAGGTGTAACTTCCTGTGCGTCAGTTTCTGCCCATTGTTTCTTGTCCTACTACTTGGCACCACCAAGAAGAGCCTGCCTGTTGGTGATGGGATCAAATGCAAAGAAAAATCTAAATGTAAGAAATCATCTAAATATAAAAAATCTAAATGCTAAATGTCGGTATCAAGATGTCAGTGATGAAGAAACACACTGACACAGTGCAATAACTCTGCAGGTATTGTTTTTCTCTTCCTACTCTCTCTCCCATGTGAGCTCCCTTTTATTTAATTTCGTTACAGATAAACCACTGCCTTCTGATTGATCCCTAGGGTCTCTTGCTAATTTTGTAACACACAAAACCTGTCTCAAGCATTCCATGCATGTGATTGTTTTCAATCACAATAAGCGACATACTCATATGGTGGTTTTCAACCCAGCTCCACAGCATCCTCAGCAAACACACAAATTAACTGGGCCTTTAGGGTTAACATTCTCTTGTACTAATCTTGGTAAGGATGCCAGGTGTTTGGCACTGCTCCCACACAAGGCTCCATCCTCTGACACCCTCCCTTCAGATACTGATAGACATTGATGACATCCCCTTTCAGTCACCTCCTCTCAAGGCTGAACAGGCCCAGCTCTCACAGCCTTTCCTTGTAAGAGAGATGTTCCAGTTCCCTCGTCTTCGTAGCCCTTCACTGGACCTGCTCCAGGAGCTCCCTGTCTCTCTTGTCCTGAGGAGCCCAGAACTGGACACAGCACTCCAGGTCAGGCCTCACCAAGGCTGAGCAGAAGGACAGGATCACCTCCCTTGACCTGCTGGCCATGCTCTCCCTAATGCAGCTCAAGATCCCATTGGCTTTCTTGGCCACAAGGGCCCTGCTGGCTCATGGACAGTTCGTTGTCCACCAGCATCCCCAGGTCTTTCTCCACAGAGCTGCTTCCCAGCAGGTCAGCCCCCAGCCTGTGCTGGTCCATGCACTTGGCTTTGTTGAATTTCAGACAGTTCTTCTCTGCCCATCTCTCCACCCCACTGAGGTCCTTCTGAAGTGCTGCACAGCTCTAGGGGATATCAGACACTCCTCCCAGATTTCTGTCCTCAGTGAACTTGCTGAGGAGGCATCTGCACTTTCACCCAAGTAATTGATGAGTAAGTAAATGAATACTGAGCCCAATATTGAACCTCGGAAGACTCCACTATGACAGGCCTCCAACCAGATCCCACGTCACTGATCAGAACCCTCCTTGCTAAAGTATGAGTAATTTCTAGAGGTAATTTCCAGAACTCATAGAAAGCCCTCTGGACTAGAAGTACTTGTTTGTTATTGTAAAGATTTAAGAAGACACACATGGTAACCTTTACCAGAATCCAGAGTTATTTATATAGTTCAAAGAAGAGTTGCGTAAGAAATAATGAATCTTTTCAACTGTGTATCACCTGCTTTATAAACCATTATTCTAACATATGGTCTGCTACATGAAAATGTTTATATAAGTGACTTTTTTGCAAAACGTACCTTTCTGGACAAGTTCAAATCACATTACAGTCAACTGCTCAATGCAACTTAGAATAAAGGCTTCATCTCAATTATTAAAAATAGCACATTGCCCCTTTCAAAGAGTTTTATCATCTCCCACACATCCTACTTTGAGGATTATGATGCGTGCAGTATATGTTATCTCCGGACTACTGCTTTCCCTTGAAGAGACAATTAGTCTGTTTAGTGTTGGAGAGTGATGAAGAGCCTACACAGGCAGCACAGTCATTCAGACAGTATTTTCAGTAAGAGAGTGTAGGTGGCATTAGTGGATGAAGAAGATATGCAATACATTTCATCTGTGAGCAACAACTGGGCAACACCCTCTGGAAATCAAGGACCATACAATGTTCTGTTTATAACATTTCTAATATTGTAGTGCTCCTGACCAGGAGGCCATTGTACATCAAGGAGTTAGCAATCCACGTTAACAGGTCCCTTGAAGTTCCCACAGAAGGCTGCTCTATGTCCACCATGGTTTTCAGGAATGTATCATGCTGCAAAAACCCCTTTGGCCAAAGGACAGACTCATCCACCCCATTGTAATGGAGGTGTCTGTAGGCAGCTCCAATTCAGTACTGGCGATTACACCTCCATCATGGCTTTCCTTTATCTAAAAGCATAGCAAGAATTTCTCATGAGTGGAGAAATCCATCCACAGATTGATTTGATGCTGCATGAACACACAGTTCCCAGCATCTGAAGGGAGTAAGACTTACTTGCTACCTATATTCCTCCTCTTCCTTTGCTTTATGAAAGCAGGTATTTTATTCAGCTATTTGTTGTTAGGCCTTTCTTACTGAGATCCAGAAAGAACTTGGCACTTCCCTCTCTCTTGCTATCTGCCCCAGTGCAGAAAACACACACACACAGAGAAGTCCCTTTTCATTTCAAGACCCATCTGACCCATCACTTCAGAAGGAGAGGCTTTTGCTTTTTTCTTGAAATTACCATTCAAGTATGTACTCTCCTGTAAGAGTTCTCTCTCCAGGCCCACTAATACTATGATATTTGGAAACATTAAAAAGAATCAAAGATTTTTTCTTCTGCTAAGAGTTATAAACCAGTGGTTAAATATCAGGTCTATCAGGAATCCAGTAATTCTATAGCAGCAGCCTTCCAAGAGCTTTTACATTTGTACCCATGAATCTAAGAACAGTATTTGGGTTTTGCAGCTGTAACCATCCATACTGACCAACTCAAAAAAATTAAGCCAATTTTTAAACCACCACAGCTATTCCTTCCTAAATGTCACAGATCATTTAGTAGTCCCTTAAGTCTCTAGCTCCTGTTTCAGCTTTCACTTCTGTTTAACTCCAAAAGCAGAGATATATTTAGCAGGAAACTCCAAGCAATTTTTGTCTGTCACCCATATTTCAAAACATCACCAAGAAAACATAAGACCACTGGCTACACAAAATATATTTGAAAGAACAGCATACAGCTTTCTACACTAAAAACCAGCAGTGATAAGATGCGTTTTTTTTCAGACAGCAACTTATCTACCACATTTTTTGATTTTGGGAAATTTGAATTTCCTGTATTTTTGACCCTTCAGGAAAAAAAACCCTAATAAAACCCATGGTAAAACTGAGGCACAGGAAAACAGACTACCACTTCAATTGAATATACTCAGTTGAAGGTCTAAACTAGCAAGTTAACATCTGGCCATCCTAATTTACAGTACCGACAAAAGAATACTAGCTCAGGAAATAATTGCAGGCTAACAGAATAAACAGACTTCACGCCTTTAGGCTCCTTTTATTACAATGATGTTTTTGTAGGGAGATATTTAATTTATCACTGACCTACTTGTACAAAAAAATTTCATCAGTAATCCCTGCTCTTTGGATAGATTTCAGTGTCTGACTGAGGTCTGATAAGAACATGTTTAATTCTTTCGCAAACTCTGTACTTTGGATGTTACCTTCAGTTCACTGCAGATAATCTACAATGGAAAAGAGCAAAAAATCAGGTTTCCATGGGGAGTTTTGCATGAGAGAAATAGTAGAAATCATCTAAAAAATAATTTTAAATTAACTGTTTATACCAAAGTTTCAACTTTAAATTGATTTTGTTATTTTTTTTAATTGGCATTGGTAAGCTATTATCCACCCTGTGTATAAAAAAACTTGTTATTTGTCAGTGGGCTTGATGCATTACATCTTATTCCTGATTTTGAAACCTACATGCTGAAGTGATTTAAGTGTGCATTAAATATGCAGTCAGAGAAAAAAACACACTGTGCCCCATGTGTTAATTTTGAAGACCTAGGTTGTGACTGCTGATGATGTATCCAAAGACGGGCAGTGAAGTTGGTGAAGGGTCTGGAGCACAAGTTTCTGATGAGGAGCAGCTGAGGGAGCTGAGGTTGTTTAGCCTGGAGAAAAGGAGGCTCGGGGAGACTTCATCACTCTCTACAATCACCTGAAAGGAGGCTGCAGCCAGGTGGGGGTTGGTCTCTTTACACAAGTAACAAGGAATAAATAATAAATAAATTACATATTTATGTCATATAATAAAAAAATATTACATAAGAGGAAACGGTAGTCATTTCAAGTTGTGCCAGGGGTGTTAGATTGCATCTTATGAAAAAATGTCTTCACCAGAAGGGTTACCAAGCATTGGAACAGGCTGCTCATGGAAGTGGTGGAGTCACTGTCCCTGGAGGTATTTAAAAGACCTGTAGATGGGGCACTTGGGAACATGGTTTAATGGTGGACTTGGCAGTGTTAGGTTTTACAGTATGATGATCTTAAAGGTCTTTTACAACCTAAATGATTCTCTGACAGAACAGATTCTTAATTAAAACCACAAGAAAGGATAAAATTTGAAAATAACTGATCACATGTTAATTTCATGTTTCATACATATTCAAAATATGTAATCATAAGGACAGTAAGAATATTTCCTTTGGTTTTCTTTCCCAATTATTTAGCCATTGTCAGAAGGCAATATAAGTGCTCAAACATATCCAATATTGTTTTCATTGGTAGAGATCTAGCAGAGTGCATTTAAAAAGCTTTTCAACAAAACCTAGTCTGAAATTAGCTATTTATTCTACCAGTGAGAAAAAGCCTTTTTTTAATTTCAGTTTTTACATTATGAAATTGCCATGGTGTTAGATGAACTGCTACATAATTAGTTCAGTTTTTCCTGTTGCAAAACTACAACTTTGTTAAAATACTATTTCTCCAAATATAGGATTGATTTTTAAAGAGTTTAAGATACTGAAATTGTGCAACAAAATACTGAAATCCAAAATAATCTGAACATGCACACACATATTAAAATCTATATGTTGTTTCACATAAAATATTTAAATATAATAACACAGTGTAAAAATGCCTTGGTATCCAAATACATGAGGTGTATTACTTATAAGTATAATTATATATATATAATATAATATATACTTACACACTCAGTTGTTTTAATTAAAGCAAAATGGCAAAATAAGGGTACTGTGTCATCATGAAGAATGCCTCATGCCTGTATATCAGCAATTGCCTAAATAGTCAAAATGTTTGTCCTAAGCACTTTTCATAATCAGGTCTGCAGAAAATATTTAATCCCCAGAAAACTTAGAATTTTCCATTATCTGTGAGATTGGATTTCTTAGTTCTTTTGCTGGGTGTTTCAGAAGTCATCTCAGTAAAAGGTATCATGTTTGCAAAAGCTTTAGTTACACTTAGAGCATACTACTTCACAAATATTCTTTTTTTCATTTTTGAAACATAACAATCCCTTTGGATTTCTCGCCAACAGAAGCATTCACAGTTTCGAGCAATACTTAGAGGCATTTGGAGCCTTTGTATGTAAAGCAGTTCTTTATAGCTCTCTGATTTTAAACTTGGTCATCTTTCCTTCAACACAGCCTGACAATAACTGTCTGCTGTCATTTAGAGCCTCCAGATACTCCGTAAAACTCAAATGTTAGCTTCAGTGTCCCAAATGACAGTCAGCTTTATTTTTGCACATTTCCTGTTTTACATAGCATTATTCCCTAGAAATACTTATTAAAGTACAGAACACATTCCAAACACATAAAGAAGGGTTATTTTCTGCTTTGTTAAAGAAGGACAAGAATTTTAAAACATCTTGATGTTAAGCTCTTATCTTCATAAGGTATCCTCAGATACATAGTTTCATTTTCCAGAATGATAAATCCGAGGTAATTCTCACTCATTTTAAATTATGTTCAACTACCAAGAATGCAGAAGAACCCTTTAAAATGACAGAACTGAGCAGTACAAATTTCCATAGGGGATCAGCCTATTTGTTAAAAGAGAGCTTTATGTCATCATGCCACTGAAGCTACTCAGAGAAAATGTTACCATATTTGTAATTTTAAAATCAAGGGTATTTTGATAGACCATAACAGTAACAAAGCAGGTGATAAATAATTAGAGAAAATAGAAATGTCATTCTATGCAGAAATGTTGAAAGTGAGTATATGTGCTACCTTTGCAGTCTTAGGATCCCACCTAATCTTGTCATAATGATGAGGCAACTGAAGTTGAATGCAATAGTTTCTGACAGAACAATTCTAGAAATTTTTGTGGTTTTTTATAAGAATGCATTTTAAAAAGTGAAACTCTTCAACAACTCCACCTTTACTGAACTCTGAGGATTCAATGGCATTCTCTCCCTTACACCTTCCCTTTAGAACAATTAAGTAACAGAATTTCTGAAATCCTACTATAATTGAAGAGTACAGAATCAGTATTACAGTAAATAATGTCAAAATGCTGCCTATTTTATCATGTGGGAATCCAGAAAACAAACATATCAAAACAACAGGGGAAATGAAAAGGAGAAACATTAAACTTTAATCTGATATTAGTGTTTAATTTGAAAAGAATTGTTTTCCCTGCCCTAATAGGTGCATGCTAAGAAACACTTCCGTAAGTAGCTCAAAGATAATCCAGAAGAGCAAATATTGTGACTTGGGACACAACAAATTACATTACATGTCCTGCAATATCAAAACATTCTGTTTGGTAAAGCACACAACCTTGCATCCAAATATATAATACTACTGATGTCCAGTCAAATACTTATTCAGTGTTTTCTACATACACCGTGGCAAAACTAATTGGCTCCTGTTAGAACCATAGTTCTCTGAGATAATTTGTCCCTATCAATCCCAATTCCTTAGGAATCTGATGCCTCCAGCCAAGATGCACCCTGCTCCTGTGTCTGTACTCTCCTTCCTGATGGCATCACTTAGTTCCCTTATGTAAAAGCCATGAAGAGAAATAGTGACAAAAACTATAGACCACACAAACTAAACAGCAGATAAAATATAGTGGTTAGCAATGTTAATGAACACAATAAGGCTTTTTATCTCAGAAAAAAACCCAAAAAACCCAGAGGAAGCTCTTGGGAAAACTTTTTTTTCACGTTACAGAAGCAAACTTCAGGGGAAGAATTTCTTTCAGCCTGATAACATATCTGCTGGATTTCCTTGGTTAAAACTGTTGCAATACAGTATTTTTAATATGGAGTAGACCAGTGTCTGAGGGAGCTGGGGTTGTTTAGCCTGGAGAAAAAGAGTCTCAGGTGGAATCTACAGCTGCCTGAAAAGGGATCATAGCAAGGTGGGGACAAGTCTCTTCTCTCAGGTCACTAGTAATAGGACAAGAGAAAAAGGCATCACGTCGCACCAGGAAGGTTTAGATTGGTTATCAAGCATTGGAGCAGACTGCCCAGGGAAGTGGTGGAATCACCATCTATGGAGGTATTTAAAAGATATATACATGGGGCACTTGGGGACATGATTTAGCAGTGGACTTGGCAGTGCTGGGTTGATGTTTGGACTGGATGATCATTGAGGTCTTTTCCAACCAAATGATTCTATGATCCACTGTAGTGCAGGGATAAAATATTAGAATAAACATTATTGGAGGGTAAATGTTCAAAAACTCTTTACAGATGAGGTAGATGATCAAACCGTTTGGAGACCACTGGTCTAGACCATAATTTTTTTCTTTGACTAGTCTGCCAGAAGGGCTGGGCACTCTCTGAGTACTTAGCTCAGAAAACAGAGTTTCACTAGTAATGATGGTACTGTATTATGAATTTCACATTTGTAACCTGACATGCTGTGTTATGGGAATACATGTGCTGGCTGGAGGCTTGGGACATATCTACCACAGTCTGTTAGTACAAAACAGCACTTTTAATACCTCTCTGCTTAACAGACTTTGGCTCATATTGCAGAGTAGCCTTTGATCATATGAACTGGAACACTTTCAGATAAAACGTCAGTAGCATGTGTAATCCACTCCAGCTGTTAACAGGCACAGAGAATAATACTAGAAGTAGTTTGAAATAAAACTTATCAAAGAACATATGACGTATGCTGGATCTCCAGCACCACATGCTTTACTTTATAGATAGATACATTCTATTGGTTTGCGTGACTTGGTAACACAGACATGACTCAAGATAGATGTTCGGTTCTTGGCACCAAGGACAGGGTGGCTAGGGCTAAAGCAGGCACTTTTAAATTTGTCTCTACACACTTGGCTCTGATTTTGTTTTGCTGGAAGACATCCATTTCTGGAAGCCTTTAGGACATCAGTTAAGCCAACATTCCAGCTCTGTCCACTATCAGAGATGAGAAGAGCCACTTACCCAACATACTCAATAAAAGACAGAATCCACTTAAAAATTTTCATTTTACATCGGTGCTCAGATACAGCTCATCAGCACAAAATCTCATCTAGACCAATCTTGTGCATCTGATAAAAAAAAGTATTTGAGCAAATAAAATGCCTCTAGCCACAGTCTGACATGCCAATACTTTTATACCATTCTCTTATGATGTATCCTTGAGGAAGTTTTTGGTTGGTTTTCTGTTAAAAATATTTAATGTTTCATATTCTGTTCTAGACAGTGGACCTTATATATGACAAGGTCACTAATAGGATTAGGGTACCACAAAAAACCCAATTAATTATCAGAGAAGTTGAATTAGGTGCAGTCACCCAGTGAAGTACTAAGCATCACACTGTTAATACAGTTTACAAGCTTGCATATCACAGGGAGGCTTGTGTAGTTTTTCATGTCTTCCTACTGTGCTTTCCAATCAAGTATTAAAACACAACATTAAAAATCATCTAAAAACATACAATGAAAGCAAAATAAACTATGCTATTCTAGCAGAATTATCTCTAGTCTACCAATTGCAAATCTTTTTCAGAAAAACACAGTGTATTAAACTGGTTTCTGATAGAAAGATAACTGTAGTGCTGTGCTCTGTGTGTTCTCTCTCTTTTTTTCCTTACAATCAGTACATTATCAACCAATAGAAGACACATAATCAAAACTCTGGCACCTGCTTTCAGGCAGTCTTAAAATTTGCATAAATTAAGAATGAGAGTTAATTTTAAAAGTGCAGTATAAATAAGGGAGAATGTTGTTGAAATGCCCAATGTGCCACTTGTGGACATTTCTGTCCCAGTCTCTTCATCTGTTCCTCACAGGAAAGTGCTTCTACAAATATGATTATTTTTATAATCTGACCCTGAATCTTTTTCAGTGCTACTGTGTCATTTTTGTGATTAGGGGAACAGCCCTTCACATGCCATTGTATATGGTGTGGCACCAGAGGTTCATGCATAAGAGAAAAGGTTCAGCGTTCTGGTCTTGGTTCCTTTCTCCTCACTCCTCCCCCATGGCTCCCATGCCTCCACCCCCTCAGTTGCTCTTGAACACTGAGCTAATAGTAATCACCTTAGCACATTGCTCAGCACTCATTCTTGGATCACAGTAGCCTAATTAGAGACTTCTATTTTATATGCAAATTGGAATCGGGCTTTTTCACATCTCCTATACACATCATTTAACATTAATCTCTGCTGAATTTCATCAGATGGTTTGTCACCCAACTACTCAGTATTTCAATGCCTTTATTTGCAGTAATATTTCATTTCTCTACAAATAATAATTTTCATAACTCACTGAGACAACCTGTAAATAGCTGTACAGCTCAGGGTTATTTAAGAAAAAAACACAAACAAAAAAACCAAACAACACTCCTGATCTCTTTTTCCCTATATATAAAGGACCAGCATGTAGAACCTGAAGGTTTGGGGTTTTTAAAAAAAAAGCAAGCAAAAAAACCCCTGATGATGGCCTTTTTTCTTATATATACAGGTCCAGCATTCCCCTACTGTGACAATCATAAAAAGAAAGAACTTTCAGAAATATATTTACCACAAGAAATGAACATAATATTGATCTCCCTCCAACTCAGTCAAGCCCTTAATCACTTACGACATTATCAGTTATGATAGGGTAACATTAAGTTTCCTTCATAGATCTCAAATAAGAATCATCAGAATACATCCTTGCAGGGTAAATATAACCAAACAAAACTTAATGTAACAGGTCACATGGAAAATCATTAGGGCTTTTATATAAACTTGATTTACTTATACACTTGCCAAAAGCTATTTGCTGCTTAATGAAGCTGAGCATGTTTTCTCCTCTCATTCATGCTAAGTGACATCCCATTTAAGAAATTACTTTTCCCGTGAGAACAGAAGGCACTGAAAACATTGTCCAGAATAAGCGGTCAGATGAAAAGTACAAGAGACTGTGTTAGAGCTGGTCAGAGGAACTAACTAGGTTTCAGGTGATGGCTGGTACAGAGATATGCATTTAGCAAAAATGGAAAATAAAAGAAAGCCAGGAGGAATTCAGACAAAATTGGCTACTACAGCCACAGAGAGAGGCAGAGATATTTTTATGCTGGAAAACAGGAGATTTCAAATCCTGTTTCTAACTTATTTAATTAAGAAAGACTGAATAGACAAACAGGTCTGTGGAAGTGAAAAATCTGATACACATTAATGTCCCCTCTTAAGGGCAACAGCTTAAATGCTGGGCAACCAGAAATACTTAAAGATGAACAATATACTGGTTTTTGTTGTAAATTAACTTTCAGCTATTTTTGTTCTTTGTTTGTGGGAGAACTACAGAGCTATTTTGTTTGCTTTAGAAAGTAAATAATAATATTACTAAAATGATTTTGTCTCGTTAGCTTTGCATTTCAACTTAAATGGATGCATGGTCTTTCCGCCCTTCCCTTCCCCATGTGGCAATATTCCATGATCTGGAAATCACAGGCTAAACTTTTGTATGTTCATAAGACTAAATTACACAGTACAATATAAAATGCATTCGTTTAAATCCTACCCACATTAGGGAACAGGAATTTCTAACAATGCTTCAGCATTTTCTATATTCAAGACAGCCTGGAAGAGCAAGGTAACTTGGTGAGGTGGTCTCATCTGTCATTTCTACAGACATGAAGTCTCTGAAGCCACAAAGCCTATGAAACATAAGATGGAAGATAGCAGGAAAACAAAAAGTGACAATTCCTATTTTCATATGGAAAGTTAGTGAGTATACTTTTTCATATGGATTGTCTGGGCATTTGATGCCCTTGCCAGGAAAGCAGAGGAATGCTTTTGATACATTCAGCAGTCCTAGATCAGAGTTTGATAGACACTTCAGCCATCTCTCATTTTACATTCTTTTTGTAAAGGTGTTTTTTTGGTTGAGAGTCTGTGATTGCAGTGAGTATCCACCATCCACGGAAGATGAGTGAAACAGATGAAAAGGCCCTTCAGTGAGTACTCCCTAAGGAGTTTCTACACAAAAACTTGAGATAGCAATAGTTACAGCATGAAGAACAGCCACGTCTTTCAAGCAGAAACAGTCTCAAACCTATCAGAGCAGAAACAACCCAAAAGTCAGAACTGATATTCACAACTACTAATGGCTTCATAGGTGGGAAAAAAAAGTCCCACAGTAGAAAAGGCATTCTTATGAAACACTCATAGTTCACTGGTGTGAGAGCGTGCCTGGGCTATTCAGGCTTGCACAGCCTGGTTGGCACCAAAAGCCTAGAGCCAGAACCCAATGTAATACAGAATGCACTTTCCAGAAGAAGGGGCAAAATCAGTTTTAGAAGAAACAAAACTTAGATCAACAAAGGACTCATGAGAAGAGAAAATTACATAATACAATAGATAATGAAACTACAGTCAACTAGGAGCAATATAATATGATACAATATAATATGAACAATCCATTCGTGACAAGAACTACAAGAGTGATGCACAAATGCATGGCCAAGAGTACATTATCAATATTGCAGGGGGTGCAAATCTCTAGCTTGTAGCACAAATGCATACATGTGGATGAAAAATTAAAGGAAAGTAATTTTTTGTTTTACATAAAGTTTTTGACAATTTTGTCACATCATCCCACACACAAAACTTTAGTTCTCTCCAGCATGGAAACAATAACATCTGTATCATCATTTAAGGATTAATACAGCAAGTAAAAACTTAGACTTCTTTCTGTCATCTAAACAATGACATATGCAGCTTGAAAACAGTGTCATATGTAGCTTAAAAAAGAACACTACTCACTGAATAACTCTACTAATGCAGGATTTGGAAATTAGGAAGAAATCTGTGTGTACATCAGGTGAACTTTGATTACAGGGAAATATGATGAGACAAAGTTGTTTCAACTTAACACATCCCACTTCTCAATTGTCCTAGCTGGATTCATGTCCATAAGAAAGTCTCCTTCATGAAAACCCAACAAGCAATAGGAAAAGCAAATCTGCAAGTTTATCAGGGATTTCATACACTAAGTTGAGATCTCAGTGTCAATTTTTTGTTACTGGTTAGGACATTTGCAAAAGGTTTTAGAGACTTTCTTTACCTGGATGCAGGAGTACAATGAAACTGTCTACTGTATGGTCAGACTCCGAGTGCATGTTAAGAGAGTTAAAAGACAAGCCCTCAGTTTTAGCCAACACACAGTCCAGCATAACTAGCAATCTAACGGAAGAACACATGACCATCACATATGGCCTTTAAATCTTTTTAAACTTGTATCTGTAAGCTTTAGAGTCTACGGAGATGCTACTTGTTAATATTCACTAGACATTCAATGGATGTCATGCTTAGTAAGAGCTCTTGTACTATTAGTAATTATAATTTGAGATCTAGAAGAAAGAAAACATGGGCAGAAAAACTGAGAACCAGGATAGTCATTCCTGCAAGTTAATTGCAAGGTTTCTTGGTGCTTTAGGATTAGTGGGAGTACACACTTTTAACAGCTTGAGCATCTTCAGAATACTTATTCTGAGTGGACAAACCTTTTTTGTTTGTGCTGGATCCAAACAGATAAACGAACAGTAATCTCAGTATTGTCATCAGATTCTGATGTCTCCCATCATAAACCTTGGGGAAACTTTTTGTGAAGATCCTTGGCCAGTGCTGAAACACTTAGCAGATGAATATCCATACAGTGATGAAGTAAACCAGATCCAGGACTTAAACTCCTATGCAAAACTGTGATAACAGCACATCTCCATGTTCATGTTCAGCCTTGTTCAGCCTTCAATCAAGGCTGATTCTGCAGAAGATGCAAGAGATATTTAGACACTGTCCAGTTTCCGGTATGGAAACACAAAACCAGTTTTGTGAAGTCTAAATATTTCCAGCCACAGCCCTATTCTTGTGGACTATCAACCGCAGTAATTATGACTACCTTTCTTTAAATTGTGTGTTTTTTATACAAACTGGGACTACAAATTGGCACTTGCTGACAAATTGCTACTTATTTTTACCACACATTGATAAATATGGAAATGCTTTGAATGATCAAGGCCAGCAGCTCTTGGCTGCACACAAAGGTTGCATGAGTTTCATCAGCTACTCTTACCAGCAAAAAGAACAGATTCTGGGATACAGCATTATGTAGGTATATCACAAAGTTAGCAAATCAAATTATTTCTGAGAAAGTCTTGGAATAGACTGATTTTAATTGTATTCATATCAAAGCTGCATATTTTTGATGGCAGGCAGTACAGCTTTGGTCTGAAATACATCTCACTGACATGGAAATCGACTTCCTTTGTTCCTACGATGTTCCTAAAAATGACTGTGTGGAAAAGTTAAAATCTTTTGAATTCCTAAGTCATCTAGGGCAACTGACCTCTAAGAAGACACAGTATTCACCATTTCCCTTCTGACTACTTCATTCTCCCTCACAGTTTTTATCATTTTCTACTCTTGGGTCTTTATCACTGGAATCTACTTTCTCAAAAGACTGAAGACAATCTGAGAAGAATGTGTTTCAGCTATGCTGAAATATGAAAATTCATAAAAATTTTCATATATTAAATGATTAAGTTAACACATACTTCTAAAGAAAAAAAGAGATATCCTATCCAGGGGAAAATGTCTGTAGTCTTAAATGTAACCTTTAATACTTTATGCATATATGCTTTCATTTAAAGAGTACCTACAGAAGAATTACGAGTGTTCCTTGAGGAGCATAAAGTGTGTCTGTGTGAAAGGGTGGATAATGGAATTAAAAACCCCCTCCCATCTTGCTCCAGAACTGCTTTACATCTAAATTTACAATTTACAACCAGCACTAACAAAGTATTTTGAACAAGATTTCTTAAAACTAACTACCACAGGAGGCAAACATTAACTTTATTCTCTACATTGGAATATCTGTCTCATGCCACAAATATTGTAAGAATGAAATGTTCTGGCAATGTCTTTCTTGTGGATATTATTTTCATGAATTAAGGACCTGCTACAAAATCAATTTCTGGTCTTGAGATGAGATGCATGCATATGTCTATATGAAAAGTATATAGGAAAGCACATAAAAAACCCAACACAAAACAATTAAATTCCTTTCTGCTGTTGACTTGCAAGCCCTAGCAAACCAAGTATTTTTTTTAGAAATCTGTTGATGAGTGGCCTTCTCATTCACTGAGTTTTCTTCTATAATAACCACCCTTCACCTCATCATATATTCCCTTTGTAATGGCAGAATGCTGAAATCAAAAAGACAATCTCTCATGGCACTATAAACCATAAGAGGATACTGTTGACATAAGTTTACAGGCACATCATGCAAACTTTCCCTAATCTGTAATAGTCATAAATTTCTCTTTATTCTTGAGACAATCTCCAAAAACCACTGCTGCCTGATACGCTCACTAGGCCCTATGTACACAAAATAATTTGACTTGGAAGACCTCTCCTTTAGGCACATACTATTATGGTGGATGAGGAACAAGGATGAAATCTGACAACGCATTTTTGCTAGTTTGAAAAGCTTCTTGCTTACAGGATGAATAATTCTGATGAGAACAGAAGTCTAAAGAAAGTTGAAACAATGACACCTTCTCAGAAATGTGCTGCAATTTCTATATTTACTGTTTTTATCAGTTCCAGAAGTATTTTAAAACCAGCAGGTATTGAAAATGAAGTGACATTGCTTTAACTGGTGTAGAGGAATGACAAGAATGCAGATGGTAGTATATCCATTTATGCGTTCTCTGTAAGCTTTTTTTATGAAGCAGCAGATCATGGGATAGAAGACATATATACCTTCTACAAGAGTTTTCAGGGGGGAAACCTGTGATGGTATCTAGGTAAGGCTACCTATTGAGTGTTCTCACTTTGGGAAGCTAAGCACCTAAGACAAAAATCTAGGGAAGGTAAGTTTCATGACACTTCATTTCAGACTGATACAGATGCTGCGGAATTGTAGTGGTGATTGGTTCCACACAACTCTTCCTAACCTTGGTATGGTGCAAGAGACTAGTTAGGGTACATGTTCTCACTTCTGCCATAAGTACTCCTCATTCATATGCCTACAGTAGTGTTCTACCTAAGATATAATTACATGAACTAACAAAATCTATACACTGGTTTTCCTCATAAGTTATTTTGAGCTGTATAAGAGGTTAATCTACCACCTTTTCTAGAATATATGCAAATGCTAAGAGACTTATATTTCTCATAGTAATTATTGTTCTCTCTCTGATAAAGTACCTCCTTTGCCATTTACGAAGGCAGTTTACTTTCTTAAGGACTATCAGAAAACATCAAAATTACAACTCAAATATAATTCAACAATCCATCAAGTTAAATCATATTTTAAAAGCGGAGCTATTATTTTTGCATAATTCATCAAATTAACTCCCTTAATATTTCATGTTTAAATAGGGGAGGGATAGTTATGAAGCAAAATAACTGAACTAAGGTGCATGGAAAAAGATTCCGTTCTCTCTAGAACTAATATTCCAGTGATTTGCTTTCTACTCTCTCCTCTCTCCTCTTTCTACTCAAATCAGCTAGGAGAGCCTTTCAGATGTTAAAACTACCCCCTATATTTACTGCAAGGACACTCAATCTCCCTGTTTACCAGCTGCTATTCAGAATACATATGCACAAAATAATACTTTTTGATATCCAATATATATTTGTCTGTCTTGGCATCTTCCAGTAGTGCCTTGTTTCATATAAGTAACATGTGTTTCATCTTAAGAAATGAAATCATTTAAGGTGTTTGAAGTGGCCTGACTTCCATCACAACCTCAAAAACCCATTACCTGAACAAGACAGGACAGCTACCAGAAACAAGTAAAAGAAGGGATTTTTCCCCAACATTTTAAATAGCTCTGACTTGGAACAATAAAATCCTTCCTCCACACTTACATCCTGGCACAACTGAGACTAATGAGTAACCCATCCTCTGATGCTTCCTAGGATCTCAAGCACTTAAACAGCAGCTAAATAAGAAAAAGCTGAAAACTCAGAACAGGTCTCCTAAGCAGGTGACAGATTCCCGTGACTACTAATCTTGCAGTAAGTTCCTAAAAGTAAAATTATCTCTTATTTCCCAACATCCCATTTTTCTTTGTTCACTGAACTCAGTTTAGGATGATGAAGCCAGAAATATCAGCTTTCTTCCTCTTCAACACTAACAAAATGTCAGTGATATTGGACTTCTTATATTAAAGAAAAAAGAGTGTGGTTTAGGGTTTTTGTAATTTTTTTAAATAGTTTTCAAGCAGTTCTCTGATCATCATGAACATATCACTAATAAATTTTGAAAGCCTTCTTTCTTTCTTTTCTTTCTTTCTTGTATTCCAAGACCAAAGTCTGAACACTGGATCTATCCTAATAAATCATGCTCCCCTTGATAAAATTCAGGATAGAGGAGTCCATGAATCTTAGATGACAAAAATAAATTTTGATCATGATGATGTGATAACTTTGACTGATGCAGATATAGGCAGTAGCAGTGCAGTGACTTGCTTGCAGTGGGTTTGATACTAATTGAAGAGGAATAAATTCTCACCATTTACACACTGCAAAGTCCTGTCTACATCAGATATTATACAGTCATTTCCCTTCACAAGATTTTAGAACTACTCTTAATACTCTTTGCACAGCTGAAAATGAGTATGTGAAACAGCACAGTGGGTTAAGCAGTCACAATGAGCAAGCAATATGTCAGACTGACCTACTAACAATCAAATAAAGAACCAGCTACACACAACTGTGCTATCAGATCCACGCCAAAATCCCCCCCAATACCCATCCTTCACTCCATTGAAAAACAAAACTGACACAAATTGCTGAAGTACTTTTCATGAGTGGACTTGGCTAAAATGAGTTTTGTTATAATGCACATTACTTTGAAGGTAAACTTCAGTATTTATTGTTATCACTACTCAAAATCGAAAAGCTTATAACGATTTTGAGTACCAATGACTTCATAATATCCTCTTCTTAAGACAGACAATATTGAAAAACATGGATGTGCTTTTGATCTCAAAAGCAGAAGGACACTATATATATATTTTTGTTATGAAAATATAACTCAGTGTTCATCAGAGTTCTGCATCTGTCTTCACATAGCAAAACAGAAATAGGTTGAAATTACACAGGATTTTGGCATCAAACAAATCCTGTTGAAGTCAGCTTAGGCTGAAGGTAAACTGTACTTGTAAAAATAACTAAAATTCTATTTTAGATGCATAAATATGGATTTAATAATTTTACTTTAGACACTTTCCTCTCTCCCCTATGATACATTTCAAAGCAAGAAATAATGTGGCTTTTTAATGTAACATTTCTGTAATTTTCCAATCAAAGAAATACGGTGTGGAAAAGCAGTAATACTGTACCTTGATTTCTTCTATTTCGTCTGGCACTATCTTGTATGCAGATATAGTCCCACCCAACCTGAAATCAGGAGAAGACAAATGTTCTCAAAATCAGTACAGAAAATACAGTATGTTAATAGTGTCATGACTTGTTCCAAAACACAATATTCCTTCTACCAATTCAGAGGTAAAACCCAGTAAGTCTCAAATCAAAAGCAAAAAAATCCCTTTCTTTATGCAACAAAAAATCTTTATGTGATTAATATAAATACTAGAAACAAAGCGTCCATCACCTTAATAATTAAGTCAACCAAGCAGAATTACCATTACCAGGATGGTATTTTTTATATTAATGGCCATCAGCCATGATATTCTATGATTTCTTGTTGATTGTCTAAGGCATATGGATGAGTTTAAATATTTGAAACCTGATGTGCTTTGCGCTGCATATTTCACTATGCTGCTATACAGTCAGAAACACATCCAAATACAATTCTACAAATTGGAATTTTTAAATTATATGTGCATATACAGATATCACAAATCACACAGACTCTATGGCCTCCATGTTTGAAAAATCTCTGCAGTTAATGATTGGTAATAAAAAGTGGGTGATGGGCAATAGCTGGCATTGACACAGAAAAATAGAGGGTTTTGTTCCACATGGAACTCACTGAAATGACTTTTTAAAATCCTACAAAAATCCTGGTAAAGAACAGTTCACATACTGAAGATGCATTAATAGTATGTACTATAAATGGTGATAAATATTACATTTTCCCCAGAGACATGCAGACATGTCTTCTTTTATTTCATGAAGCAGTGCCATCAATAGTGACAATCCAGACCTAAAAATATAAGTGCACTAATGACCTCCTGCTGGTTCTGCACAGCAATACTATTCATTTTCTGGATCCTACAAAAACGGAAGTCACATAAGAAACTATTTTTTGTAAACCAGTAGACACCTATCAAATGTGTATTTGAATTATCTCCCTATTATTGGAATTTTTCTTTCCAATTGTCAGCGTTTCTACACATTTGTATTTTCTTATATCTTGAAATTATTGTAAATATTGTTTACTCAAGTGAAAAAGGGAAGAGGAGAATAACACAGAAAATACATTAAGATTTTCCACGTAAGTCCTGCCTTTCCATATCTCTACAAGCAAGTCACTCTCATAAATGAACTGTTTGAAGGCTTTACACAGAGGATGAAGTCTGCACAGGAAAAGTCTGAAGTCCATCACTGCTCCAGGTAACATCAGCTATGATTTCTGAGGTAGAGACAGGGTTCAGATACCACAACATCCAAATTCATCATGGACAAAGACTGTAGCAATTGCTCTCTCCCTCTGCAACTTCCATTGCTGCCATTCATTAAGTGAGCTTAAAGTTGGAGAGAAACTTTTTTTGCCAGCGCAAGTACTTTTATTTTTCATGACTTCTGTTCAACTGGTACTTCTAGGGAGAGCTACAAGAAATTGGCTTTAGCATCATGACGAAAGATTGCTTCATCAACCCGTGACAAGTGATGGCTTAAATGGCACATTAACATTCCACCTGACCAGTCCTATTGCTACTAGAATGAGGTCCATGAGAGAGAAACTTTCACGTACTTCTTTCAGATCCATTCCTGCCTGCACTTTGGAGTACCCAAAAAATTAACTTCATTGACCTTCTACCCTCTAGTAAAAGGAGAATACAGAATCTCTGCTGCCAGCAACATGGAATTCCACCTGGCAGATTTCTTTATTGGCCACCCTTGGCGCAACTATTAAGCACTTTCCTGGATGTCTTGGGGTGACTTTGTGATGTTGTATCCCCTATCCTTGCTCTATGCCCAGAAATTAATTCTGTGCCTTTTCTGTGTCGTTAAACTGAGCCTGAGAGGGGAGAGAGAGAAAAAAAAAACCTGAATGAACTTTTCAAAACAATTATTCAAGGACACGGATACATGGCTTGGTTTGGCTGCGGCAGCAAGAGTGGAGGGAGTACTCTTCTTGCTTCTCAGCCAGTTTTTTTTTCGGCTCCTTTTCTCCAGAGAGAGAGACGAAGAGTTGAACTTTGTTTTCCTGGGACTTTGGTTTTTCCTTTTTTTCTCTTCTGGACTGTTTCAACAACATCAGAACACCTCGGGAGTATTTTTTCCCCAAGGCCCGGAGGTGGGCCCATGCCCTCGCCGACCCAGCTCCGAGGAGGAGAGAGATCACACCTAAAGAAGGACTCTGAAATCTTCCCAGGTTTCTCTCCACAGGGAGAGATTTCATTATTTAGCATTATTATTCCTTTTCCTGTGTGTTTGTTAAATAAATAGTTTTTATCTCTTTCACTTTCCTTCGAGGAAAATTTTTTTCCCCGAACCTGGGGGGGAGAAGGGTGGTTGTAACCTGTTTTTTCTCAGAGGATATATTTTCCTCCAAATTTGTCCAAACCAGGACACTGGAATATCATTTAAAAAAAAAAAAATCAAAATAATTGACTCAGCAAACTCATCTGACTTGCTTAAACCATTAATTAGCATCACTATGCAAATAGTTCTGCAAAGTTTTGAGTCAAGAGTTTACCACACTCTGAATCTGCCAAGTTGCAGTTCAAATGGCACCACTTTTTGAAAGTAAAACGTCAGTTACCACAATTCCACATTTTTGAAAGAGAAAGACATATTAAAAACTATGTTACTGTTTAAATAAACAATCTCTTAGTGATAGCTCCAGCTCACTTATCTCTTAATCCATTTACAATCCTACACTGACACCTTTATCTAAAAAATCCAGAATACAAACATAAACAATGACAAATTTGAAGCTGAAAGAGAATTAGAGAACGTTAATATACAATTTTATCAATGCCTCAGATTTGAAATGAAGTTTTTAAGGAAGTCTACACTTCCCTCATTTCAGAACATCAGATTTCACTCAATCTTACAACTTCTGAAAGAGATCCACCACAGCAGATTATAGTACCAGATTTAACTGGCGAAGGACATAAAAAAGACATTTCATTTTGTGTATAAAGTTTGGCTGTGAGTTTCACAGAACTTTAAAGGTACATCACTGGGAGGATGCAGCTAACACAGTGTGAACTCTTCTACTGGTCATAAGAATGATATATAAGAAACAGAACTTTTGTTTTTACTATATAATAATGCATACATAAGAAAAAAAAGATTTAAGCTGCCTGTTTGGCAGGCTGTGAGTAGCGAACAGTAACATACAGACAAAATTTAAAAACACTCAACTTTTGACGGCAAAATATCTTTTTTAGTTTCAGTGTCATGCAAAACCTAAAACTGCACCATTCACTCATCAAAGAAACTAAAGAGGCAGAACCAGTTGTGAAACGTTGCATACTCTTCACCCAACCCCCATAAATACCAGTTTATTCCGACTTCAAGATAAATGCTCTGAGAAATTTGAAAGTGATTAATTTGGTGCTACCACATCACTGTTACAAATCTCCAACAGTCAGGTAAGTCCAAAGTGTAAAGGACTAGACAAAGTGACACACACAAGTTAGAGAGAAAAACAAAAACATTGTGATGATTGGTCAGAAAAAACAGCAAAATCAAGGCAAATTGAAAATCAATGCAATAATGGATATCTCCAACTTGAGGAAAACTTTATATTTCAAGTGTTTCTCTGAATTACATTTAAGTGTAACCATCAATTGCGGCCTGTCCGGAAGCTTGCTTTGTCATTGTGCAAATCCTTGATTTGATTACTGACATCGGAAAGAATAGAGACCAGACAATTACACACAGGACATTTCAGCTACAGGATGATACAGAGTATGACAGAGGGCTTGCACGTGGCATGTTTTTTCACTTTGTTGTGAAAAACCTTGGTTTTTAAAGAATATTTGACAGTACCATTCTTAATCACAATGTTTCAAGAAGTAACTGTGATCAGAAGAGCAAAGGACCAGCTAGCATGAGTGGGTACACAATCACAATGAGCTTTGTATGCTAAAATATAATGCAGCAAAGAACGTGTTAGAATGGTGACAATTCAGATCACTAGGAACCCAATTTTTGTGCAGATTCACTCTCTTTCACATATTTTAGTCTTTTTACAGATTTTATTATACTTCTCTCCAGTTGAACAACTCAACATCCAGCATCTTCCAATATAAATAGCATTTTCTCTCTGATAATACATACCCAACCAAGAGCAAAGCTAAATATACAGCCAGCTACTTCCAGTATACTGAAAAGATGGTCACAAACTTAATCTAGAGAGACCTAATTTGCAACGTCTCTCTCTCTCAAACTGCAGTATTTTCACACTATAACAAGCCACGCTATTTAACAGTGAAATTATTTTAAATACTAATTATTTTTAATGTTTCACTTGTATATGCAACAGATAATCTCAAACGCACCACAATTTATATTCAAATTTTGATAGACATCAGTCTTATCAGCTCTGTATCACACCTTGCATGTAATACAGACAGTCCAATTCTCTAATCTCTTTGCAAAAGTGAAATCAAATTATTCCTAGATGTAGAAATAAGAGCTGTCACAATAATAACGAAGAACAACACCTTATACTGGGCTAAAAGCCTTTGAGGGAAGGATCAGAAAAGATAAGATAGAAATTCCATAAAAATAATCAGGAAATAATAAATATAATTATTTTAACAGAGGTTTTTTAAATAACAGAAATTTAGCGTCTTTCTTATCTTTTCAGACTGGGTTTGCAAAAGTCCACAAAAAGGATTCAGGAGAATGTGAAAAACAAGGTTTCTATAGCAACCTAAGAAATTAGCAAAATACAGGAAATAAATTGAACTAAGGCCAACACAGTTGTATTGGAACAGATGGATGCTTTACTATTTCACAGATTAAAGCAGAATACCATGGAAGAGGGAAAACTACATCCAAGTTAAGCAAAGTTGAAAACCAGGAAGAACTGTGCTCAAATGGAGGCAAGAAACAATGAACCACAGGTCAAATGAAAAGTAAACTCGAGACAAAACTAAAAGAGAAATAAATTACAACTCTGTTACATTATTTTAGCAAGCTGACCTGTTTGTTGTTTGTGTTACTTCCCAAATAGTGCAAGTTGGACTTCTGGCTGATTTTCCCCTGTGCCCCTCTATATATCTGTCCTGGGGTGACATTATGAAGCCGCTTCATTCCTTAACCGTCCGCTTAATGCCCAAGGACACCGTGGCCTTAAGATGGGCCCCGGGGGTGCGGCCGGAGCCATGGACCAGTGAGGCTGGGCCCAACAGCTGAGGGCTCGGGGGGTCTCGACAGGGCTTGGGAGGGAGTGCGCCGGGAGCGCTGTGCTGCTTTTTTGGGTTTCTTTTGTGTTCCACCTAGCTGGAAAAAGGTTCTGTTGGCTTCTTCTTATTCTTTTTTCCCTTCCCTTCCCCTTGCCTCACTGCCTCCCTTCCCTCCTCGCTTATCCGGGGAGCCTGTGGGTGGCCCCGGCTGGTCCGAGCCTGAGTGGCTGTTCCCTCTCCGGGAATTTGTTGTATTTTGAGGTTTTGTTTCCCCTGTTCTACCCTGTTTTGTTTGGTGTTAATAAACAGTTTGTTTCTTCCACTTTCACTTGCTGTGACCCACTTGTCTTATTGGTGGAGGAAAAGGCCCCTTCCCCTTCGGAGGAGATACTCATTCCGGAGTGTTTCCTCCTGAAGTTTTGCCTCCAAAACCGAGACAATATCCATGTTCAGACGGACTCACTGGAGTATTATTGCAGAGCTCCATTTTGTGCAAGACACTTGAGCACTTGGACTGAATCCATAGAGGTCAGCTTTTATAATTTGAATTCTGACCAAAGATATGAACACAATCTTTATATACAGTTCCACGTTCAGGGACTGCCATAAGAAGCTGAGCTATTGATTCATCCGTTAACTTAATAAATGAGTCATACTAGATGCAATGAAGTAAATTTTCTAAAAATAGCTTGTAGCCAGCTTGGCTGCTGTCATCTGCTGAATTTCTCCAACGCCACTTTAATTAACATTAATCTTTCTTCAGATAGATCACTGTCTAAACAATATCAAGTTGTCACTAAGCCTCCCAGTGAAACTCTCCTTCATCTTTTAATGAAAGCAAAACTCAAAATCCTCCACTTGGCATTTTTTTCCACATCCATCTCACAAATATATTTGTTACCTGCCATCAGGATATTCTGTCTTTTGACTGATTTATAAACCAAGCAGATTATTCAAGAGAGAGAGACTGTTCTTGAGAGCAGATCAAATGACTGGGAGCCAGACTGGCTATTTCTAATTCTATGGGCATGCTCATTTTATCACAGGCCACTGAATGAATACTTGCTACAATACTTCTCCTGCCAGGGCAAACTGACCAAGTCAGCATCCTTAGCCTACTCAACTGGACTACCTTGATGTTGACCCCTGTGATATCAACAAATCAATTGGCCTTGGATCCTCACATCCTCACAAAGTATTCCAAGGAAAGATATAGCAGGATTTGAAGGCATTTGAAAGCAGCTTTTTTCTCCACTACCTGTACGATACATTAAAAGCAGACACAGAGCTCCTTTAATTGATAACTAGTTTCTACTGACCTTTGAGAAATTGTTAAAGCACCCTGAAGGAGGTAGTAAGAAGGCTGCTATTCTGGGCTCCCTTCCTACACAACAGAACACCGGCAGCTACAGCAAGCTGGGCTGCAGCTCCTATTGCTGGCTGCTCGCCAGCAATGAACTGTGCAAAACAGCTTCCAAAGAGGATCCTGATGACACCTTTATTTACTCGAAGGTGTAAAATGATGTGATGAAGATCCACCCCAGGTTTTTTGTTTCTTTCTGGGGCTTGATTATTATTATCACTATTATTATTATTATTATTATCATTATTATTACTATTACTATTATTATTTTAATGGATTCAATAATTAGATCCTTGAAAACTTACTTGCCTCCTCCCCCAGTCTTAGGCTAACTTCTACATGCTGTACGGAAAAACCTCACAGAAATCAAATTATGGCAGATATGTCCTCTGTCAGTTCATGTCCCTCATGAACAACAGCTCTGAGATTAAGACATCTAATGTACAGGATTCTCCCTCTGCCTCACCACATCCCAAAGATTCTTTGCACACACAAAAAAAGAAGAGGGAAGAGATAAAAATTTTTATCCCCTACCTTATCACTGTTTTAAGGGTAACAAGTATACCCCATTTTCTGCTGCTTTCAGGCTTTTCTTTTTTCCAAGAAAAGCAACAAACCACATGAAAACATTATTTTTACAGAAGAAAGCCATCTTATTTTTCTCTTTCACCCTTCAAAGTTGGTTTGTTGTTTTGTTTTTTTCTTTTCTTTTAATTTTACTATAGGAAAAGCAAGACTAAATCATAAGAGGCTAATTTTTCAGACTCTTCCAGCAGGAAAATACTATCACCTCAACAGTCTATTAGTGGAAGAGAATAGTACAAGGATCTTTGTCCTCAACATATGTCAGAAACTAGGGATGAGGGCATATGTAGGTCATTTGGCAATCCCAGAAGCAGGAGCCACTCTTCCCTTCTAGCGGAATTAATCTGACTTGATTTAATTTTGGGGAGGAAAGCTGGAACTGTTATAAAGTATACGAATTTAAAATACACACCTCTGTGTAGTTATCCAGGCCCACATGAGTTCAGAGCTTAGTGTAGTTTTCTAGGGGGTAACTTTGCTTTACCTCAGCACATGGGGCACAGCCCTGTATGACAGTTTGGGGTAACACTGCTGTCAGCCAAAAGACAGCTCGATAGATGGACTGCCTCCTCCTGAAAATGTTTATCAGTTTGCTTACTGCCTAATAAAGACACACAAGGGGAGCAGGAAGGCACCATCACCAAGAAATTTTGGGCTTGCAGGCATGGTCACCCAAACCAAACAAATTGGATGAAGAGAACACTTAGAATACATGGACTTTTCAGTGCTGCAATTTTATTACTTTTTTTTTTAATCTCAGCATGGGGAGGTGCCTTCTGCGTAAAATCAGGAGGAATGCTGAGCTTCCATGAGAAGCAAAAACTATTTAAGTTTTGCTTTTCACTAAATGAATTAATTAATAACTGGTCAAAAGTCCAATCATCAATACTTGCATGCTTCATGGCAAGAATTTGAAGCACGCAAATAGCAAATATTTTAATACCTTTGAATAAAATGAAATTAAGTATAAAAATATGGATATTTATAACATCAAGCTCTTTTTTTAGGATTTTAGCATTTAACTGGTAAATAAATACTTCATCATTTGTAATGGACTAGTTCTACCAGATTATAGCAACTGAAATGGTCTGAGAATAAAGTACTGAAGACTAATTCTGCACTTAGGAATTTCATTACGGATTCAAAATGGTATTTATAATTAAAACTGACTTATAAAGTCTTCCCAAATGCCAGCAGAATCTAAAAACACTCTTGCCATGTGGACCAACAGCAAAAGAGCCCACTTCTGTGCAGGATGCATGCGTGTTTATAGTGCAGAGGAAGGATTGTACTATGCTCCATCTGATTGGTAATCTAAATATGGAAATCATACATTAAATCAAACAGACAGAAATGTCAGCTAGATTTAAGTAAAAATGTGTTCAGTGACTTTGAAAGTTCCCACCGGGGCATCAGATGCTTGACCAGCCAGTTCATTAAACAACATGAGCAAGATTTGAAATTTCCTGAGAGAAAAAATATGCAGAAGCAGACAAAAATCATTATCACAGAACCAGTAAAACTCTCACCATTTAGACAAAGAAATATATATATAATATCCATGTTGGGATTTAGTCGGTAGACTGAGGACTTTAAAACACTGTATGAAAAGAAGTATTTATAGTAAGTGCCAAGACAATAATAAATGTTGATCTTACCTTGTCCTATAGGAAATATCATGGTAGGGCAAAGTATGTATTTGCATGTTTTCCAGCAAGTACATACCTGGGAGAGATACAGAGCATTTGCATATATATTGCTAGCAATTGCCTGTCAGAAAATCCTCACCCACCTTAACTGAAAGTAAAATTTTTGGGTGCTGGAGAGTGATCTTTTGCCTACCTTGGAAGGCACTGCAAATTAAAGGATTTAGGCAATATGATAAGGATTGCAATGATCTGCCTGGAAATGAAAAATTTCATTGGTAAATTACCATAGCAGCTTGTAGAAACCTATGCAGGCAGATAAAGCTATTTTTGCTGACACTCCTATCATTTCAGTTGAGCTCTATTTGCTCCGACCCAAATGTAAAAGAGAGACCATCTGAATTAAGTATTAAGAAGATTCCTCCTATGAGAATAAGTTGACCCACAACTAGTAGAAACTGCAGAGCTAATTTTTGTGTATGTTAACATTGTCTACCCCCCCCCTACAGACTTTTAAATTAATTTTAAAAATAGTGTGCTTTCCCATGAACCCTTCAGGCTTTTTCCATGTATACGCTGCTCACATTCCACTACCATACTATAATTTTCTTTCCAATAACCTCAGTGCATACTTCCTCTTCCTTTTTCAGACACTCAAGCATGTGAACATGCTTGTGAAGCATGGTTCGACACACAAAGTCCATGTGCCAGCTTATGCCAAGGTTAAAAAAATTAAGCGTTTATTTTAAAGAGAGGAAGTTTGACTGAGATACATAAAACCAGAAAATGGGACCAGCAATAGAGGAACACTTGTGTTGGAGAACAGGCTGGAATGAATTGCAGACCACAGGTTGAAAAGAGCAGTCACAGTACTTTCTACGATTAGGAAAAAAGACATTCAGAGAATCTCTTCATTCCAAAAAAATCAGTAATGATTAAAGGTGAGAGCAGGATGATTCAAAGTTGGAAAGAATAAAATGTGGAGGATATGTGGGAATGGTCTGATCATTCCAGATTCTAGATCAAATTTTTTCTTTACAATCTGTATCACAGGGCTTATGGATGACCACCAGAACTTTTAAATAACTTGTTTATTTAAAAAAAAAAAATCCTACAATACAATGAAATTACAAGAATGAGAGAGAAGTCTCAGAGACTAGCAACATCCAGAAAGGCTAACAAACTTGTTCACACAATACTTCACCTTCTGGAAGCTCTAACACCTCATTTTGCTCCACCACATTCCAGAGAGACGTTAAGTATGATTATGATCCAGCATACAACTAGTGGCAGTTATATGTCTATATTTCTCCAGACAGTTAAATTCAGAAGCAGAATTTGCTGGTTTTCTTTTTTCTTCATACATCAGTGTGTTCACATATATATACATATATTGCCCTGTGTGGCCTAAATGGGTGAATTAAATTCTGTTTAAATCAGTGATCTGACTCAAAGGGAGTTTTCTTAGTGTATGCTCTGTGCTGGGGAATGTGAAATGGAAAAAGAAAAATCTGTTTAGCCACAGAACGGAGTCATAGGAATAAAACAACATTTGATCTGTCTTCATACCTAGAAGGAACTTTCTATAGACAAACAGTATTACTGACAATGCTGCAAGTGAGATTTTATTGCATGTCTCATATAGATATCTCCCTTCCAGCTAATTTACTGTCACTTTTGAAGTTGTCATCATCCGTATTTTACAGCTGCTTGTAAAATATGTCTGAATAGTTCAAACTTAAAATACTGAAAAGCACTTCTTCATTATTTGTATATTATTGGCTATGAGTTTTTAGAACTCATTTTTGTTTTCTGTAGTTGTCACTTCCTTTTCCTTTGCATCTGATCATTTAAATGTCAACAAAAAGTTTCTAGACGAATTTAAAAACCACTTGATGTATTGTCTCTGCTATTCATGTCACAACACGTAAGAACCTGACTCTTTCAATATTCAGAAACATGGGAGGCTGGGGATGTGTTGATCTTGGACAACTTAAGAAGGATTTGATTAAATCTATTTGTGCATTTTGTTCCATTCAGATCCCAAGAATAATTTCTGTTTTTAATTTTTAAATACTTTGCACAAGCATAATCCATTGGCAAAATGTAACTATTTAATCCTCGTTATGTGCAGCTTTAATTTACCTTGTAAGTCACTATCAGCTATGTTCTCCATCTATTCTGTATGATGTTCTCTTAAAAGCAAAAATAAGAGTTAGACAGAACAATCCTCACTGGTTCCATCTTCTGAAGCCCTTCTCTCTTTTTATTGCTCCCCTTATAAATATGACTTTAAGATAAGACTGCAAGGTTACTGAGTACACCACAGTACTTACTATCACATTCCTTTGTGTGGCAGTGACCATAACATGCCCCATAACTTCAACATGCCTCCAGCAACTCCTGAGCTGAAGAACACGGATAAGGCAGAGATTTGAACTCTTCCTCAGTTTCTGCTCCAAGACAGGAGTGAAAACAGGTAAGGTGAATCCTGGAGCTTACATTTGTGTAAAATAAGTAACTTCCTTGAGCACTGGAATGTTTATTCCATGTCAGGGAGGCCCGGTCAATTTGTCTAGATAAATACAGCAAAAGTGACAGGAGGAGGGTATCATGCCCAAAGCAGAATTTTAGTCTAGAAGTCTCTGCCACATACCAGTGTATTTGGAAATTCTAACCTCACACAGGTTTGAAAAAAAAATTAAAGCAGTAGAGATCGTTCATCTTCCAGCATGACTGTATTAGTCTCCCTTTTCTCACAAATGATCAATTTCATGTATCTGGAGAACAGTCTTGAAAAATGCTCAACCTGCAATCCTACCAGCAAGCACCACAGACAGCTTAGATGTGTTTTAAGGCATCTGAAGTAGCCACTGTGTAAACTGTGATCACAGAATCATATCGGAAAAGATTAAGCACCATGGATTTTGCTTAGACTATACACCCAGAGCCACATTATATTAATTGAAAGGCTGAATCCCTGACTATCAATAGTCAAACGACTAAGGTGAACAACACTAATGTTGCTAATACTTCCCACAGTATTTCCTGAGCCATGGTGCAGAAAGGAAATCAAAGATGGTTAGGGCAAGTCTACCTGCAAACTGGTAGTGAGGACAGCACAATGTATGCACGACTCTCACGGATAATGATATAAAAAAACAAATACATGAGGTTTGTGTACAGAGATAGCTGGGCTTTATGAATAAATCACTGTAAGAAACTGCAATTTTTCTTGCCAAATCACAATTTACTATTTTACTCCAAACAAGCAATTATTGTTATGAAACCTGCCTTTTCCTTCCAGAACTAGCACTAAACACCCTCACTCTTTAGACAGTAACAGTAATAACCAAAAAAGCTAGTTACAAAAGCCCAGAAATAATCCCAGTCTATACTGAAATGAGTTTAAGTGATACATAAACTTAGGAACTGAGCTAAGATGCAGCATTGCATTAAGAAAGAACATTTAAAGAACTGATAGAAAAAACACTATATATAATGCCAGTAGAATACATTTAGGACCTTAACCTCTGGTTAAACTGCAAAATCATATTATGATGGCAATGCCATAGTATAATTGCTTTACAAAGTTTTATTCTATTTTGGAATTGCCTTTGTGATCAAAGAGCTTAGAGGTAGGTGGGTGGTGCCATCAGGTCAAGCAATGGAAGAATCTCTTTCATTTAAAACACAAAAGGTGGATCTAGAAAGCTGGTGGACCAAAGACCATTTACAAACTAAAAGAAAGCTCCAGATTTTGTATCTTATAAATATCCCCCCTCCCCTCCCTCCAGCAGAATATCATGGGTAGGTTTTACTAGGTTATTTTAACATAAACTATATTGTCAGCTATATTTTCATCCAAAACATGTCAGGACAAATAGTGATGCTATCCCTCCACAATAGCAGTCAACGCTTTAGCTCCTATTTCCTCCAGCCACATCACCTGACTTTAAATGCTCATTGATGCATAACGTTACCCTAGATAAGTGTCAAGATACATTTCATAGCTGCAGTGCCTGTATACCTTAAGCTGCTAGGAAAGCATGCTTCTCCAAATTCAGCAGTGTTCTTCAAAGCTGAGAAACATGAT
The DNA here is from genome assembly GCA_013397865.1 of Struthidea cinerea. NCBI lineage: Eukaryota > Metazoa > Chordata > Aves > Passeriformes > Corcoracidae > Struthidea > Struthidea cinerea. Next base: position 165,311 of record VZTI01004803.1, read on the forward strand.
TACCCAGTGCACATTTAGTTGGCTTCATAAATCAGACAGTAATTATAATAAATGGCTTTTTTAAAAAAAATAGACTTCTCAAGCTCTGAAGCTTAGATTACAGATGTTTTAGTATGAAAAACAGAATATCCTCTTTCATCTTACTTAAGGAAAAGTAAATATTCAGTAGAAGCATTCCCTCACTGATTCACCTTCTCAAGTCGTATATAATAATTTGTCCAAAACCCACTTGTACTGAATTCAAAACCATTTGTAATGAATAAATAAAATGTGGGAGAAGCCTTTTACAAATAAAAGACAGTCAAAGTTGAGTACCTGATACCTAAACATGCTCAATTCAAGGTTATCTTTCTGTCACATCTATTAATTAGCTCACAGTTCAGCTAATCCTTACTCCATAGTGGCCAGATCTTTAAAGTGAAGCACGGTGACTCCACTTGTACCACATATGCCATTAAAACATAAAACTCCACAGGTAGATTTTTAATTTTCTCATTGAATTTACATTGATAAATTCATATGGTATTGTAGCACTACTGGCATTTCTACTCTTGCCCCAGCTCAGTTTCATCCTCAGAACTGCACTGATACATACATGAGCAAAACACAGAACTGAAGTTTTCCAACCATTTCCCTCCCCTCAATCTTTCCCTCTTCCAAAATTAGCTGAGTAAGTAGCTATAATACAGAAATACCTCAGGGAGAGCTTTCATATTATTGGAGAATTCTCTTCTACAGAGCAATCCAATCCATGACACAGATTTACATTAAATTGCACTAAAGAAAGTATAAGGCACTAGAAGTCTTCTGATTCTACAATAAATTAAAATATTAACCATAACTCTGAACAATTGTTAGTGACAGATACTTGAATGATGCATCATAATGCCAGTTTATTACTTGTTTTTTAAAATATTTACTACCTTGTCTGGCAGAATTCTCAGAGCTTTTATTAACTGAACTATTAAATGTAGGAGATGAAGAAAAAAAACCCAATCAAAACCTTGGGTCTATTTGTTATTTTCAGGGAACTATACCAGCATCCCACATGAGATCACAGCCAACTCTGTACCACAGTGAGAGTGGCACTGAGCCACAACTAATAAACCATGCTGAGAGGAAAAGCATGTCGGCTTGTACTCAGCACTGTGCTACAGACATCTCTCTTACAACCAGCCAGCTCAGAGTACGGAGTACTTGCTTGTCCTTATTTGTCAAAAGCCATTAACAAGGCAATAGGTAAATGACATTAATTACATAATTTATTTATAAAATCTATAAAATATGTTGCATTTTGTAACAGTGTAATTAGAAACAGTGTGTTTGTCCATGAAAATGGTGCAAAGGAATAGTTGTTAATAGCAAATATAACTCATTTATACCAGTTCAAGATCTTTCAAATTAAAATTGGGTAAGAACTACTTGACAAATTTTCAGTGACTCTTTTTCACTTAAATATGTAATTCAATTAAAATGAAAATAGTTGTGCATCATAAAATTTTAACGAAGTTCCTCAGTGAAAGGTTTTATAAACACCTTGACCTGAAATCAAATACTCAATTATTTGGTTTGCCAGTTTCATTTTATGTTCAACATTTCACCCATTTTTACTGGCCAAGTACAACATACTTACTGCTTAGTTCATCTGCTTTCCTGTTCCTCATGGACTTGCTTGTGTTTTCTCAGTATTTTTAGCTCCACTTGATCACAGTGGCATATTACATTTAAGTTATCCATTCAGTATTTCTCCCTTAATCCACACCCACACCCCCCAACCCATCCCACTATTAGACTTTTATATTAATAGCAGTTGTAAAACAAACACTTGTCTTATTTCTCGACATAGCTTTCCTTTTACAAATTAATCAACAGTACCAGTCAGAAAAAGTTTTATTTTCTACTGCCTGAAAACATGATCTATTGGTGTGAAACAGACCATTTAGAAAGGCTCGTGATTATTTGATTCTGGTGAGAACAACTCATTTTTAGCAATTTTACAAAGACCAGTCTCTTGCATCTGCTCAGCACAAAACCCTTCAAATCTTAATCTTCCTTTTCTCAAGGCTGAGGAACATACAGTACATCACTTTCCTCCAGTGATTGTGAGGTTTTCCTCCTGTAACTAGCTACTGCAAAAGATGGTTTATTTCATCCGTAAGACTGTTACAAGAGCACCCTCAAAAGAACAAAAAGAGGCAGATCTGAGCTTAACACAGGAACAACACAGGCTAATGATCAATAATTTCAGTTAGCATTTTCTTCCATGTGTTTTAAAATGAAGCACCAACAGAACCAGTTGTAAAATCTGAATAGTGGAGATGTATTTGAATGTATTATTTGATCATTCACTCCTGTTCCAGAACAATACAATGTCAAAACATTTTCTGATAAAGTCTCTCCTCAAGAGCAGCTTTTGCTGAGATAGAAAGGACATATACCAGCATGGAGTCCAACTTTGCTAAAGGAAGGGACATCACTTCTGGAAGTAGTCAAATGTGTACAAACCTCCTTGCCATAAAACTGTCAGTGGTCTGATCCTTTGCATTACTCAGTATTCCTGTGTCTTAAGAAATAAACATTGATTTGTGACACTCTAACTGTAGAAAGTACAGATGCCTACCTCTTTGTGGATATACTTACAGTTCTTGTCCAAATACACTGAGTTTCAAAACTTGCCCTTAATGAGCCTGAATAATTTCTTATTAATGATTACTGATGTTTCATTTATCTCTTCTTCCTTCTCCAGTGATGGTTCCAACATAATCCCTCTGTAAACTGTCTGAATAGAATTACAGAGGACAGGGCAACACAAAAGCTTGCTATTAGAATAGCTAATAATCTGGGAATCTAATTTCTGTTAAAAATATTCAGCTAGTGTCCTGCCCTGTGCAGAAGAACAGAAATAGTACAAAGAAAGCATCCATTTCATATGCCAAAGTAGCACCAAAAATTGATCGTCTTGAGAAGGCTCTGTATATATAGACCACTGCCTCAAATGAAGAGGAACATTGTGGGAGAGACCGACAGAAAGAAAAGATGTGAAGAATGAAGAACCCTCTGATAAACAAAGGAACTCTCTACTAATAAGCTCTCATTTGAGAGCTGGTTTTCCACATAAGGTTTTGGACAGGAACAGTTCTAATTAATCTGAAGTTAAAGGGTATTAAGAACTTGTTAAAAATGGAAGTTTAAATCAGTTCTTTGTTGGGGAATGAAAGTGATTGCAATCTTCAGCTAAGATGACACTGAAACAAATTTTAAGAGAAGTCATTGCTGCATTAGAGAAATAATACCAAGAAAGCATTTCTAAGTACTGCTAACTTTGCACAGATTCCTGCTATCCCTTCACAGTAAGTCAGTGTATTAAGCTATGCAGAAATACCCAAGCTGGCGAGCTCATGAAAAACTTGGATACTGGTAACAGTGGCGTGACTGAAATCAAAAGTTATGACAAAACTTCCCTGGAAAGGTTTTTATTAGTAATATAGGAATACTATCTGACTTTTAAAAATAGCTTGTGTATATACACGCTGCAGTCATCGCACTACTGACATGTTTACTTCCTCATGTACACAATGAAAATAATAGTACCAAATCAAAGATGATAAAACCCATGACTGAGGAGAAAAGGGTTTCAATCCAAGGAAAATTTTACCTTATATTAGAGGTCTTGAGCATCATAAACATTCACACACTGTAAGAAAAACCATAAGCAAACTCTTTTGTTTAGCATATACAATAAATTAGCTACAGAGATTAAAAGGCTTAAGAGTGCAGAAGGCAGGACAAGAGGAACTGCTGAAGGAACACAAAGAAAAAAACAACCTTCCTAAATGTAGAACTCACTGCTATCACTGGGATTTCTGAACAAAACCTTAAGCTGATAATCTCTTTTTCTACTAGATCTAGAAAAACTTGGAGGCATTTTTGTTTCACATATATATCTTCAAAATGTTCTGCTCAACCATTCAGGCTGAAGCAGACACACTTCTCAAAGGCGTTTGAGACACTAGCAAAAAGGGAAGAAGTTTTCTCAGTTTTGATTTCTTTAAAACACACTTCCCAAAATTCTTTCACAATATAAAACTGAATCATTTACATAAATGCAAAATATTAGAATTAAAAATATAAAATTGTTCTGCAATCTCCAAATCTTTACTAGCTCATCTATTACTAATGCCTGTATAAGCATTAGCAAATAATGCTATATGGTACACACATATACTCCATCTACTTGAACATAGACATTATATTTAAATCTTACTCAGCTTTTGGTCACAAATTCATTCCTTGAGGATGTATTTTTAAGGATATTAGCTTTTAAAAAACTATACAGAGCATACTGTTAAAAATATGAATCAGTCTGTGAAGTGTGTTGTTTCATCCCCTCTTACAAAGAACTGCCCTTGAGAAGCTATTTGCCTAAGGCTCATGGCAGGCAGCATTCCTTCCTAAGCCTGGGAGAAGTAGTAAAAAAACTAAAATAACTGTATTTCTTTGCATTTTTCTGGCAAATTCCTGTTTTCAGAAGGGATTCAATGCTGAAAGATTCTGAAAAAAATGCATTTTAAAGTAAACTGTACTCCAAGAATACTGTCTGAATACAGTAACTTTCTTATAAACTTAAAATACTTTATTGTAACTATACTTACGTCAGTTTTGAAAGTAAAGATTCTGAAAGCCATTTTAGATGGATTTTGTGTACGGGTATTTATTGTAGCTTGGTGGAAAGCAAATTTTGCACTTACTTATACACACAAAACCAAGAGGATCCATCATGACTGGGGAAGACTGGATAAGCATCATCCCATTTGGGATGAGAATTTTCTGAGTTTTTTTGCTTATTCTATGAAAACTGATCTTAAGAGTTTTAATGTTTCACGATTATTCAAAACTCAAATACCTTCTTGAATTTTTTTCATAGTTTGGACTCTGCAACAGAAACCTGAAATATGACAGGACAATACTCCTGAAGCCTCTGATCTTCCCCTGAAATTCATGCATGTTTAGATGAAGATGAGGTTCTAAACTGTATGAAACTCTTATGATAGGTTGAATCAAAACTTTTTCAAATCTTGTTCCCTAATTTTCACAGCATTGCAAATGCAGTAGAGTAGGCACAATACAGAGTTTCCTGAATAAAATGCCAACCATGCAGTACAACTAGAGCTCCAGGCACAAAATGGACACAACAGCTGCTCATGGGACCACACACTGCTTCTCAGTCCTGAATCCTGCAGCCATGCCAGAACTACAGTGGTAAAAATCTCTCAGTCACATTGCCCTCTATTCTCTTTTTCTGGATATGAGAACCAAAACAAAATTGCATATTAATATATTTCCTGGATTATTCGCAATCTATATAGCGAATGGCTTTCCTGGCTCTGTTAGAACAATAGTTTTTTAAGTTAGCAAAAAAAGGGAAAGAATACATTAGAAGTATATTTACTTTAGAGCACACTTGTATCTTTTAGTGCACCTTTTGGAAAAATGGAACACAGTAGACTAAAAATCATCACCTCATAAGTAATAATTACATGCTTTGTTAAAATGGAGAAGATGCTCCAGTTATGCATTCCCACATTTAATAGTCCCTCCATGACCTACTCTGTTTTTGAACACTTGCCACTGAACATTTCCACATACTATACTAACCTATCAGCACATTAACTGTGTAGAATGCTTGTGACAATGACAAAAATACTGAATGAAGAGGGGTTGAGGAGAAAAAAGAACCCGAATGTGCATTTTGTAATAGGTGTAACAATCATGTCAGTCAAATGACACTCACTCCAGAGCAACCTGTATTTTCTAAGTCAATCACCTATCTGAAAATGACACCAATAACAAATTTCAGAAGGATGCACTGTATTTCCAACCCCAAATATAGACAAGATACATTCTTGTATCTGAAATCAAATAACCAATAAAAAATAGAATTTTAATAGACTAAAAATTTCTATTAGAATACAAGGAAGGGGATGAATCTGGAGATAAGAAGAGAGATGCTGTAGTTAAAAAAAGAGGAAAAAGCTTAAAACAGAATTAGTAAGGGTATAAAGAGAAGCATTTACTGCTGTAGTATAATTGTGTTTCTTTGACATAACTGTCTGTGGAAGACCACTTGAGGTAATTTTTGAACCCTTAATATGTCCGTTTTGAGCTTCAATGCTGTCTTCATCCATAAAAAAATACTTAACTCCTGGTTATACTCTTGCGATGTTTATATGGTAGCATGGATAAAGGGAAAAAGCGTAAGTGAACAATCCATGGTAAAATTCAAGCTGTAGTGAAAGAAGGTGAGAAAAGTACACTTGAAAAAACCACAAGATTTACTGTGGGATAACTACACTTTTTTTTCTTAAGGCACTGTCTGTATAGATTACTGCTATACAGTGTTAAAAAGTGATTATAAGAGACCCCCAGAAAGGTTATGGCAGGATAATTCTAATTAAGAAAGCAATGTAGAATTTAAATGCAATGAATAATATTGCATAAAAACGTGAACACATCTGTGCTTAGTAATTTTCTGTATGTCAATATCAGAATTGTTCTAAGATGTGCAGCAATGGCTTCCTTTGTAATATTTCAGCAGCAGATTATACAATCCCCCTGCTAACCTAATCTATACTGCAAATAAACACACAAATTGCAGAGAGGCCTTCTCTAAATAAGGCATTCCTTCAAGTATTTATAGCTTAGACAAAATGTAGCTTCTTGTAGAAAGAGAATCACATCAGGGGTCAGCTCACCATTGCTTTTCAGAGCAGTTCAGAAGATCATTTAGTAATTTTTAATAGTGAGTGAGATTAGAGGAGAGAGATTTTCTATTGTGTAGTAAATTACCAAAAGCCATTTGTTGAGAGGCTTTTGTTCCTGCATTACTGGGAGTTCCAAATTTAAGTTCAGCCATGTCAGGGAAGCCTGCTCTACTTTGAAGGACAAGTGTTTCCTCATGCAATGGAAAAATTTTTCAAGTTTGCGGGTGCTCCACTATATATGAAAGTACTACTCCTGAAAGAAGTATATAAAAATTGCCATAACAGCTCAGTCTAAATGTGCACACAACTCAGTATGATGTTGCTGGTGCGAAGAAACAAACGTTTAGGGAATAAACACATGACTTAGAACATGATTTGTTTCCTGGTACACACTTACTACCTCTTGCTGCCTTCTGTTCAGGAGCATTCCTGACCTAGATGCTGCATGCAATTCATCAGCTTTAACAGCCATAGCAGGTCTATCAGACTAATTTCTTTATTTGTATCTATCATTTATACTCCAGGCATCCATATGATGTTACATCAATTACAAAACATCCAGTTCTGCTACACTTGAACAAGTATGTACTTTTATTAATTTTAAACCTGCTGCTCAATTTTTTCCCTGTCACAATTTCTGATCTGTGAAAAACTGTGAATAATTGCCTCTGACTTTTTTTTAAATGCTATTCATTCTGTATACCTCCACCATATGTTGTTTCTTGGTTAAAGCGAAAAATTCTAGTCTATTTAATTTCTTTGCGTGGAAGCTGTTCCAAAACTCTGCTTAATCTTATCCATACCATACCCGTATTAGAAGTTAATAAAGTAGTCAAGATTTAAGCACATCCAAGGTTTATAGTCATATAAATAGGTCTTCTGTTTGGTTCTCGATTTTTTTAGTAAGTCCTTATTTCTTATTTTCTTTTCTGAGTATACAGAAACACACTTAATACATTACTGAGTATTAAGAGAATCTTTTCAGAGCATTATCTTAACAAATACAGTTTAAGCTAAGATAAGCACTGGACCATTTCTTACCTGTAGATACACAAAAAAATTTTTTTTCATAGTGCAGACACTATGAGAAGACAACCCCCTTTAAATACCCAGAAAAGATTAGAATATAAAGAGAAACGAAGACTAAAGTTTGAAAGCATGAAGTCAGGTGAAGAGAGTCAAGTTAGCTGAGATTTGGATTAAGCATTGAGGTGGCAAAATAGGTTAGAAGAAGCTGTTTGAGTATTGAGAATCACAGATCCTCAGAGTGGAAAGCTGAGGAAAATAGAAAATGCCATGAAAAGACCCCTCCAAAAGAAGCCTGAAGTTAGAACATCAAGTAAGGCAAGATTAGGTCACCAAGAATGTAACTAGAAGCTGTGGTGGATTTGGGTTGGATAAGAAGACAAAATGCAAAGCCAGAGAGGTGTACAGCATAATCCCTCAAGGAAATCCCTATCATTATACTTTAGGTTTTAAAAAATAATTCGGACTGTGATTTTAAAAAATAGAATATTGACCAGGAAGCTGGGCTGCTATGCCATTAAATTCCAAAGTAAATGACGGGCTGTAGAATATATTCAATGAAACGAACATTTTACATTCTACTGTAATCTATTCTTATTAATTATTAGTGCAAATGATTACAGAAAGAAGTCTTCTGGTACTTAATTCTGAGACTGTGACAATACTTGGTACATACTCAGTTTTCCTACTTCTTCCGTAAAAGTCATTCTGGTCTGGCCCTGAATATACCCAGACACACAGGGAGCTTGTCTATATTCCTTCCAAACGCGAAAGGAAAAAAAGCTACAATTGTAATATTACTCATATGTGAACTAAGGCTGAATGGGATGGAGTTGTCTTTCTATACAGCAGCTGGCTGCAACACAGTTGCCTTGTTTTGGATTTGTGATCGAACAGTGTTGATAATACATCAATGTTTTCACTATGGTTGAACAGTGCTTGTACAACATCAAGGCCTTTTCATTCCCTGCTCTGCCACACCAGCAAGTAAGGCTGGGGATAGGAAGGAGCTGCAAGGGAGCACAGCCAGCGCAGCTGACCAAAGGGATATTCCATACCATAACATTGCTCATCAATAAATGCTCAAGGAAAGGAGGAGGAAGAGAGGTAACATTAGACATTGCAGTATTTGTCTTCCCAGGCAATTCCGTGTGCTGAGGCTTGGCTTCCCAGAAATTGGCAAAACATCTGCCTGCGTATGGAAAGTATTAAGGCTCTTTCTTGTACTATTGGAGAATTGAAGTTATTAGGACAACGGGATTTAAAAATTGCAATTGGAAAAATAAAAAATTAGCATGAATTTGAAGTCAGAAGCAGAGTGGTCACTTTTAAAATGAATGTTTAAACAAACGTAGAAACAACTTTTAATCAGTTGTGATACTGTCTAGATTGAAACTTGATCAAGATTTCTGAACCTGTGTCCTATGTATTTCTTTTCCGATATCAGAGAGCAAACATAATGAAACAGAGCACAAAGGGCATAGTTTTGCTTTTGAATCTTTAAAAAAATATTTTGTAACACCTTCATTTATTTTCCTAAATGAAAGTTTAAGCACATTTAATAATAACAACAACAAACTTTAACTCTGAAAATGAAGGATCTAGAAAAAAATATCCATAACCAATGATGAAGTTTCTTATTTCAACAAACATCATATTTCCATGTTACAGATCCCATAAGTAGAGAAAATCCTTAAACTTGTTTACATAGAGGTTCCTGGCTAACAAGCTTCAAGCAGTGCATCCCTGCACCACAGAGAAGTACAAGAATTCATTCTGAAACTAGAACTGAAAAGAGAGATGGAACCCAAGCTGCAGCTGCCATGCAAACAGCCCTTTCCCCTCAACAATACTTATCAGCCCAGACACAGCACTGGGGCTGCACAGCCTCTAGATCTACAACAACTTTTGCAGTTACTTGATTAGCTAATAAACTTCTTAATTGCAGGCCACCACAGGGCACTGCAAGAGCAAAAAGAAGAAATTTCCTTCTAAGAACTTGGTACCTGTGTGATAAGAGAAGACATGTTTGTCCTGAATGAAACTACTGTTGGTAGATAAAGCTGTCATGGAGCTTTAAAGAGGTTACAGGAGACTGCTTTGGGCCAACATGTAAAAATTATTAGAGTTGAAAGTTACTAAGTGCTTAAAAAAGGAATTTTCTTATGTTCTGCTTTGCAGTCTGCTGCTATGGGTTTGCTTCAGACAGATGAAGTTGCTCCTATAGGTTTATGAGTCATTAAGCTTAAACAGCCAAAGGACACATGCAATATTAGCCATTTTCGCTAGAAACTGCCAAGGAATCTCGTAGGTTGAGAGAATTTTTTTCTTGAAGTGCAAGTAACGGAGAAAACATTTAGGGACTTGTTCATATGACTGGAGGTAAAAATGATTTGGCGAATGAACTACAGAACATCCTCTGTGATACCTTTGATGGAGGCTGTTTGGACTACAGAGAAGCCAAGTAGGTAAACTGGCTGGAGAAGAAACCCTGGCCACTTAAGGTCTTAAGCATGTTTTAATTATCTTGAAGGAAGGGCAAATATAATTTTTAAGGCACCTGAAAGCTCTGTTTGCAGTTGAAGCAGATAAAGGCTTGTCTCAATCTCCCAGATCAATAAGAAACCATAAGGATGGCATGAACTCAATTCTATGTATATCAACTTTAAGAAATGCTTACTAGATTAGACTCATTCTCATGAATCCCTTTAGGCAGGTCTCAGATCTTTGGAAGTTTGTCAAGTACAACTTTTTCATTAGATTCAATACTTAAAATAGGCATCACTTCTGTGATGCTCAGCATTGCTCCTCTGCATAATAGTCTGGGCTACCACAGACAGCTCTCCAGTCGCCCTAATAAAGATCACCTGATAAAATCACTTGATGCTTATAGATGAGCTCAGGAGATGAGAGAAGCAGAGAAGTATTTTTGTAAGTCTGTTAGGGAAAACATGCTAATACAGTCAAGTAATGGACAAATAACTGAGCACGAACTCCCACTGGAAGGTTGCTGCACAACAAAATAACTGTGGATAGAATTACCAAATAAACGTTTCCTCTCTATACAGCATTACCGAGACCAGGAGTTAAATAAAACAGGCATGACATTCATACATTGTAACAGGCATTGAAAAACTAGGAAGGCTGAACAAAGGGGGGAGGGGGAGAACTGGTATCCTCACAACATTGAATTTGTAACCTTTAGCAAGACAGAATATGCCACTGATGTTCAAATGATGAGCAAAACCCAGAAAATATAAACTACAATACTTTCAGTTTTCCTCAAAAACTGCTAGAGAGGTTCCTCCATGTGAAGATGGAAACTGAAGTTTTACATCCACAGACTTGATAGTGCATCTATCAAGTCTTCAATCACAGAACCACAGCATGGGTAAGGCTGGAAGGGACCACAGTGAGTCATGTTAAGAGCACACTGCATGGGATTGCATCCAGAACTGGCCACAGCACTCCAGGTCAGGCCTCACCAGGGCTGAGTAGAGGGACAGGATCAGCTCCCTCGACCTGCTGGCCTTGCTCTTCCTAATGCAGCCCAGGATCCCATTGGCCTTCTTGGCCACAAGGGCCCTGCTGGCTCATGGACAGTTTGTTGTCCATCAGTACCCCCAGGTCCTTCTCCACAGAGCTGCTTCCCAGCAGGTCAGCCCCCAGCCTGTGCTGGTCCATGGGGTTATTCCTCCCCAGGTGCAGGACCCTGCACTTGCTTTTGTTGAATTTCAGACAGTTCTTCTCCCCAGCCTGTCGAGGCCCATCTGAAGGGCTGCACATCCCTCTGGAGTATCAGCTACTCCTCCCAGCTTTGCGTCATCTTGCTCGTGAACTTGGATGAAGGGGAGATGCCTCCTCGGCAAGAAATCAACGAATAAAGGTAAAGAATTCTGGGCCCAGCACTGAACCTTAGAAGACACCACCAGTGATGGCCTTCAACCAGGCCCTGTGCCACTGCTTATAACCCTATGGGATCTGCTGTTCATCCAGTTCTCAAAACACCTCACTGCCCACTCATCCAGCCCACGTTTCCTGACTTTGCCCATGAGGATGCTGTGAGAGACAGTGACGAAAGTCTTGCTGAAGTCAAGGCAGACAATATCCACTGCTGTTCCCTCAATCATCCAGGTATTTGTTTCATCCTACAGTATATCTTATGTACTCAGTAAGATATAAAAAATTACAGCTCCACAAGAGTTCCTTTATCATGTTCAGTCCTTAAGTGACAAATTCTAAGGATCTCACAACTGCTTCCCAGAAGAATTACCTACCTCCTCGTTCTAGGGCTGTAAAATGCAGTAAGTGATAAAGATGATTTCTGTCAGATTTCTATCTCCTGTCATGGACAAATGGAACTCAGACTTAATCCACAAGTTTCTAACATAGACCTATTACCATTTTGGTTGTCTTTCTAATGCAATTGCATGGAGGGTAAATAACATTTTCTTCTAACAATGTTTTCTTCTCTGTAGTGCATACTTATTAAACAAGTTCTAATTTCCTGCCAAAAGCTACCTGTTCTTACATTTTAGATTTATCCACTCTCATAATCAGTGTGAAGGAGATATGAAATACAGTTTAGATGTGATGTGACTTTGCCTAGAAAGAAGTTATTGTTCATCTCAAAGAAGCTCTGAAGATGTTTCCAAAACAAAAAGTGACTATCTGCAGCTGCAGCTACTGAATTGCAGAGAAGGATTAAAAACATCCCCCTTTCTGTTTAGACAAGTATTTTATGAACTTTATGTCTACATACAGGCTAGAGCTGAAAGGATCATCTTACAAAGTGATGCTAAGAACTAGAACTTGGCAATGTGTACACACAGAACTTCTGCTTGAAGTAGGTGGATGTATACCTAACATTTGAATGATCTGATGGTCCACTCCTCAGGCATATCTAAGTAACTTCCAGTGAGAAAAGAAAAGCAGTAGCAAAAATCGTAGGAAAAGTTTCAGGTGATAGACATATTGAATGGTATCTAACCCATTTCTTTCCTGAGCACAGATTGGCTATTGAAGGTGGAAAAGGACAGGAAGACAGAGGAGAGCAGACCATATAGTCTGCTCAGAGCAAGGGGTCAAATGAACTGATCAATATATCTAACTTTCCTTGACCACCAGCCTTTTGCCTTGCTAGAGAGCCTCAAAGATCTCCCCACAAAAGCAGGACTTTGCTTGCATTTTAAGCTGTTCTACAGCATTTTGCTTCAGCTGAATAAAGTCTGAGCCGTCATATAAGAACCACTCGCCTAGTTCCTCCAATTGCACCTGCTCTCTGCAGCTCTGCTGTTCTAGGACAGTTAATGGAAAAATATCTAGTCTTCTCATGGAGAATAATCTCCTCTGTAGAATGCAACCTTTTAAATATCTTTTATGAATTACTGGAATGGTAGCCAGGGCATCACCTAAACCAAACCACAGGATTTGAATATTCATAGCCACATTATCTTTAAAAGAATCAAAGTAAGTTCCATCTGGTTTTTCGTCATATTAATTACACAGAAGACAAACCAGAAGGCATACATTTTCATAGAAGAAAAGGAAAAAGAAAAAAGGGAGGAAATTAAAAAAAAAGTTTGCCCTTCCAGCTCTCTACACTTACACAGGATCAAATATGTAGACTATAATCTGCAGAACTCTCCCTGACATTCTTAGATATAGATTCCGTTTTTTTCACCACGCTGACAATTAGAATTTTTTCAAACTATCCAATCAATCTTGTCTGCTATAAATTGAACTAATTCTTTTTCACCAGCCAAACAGAACAAATCCTTTAATAATCTTTTATATACTGTAGACAACTCATACTTCCCCTCTTCTGACACTGTTTTCTCAATTAATTAACCAGCCATGCATCACATTTTCTAACTGCCTTCTCTTTCTGTTCTTTTATGCACCTCTGGATCTCTAAGTTTTGTGTCCAAAACTGGACACTGTATATAGCAGACATATATCCTTGAGCTCCAGGGAACCCAATCTAGTTGAAGACAAACCTGCTCACTGCAGGAGGGTTGGACTAGGTGACTTTTAAAGGACCTTTTCAACCCAATGATTGATTATCTGCAATGAATGAAAACCAGCACTTAACTGTCAAATCACCTTTACATTTGAACTATGATCAACTTTCTGCAGAAATTAAATTTTTCTGTAATTAACCATAAAATAAAATTAATTTTAAAGTTGTTACATGCTTCCTTCTCCCACAGTCTGTAACTCCTCACTTCAGATTTATTTGATATTCTTGGTGTTTTGGGGTTTTTACCTTTAGCAGAATTTTCATTTTTATTGACACATAGTAAATTGTGAGTAAATCCCATACAAGTATAGGTGATCAAACTACTGAATTGAGCAGCAGAGGTTTTATTAGCATTGCTGAGAGAACTGAAAGCAGATTAAGTTTACAGTCCTGCTCCAGCTGGAAAATCAATTGAGGAAAAAAGACTACTCTGACAATTAGGTATACTTGACATAAATCAAACAATAATGAAAAAATCCTACAATGCTGTCTATTTCATAGAGTTTCATTTCAGCTAGCTATCAAAAAAAAAGCCTTCTGAAATAACAAAAGAGAAGTTGAGAAGCTGTCTGTTACAGAGACAAGAGTGGCAAAGAAAGAGGGACAGAGCCATTTGCAGAGAAAGCATGAGAATTTTTTATGTAAATCTAATGTTTGTATCTTAGTTTACAAAAAAAAGAGGCTGTTCATCTACAGTCAGCACAAACGAGCACCAAAGAAATCCTGAAGTGTAAATATTAAACTGGTAAGAGGATTAATCAAATGCTATTTTATCATTCCAGGTATTATTACAGGCATCTATCATAGCCAAATAGGTGTAAGATTTTAATTAAACTTTATTTAAAAAAAAGATTAAAATATCTCTTTGTCTGGAACTCTCATGCTTTGTCCCCATGCTGTCTTTTGCATAACAAAGAATTCAGATCCCATGGGACCTTAAGAGTCACCTACAAAAGGTTGGGTTGAACAATATTGCCTTAGATAGTTTCTTCATTCTGGAGATTCACTCATACTATTACACGTTTTGCAAGAACTCTTAATAGGTGCTCAGTCATAAAACAGCAAGAATATTGATTTGGAAAGACAAACCCAAGTCCATACGTTCCTATCATTTGGCAGGAAGAAGGAGACTTTTCTTGCACTATAATCTGTCATATAACAAATTATCATAAGCAGTCCTTGAAACCTAACATGTATTGAGACTTTATTCAGTCTTTCAAAGTGACAAAAACTGCTACATTGCAGTCATGCTTCTTATGCTATAAGAAACAGAAATCCATATAATTTCTTTTGAACATTACAATGATTTATTACAATATTCTTCATGTGAGTTACAGTCAAGGAAGAAAAGGAAAAGATTCCATCACTTCTGGTAAAAAATACAGAAAATGATCATTCTACAACGAAGGCAATTCAACCTTCTGCAAGTAAACTCTAGAGGTGCAAGCCCAAAACTATGTGTAGCATGTAAGCACACCTGCAGCTCCAAATCCCACATACAATTATAAAGCAAACAAACGAACAAACAAAAAAGAATCAACAAAAGCAACCAACCAATCAAAAATACTCAAAAAAATACCACTCAACAGACAAATTTTGGTTGAAAATTAAGACCTTTAAGATATCCTTGACTTCTACACTTAAATAGCAATTATAAATAAATAAATTTACCTATTGCATTCACTCTGTGCATCTCAAGCAACAATTGTACTTGCCCCCTGTACCTCTATCATTTCAGATGTATAAATCATCAGTTTACAATCATCAAAGTTGCCCATGTATACGTGCATATATGTCATTTACCTGTAGCAACATGACAAAATAAACTCTGCACCTACTTATTTACTATAAATCCCTGTAACTGAAATAAGGTGCAAATACACCTTATTTTTCACTACTTCTCAATCAATACTGAAAAATCTGCTCTTTCAGTATCAAGGACCATCACGTTAGAACCCACTGTGGAATGCACCGTCATTCATGTCAAAAAGATGTGAATTTTTTTCTCTTCTTCCCTTCCCTCACAACAAGTGGTACACTCACACACTAGCAAGAACATTTTCAGCTAGTACTAAAGTTAACAGATGAGAAAAAAACTCCACAAACAAAAAAAACCGCAAACAAAAAACTAAACCACAAAGAAGGTCTGATACAATTTTAAGTCTGGCTCAGAGCTCATGAGATTGAATTTTATTTCACAGAAAGATACAATACTGAGATAAAGACCAGTAATCTTGCGATGAAGCAAAATTTAGATCATATGCTCATATACTTAAATTGAAACAGGTAGTAGAGGAAGAAACAAATATCAGCTGTATGAAATCAGATACAAGGAAAACAAATTCTAGATGTTAAGATAACCCACAATAACATAATTAGATTATCCAGTAATATTCTAATTTATATGCAGTTCCTCCTTAAAAAAAGAGGGGCAACAATGTGCATACCAATCCTTTATAGAAATACCAGCATGTACAGTCTGTTACCTCCGATGACTCTTGCACCCTCTACTGTATGTGCTCTCTGGATGTTACTTCCTGAACAGAATTACATTAAAAGCAACATGATTTTAATAACACCCGGCTGTATCAAAGACTAACAACTTGGCAAGCATATACCACTAAAGCATTATGTGTACTTCATCATACTACTTCTTTACACAATTACAAAACTACTCACAAGGATATCAGGAAGAAGCTTTTCTTTGCTTAGCAATAAGAGCCAGATACTCACAAAGAAGGGTCTTGGACCAGATCTTTAAGGTTTATCCCACTACGATCCTCGGCAAGGTTCCTGAAGCAACTGTCACTCACTAAAAAAAATAGAAATAAAATTAAAACAAAACAAAATAAAACAAACAAAATAAAATAGGAAAAAAAAAGAGGTGGAAATTTAAGAACAGAACACAGTTCTTTTGATTAACTAAAAGTGATTTGTGGCGTTGGGTAGAATTTGAACATTCATATATAAAGTCTGATTTTCATTGAGGTTCCACCTAATTCAAAGATCAGTCAACTCAGTGGAAAGTGATAAACACTGTATCACAGCTTATGCAGTAATAAACTGCATAAATTTCAGGTGGTCTCCTCACTACTTGTCCTCCTGGGCACACAGGAAGTCTCAAACACAAACAGTGGATGCGCAGCTATACACTTATCCATACACTTAACAGGAGACTCTTTAATCATGCACTGATCAATATACTTTACTTAATCAGAAACAGTGAGAGCTGCTACGTATTTAAGTTCATAGTTATTCATGAGTTAGCAAAAATGTTTAATATGAGCAATAACCAAAACAAGCAATTAAGAGCAAAAATTTATTCAAGCAACTTATAAATAACTTATAAAGTGCATGTAAAGCAGCTAGTTACTTTAATAACTGAAATTAGAGTAAATGTCACAAAAGTTTAAAAGAATATTAGCGTGCTTTCATTTTCTTCACTACTTTAAAAAAAAAAAAGAGAAGAGACCTAAACCTCAAACTCCAAATTTGTTCTCTTGGCTAAGTCTCCCAGCACATGTACCCCAATCCTATAAGCCATCTCCTTTCTCTTAATTAACACCACAGTCAATTTGAGAGGTGGAAAAAAGTAGTGGCACAAATACTTTTAGAGCAACACAGTATCAGTTTAAAGGAATTAGTTATTTCTGATTGCAGCAAACTTTCTGAAGAACACAAAGGTTGTGATACTAAAAATCAGTGTAAGGATCAATATGCCTTAACAGGCAAGGTAATCTGTGAGACAGAAAGTATATGAAGAAATGCATTACTGCTCATCTTTCAACACTGAATACAGCCTCACATTTGGTGAAAGGGGACGTGTTTAAAATCATCTACAAAAGCAAGTGTTCCTACTTCTTTCTCTCTAAATGTGAAATACTCTCTTTAATTTACATCTCTAAGTATTCATGTGCATCACCAGCATCGAGAAAATGCAAATCATTCCCAAAATATATTGTTTTCACAGATTACAACACATACAGTGACAGACCTACCTAACATACTACAAAACTGCAAAATGTTTCTACTCGTACCTCTCATTGCCAATGCATGTCACAAGCGTGAAACCTGTTAAGTCTGCTGGGAAGGACAAGCATTGGAAGAAAGCATCCCAGAAGAAGAGGCTGGCATAGCTGATGGAACAGGTACTGGCCCTGGCCCTCAGACAAAGCCTGACAGTTTACGACTGTAAGAGAGGTATTTGTCAAGTGTTGAAAACATCCACCTCAACACTGAAATAACCAATTGATATCCTAAGCTTCTCTTACTCACTGTCTCTGAAAACAGTACATACCAATCGCCTGCCGCGCTAACCGTGAAAGCCATCAGTCTTTCACAAGGGGTCTCTTGTCTTTGAGGTACTTGTCTCACATCTTCAGTCTAAACAACAACCACTTGTGCTAACGAAGCCCAGACTCTCAGCTTGTTCCTTCCATGACAACTTAATAATTGTCTCTGTAACAAACTGAAAGTTACCCGTACTGAGTTCACAAGCCCTGCTCCCATTGCCAGGGGAGCTCTCACTCAGCAGCTTGAGCCTTTGGGAATTTTTCATTTCCACCCCCATCTATTACACTAAACCCAAGACCCTTGAGTAGATGTCTTAACTCTTGAGTTAAAGGAGTAACTCCAAGATCAGCAGATTCACAATCTACATGCTAGATTTCATGGGAGAAAAAATTCCCACCTACATTGATATTTGATAGTTTGTATTTGCTTCTTGTGAAGTTTGGCAACAAAACAGCAAACAGAACATTTTACCTACAGTCTTGTCATAAATCCTACACTACCAATGTATCAACATATCTCCTATGCTAACACAATACATCATGAATAAAAATTATGCTCGACACTTTTTTTTCACAACTGACAAATCAAACATTTTTTAAGCATTAAATATTTAATCTAAACATGCTGCATTTCTTCTAGTGTCTCAATCTCCTCATGGAAAGCAATCACAGTGATAATCAAGGAAACTAGTGTCATTATCTCAAAACTTTTTTAAAGGGGAAATGAAAAATGACAACATAAAATTATCAGTAGAACTGGCCATTATTTATCTGTAACTCATGATGTTTAAAACACAAAATGTGTTTCAAATAAATGTTTAAAATGAATGCCTAGATTTGCCAGAGACAGCCTTTGTTTTACTTGTCTCAACAAAAAGCCAATATTATAATACTCTTTTTATGAATGAATTTTAAAACTGCAAACCTTCCCTCTACTTAGCAGACCTTGGCAATAAAAGCATTTGCTAAAAAGACTAACTCAACATCAAATATCTACGAACTTTGAAAAATGTATCAACCTGGTCTCCCTGGTTTTCTTCTTTGATTGTAGGAGCGTTGGAACAATGTAAAGCTGCAAACTGGTAAGCAAGTCTCTTCTTAGGGTACTAGCCAGATTCAGACAACACAGATGCTTCAGATAAATTTTAAAAACTCCAAATCTGGTTTTAACAGTCAAGAATTCCAATAGCTTAATTAATACTAACATTTGACTATAACTGTCAATAAAATGACTAGCATGCATAGCAACAGGAGAGTTTCCAGTGAGAGGAAATGATTCAGTGGAATAGGCTGGAATAAGCACTTGGTCTGCATACAAGCACAGTCATGCCCCTTCACATCCTTGCAAACTCTCCCATAAATAAATAAAACAAATGTTCAGCAATAAATGCAAGGTGGAAGCAAGCAAGCAGAGCAGGTACTCTATTTCTCACAGCTTAGAAAACTCTAAATCAACACTGCACATATTTAAAAAACCCCATATACCCTGATTGAAATGCAAGCTATTTATTTTAAAAGGAGAGTGAAACTGTGATTGCATGACAGAAATATCAGGGCGATCAATGGTGGTTTGAGGGAAGAAAACACAGAAGAAAACTTGGCATCACAGCCACAAATTGTACTACAGACACAGTTAGGCCATGCCTAACTTTTGAAGCACAACCAAGGGATACTTTTTCATAGAACATCTATATGAACACAGTCCCCATACGGGATTTTATTGTCTTGCTTCAAAATTAATTTTTTATTTTTTAACCCTCCAAAACGTTGTAAAAGCTAGTGTTTTAAGCATTGTTGAGTGGATGGCTTCAGGAGAGATACAGAACTGTTAGCTGTTCCTTTCTACATATACATCAAGTGGCTGAGCCTCTGATCTGCATTACACCCCCCACAGGTACTTCCTTAGAGACATGGCAAATGACAACAAAAATAGCTCCCTAAAGTACATTTGCTCCATGGAGTATTGCACATATAATCACAATCTGTAAGGTGCCAGAAATGTTCTTAATACATCAAATATTGGCACAAATACCCCAGGCATCAACTGAACAAAACACATAGTCTGAAAAGCATCACAGTAAGGCAAAATCCCTAAACATGCATTGAACAGTTTGACTTCCAAGTGAGCTGTTACATGTATGAAAGCAAACAGGATTTAGCAATAGCTCCAATTTTCCCAACATTCATCCTACTTCCAGCTCCTGGTTTCTATTACTGATGTTCTGTTTCTGACCCCTGTCTAGTCTTGTGCCTAGGAAGTAACAGAGGTGGGAAGCTAATAAGGGAATATAGTTCTCACCTGTCAATTACACAGCATACAAAATTCCCGATGGAAAGGTTAAAATCAGCATTCACACTCTAATGTGCAAACATCCAATTTACAACAGTTGTGAAGCCTTCCCACTCGGCATTTGTGAACTTCTAAATTTGTCCATGTGATTTTTTTTCCTTTGCTTTCTTTAGCAGCGTTTTAAATGAGACCACACTGAAGAGAAACAGATTATTAGCCTGTTGATTTCCAAAATAAGAAGTTCTTAACTATGAAGAATATTTTCCTCAAGCAGAGGCAGGTCATAATCTGTTGTGAAATGTATCCTTTTTTTAATTTTATTTTTAAATGTCTGACAATTTGAAAACCATGTAGCTCTTTAAAAATGTCACTTAATCTCTTACCCCACACAGAGAGTACACCCAGTAAAGAAGAGCCCTCT
The DNA here is from genome assembly GCA_013397865.1 of Struthidea cinerea. Classification (NCBI taxonomy): domain Eukaryota; kingdom Metazoa; phylum Chordata; class Aves; order Passeriformes; family Corcoracidae; genus Struthidea; species Struthidea cinerea. Next base: position 186,123 of record VZTI01004803.1, read on the forward strand.
TCATATCAAATCACTTCCAAACCTGCAGCTGATAACAGTGATTTTCATTTTATATGATTTAGAAAAAATGCAATAACTGCCCTCAAAAAACTAATATCTACAGTTTAGTAAAGTAAATTAACAGTTAAGTTTACTTCCTCCCTATCTAATATGTGATTCCAGAAAACTACTTTTACCTGCCAGATCTTCCTCTTGGTTCCCAGAATTCAGAACTGCTTTTAGATTAGTTGTGACTACCTGTTTATAAAAATCATCTTCACAACAAAAATGCTACACTCATGAAGGCAGTCACTGATGCACTATTAATTTGAAAATACATGGACTACTACAACACTGAACAGTATGCACTGAAGTATAAGATATCAATTTCTCACATTTTTGTCTTTTAGCAATAACATCTCCTAAGTTCAGTTCTTTTTCTCAGAACCTCTTCATCTACTCCTAGTATTTTTGACAAGACTTTACCTTACCCCTCTTTTTACAGGATCATTTATGTACTTAGGTTCTATAACAGGTTCATTCAGCAGCCAATAAATATAAAAAATATTCAGTACACTTGGGATGTTCTGAAAAGTTCTGGTCTAGCACACTGTTGTACTCCAGTCTGGTTTTGCTTGCAACAAGCATTATTCAGAAGTCTCATTCCAGATTCAGGTGGTTCTGTTCCATGTACTCCAAGCAAACACTTCAGGATTCAAGTATTTTGCTTTTATGGGCCCAAGCTTATACACAAGGCAGCAAGCACCTTCTTTACCTATTATACATATTGTTAACTTCAAGAAATAATGAACTCTGCTAGGGAAGCCTAGGGTCTTAGGGTTTAGGATATATGAAGGTAACAGAATTTTTTCTCCGACCTCAAAACATCTCTCTTTAAAAGCCTGTTCTCCTGCAAACACAGAATTCCTGTCCTATGCATATATGTCCTATAAGGCATACTTTACAGAATGCAAAGGAAGGAGAAAACACCAGAAGATTGATTCTCTTAATATTAAAATGATTTTAAGGTATTTTGTGGTTTCCATGGACAGTAACACCAGAGATAAATAATGCTGCCTTTTTTCTCTGCTACTGTCACATTTTTCAAGTGAGTGCATGTCAACCAGAAAACATACATAAAACAGATGGCACATTACAGAAATTTTGTAGCACCTTCTCCAGATCTATCAAAGAAGACAGCAAATTAATTTTAAGAGCAGCACTTAAACTATTTTCATATCTGCACACAAATCTCTGACGTATTTGCAGAATAAAAAGAATTACGAGTCTGCATGCAAACTGCAAATGCTTGTAACTGCCAAGAAATATGTTGTCTGTGAGTAGCAGACATAAGGCAGGCTGGTTTCCTAAGAACTTGTGATCTAAATGCCATTTGCTGTCACCATATAAATTCAGATTCCCTTTAGTACCCACACAAAAAGGAGAGCTAAAGCTAATACAAAACCGTGCATGTGAAAACACAACAACAACCTGCGCTCTCCTCAGTGGGGGTAATAATCTGAGTCTCCTCTTTGCCTGGCTGCTAATGTACACTTAATTTTGAGATAATTTTAGAGTTTCTTTTTGTTACATTGTGTTTACTTTTCTATTACCCTGTTATCGCATTTTTCATACACAGGTTAAACAGGTTTAAGAGGGGGAACCTGACAGACAAATGGACAGACTGAAGGATGGCATTGCCTTTTGGTCATATAAACATTGCTCTCCCATGGCAGATAATCTAAATACCATTTTCAAAATTTCAATACATGGATGCACATCAACTTTCAAGTTTCCTTCCCTTTTCATTTCCCTTTTAAACTTCATTGGCTAAAAATGGACGTAAGAGAATGAAATCATAAAACGGCAACACTTTTAGTTTTAACCCACAACAATTTAACAACAAAAATAGTTGCAACACCTTAACATACTTCTTAATAGGTTGTGCAATATCTGCCCAAACATGCCACAGTAGTAACAATTCTAAAAATTAAGTTAGAGCATGGTGGCATTTACAGCAGACAAATAAACAGCACTCAAAAATTTGCCTGGATGTGAGCAGGGTCAGGCAACAGAAAACATGCCATCCACTCCACAGGTTCACATATTCTAGCCTGAGAGCTGTGGAAAAAATGGCAACACAACACCTTAATTAAAAGGAGTATTAAAAGAGCAAAAGTAGCTATGTGAAGAAAAAAGTGTCTCTTTTATATGGATTATATTTTAACAAATTCAGAACATTGTGCTGGTGAAAATAAGATGTACAGGACACACAGTATCAGAGACGGCTAATGCTTTTCATATAAGTCCAGATTCAATTTAATTTTTTTTCCCCATGAGAACAACAAATTGCATTCCAAAAATAAGCAGGGCCTTTCTAAGACAGTGTTGCATCCTGTCAACTTATGTAATACTTTATTTTCTACTGCCAGAGAAAGTATCATGAACAGCAACAGTTCTGGAAAGGTGAAAGTAGCTGAGAAGGTCCTGATCACATCACCATTTGAGCTCATTTTCCTCTTATCTTTGAAAAGCATGTCATTGGAAATATAAAGGCTGAGGTGCCACAATTTAGAAGACTTTATGGAATGTATCCACCAGTGGGAATTTTTATTGTAAGATGCAATGTAAAAAATCGCATACAAACCCAAAGGCTGCTCCTGCAAACTATCAGATAAAGCCTTCCAATCAAAAGAAAGCCCACTGTTGAGATTAACCTATCTGAAACACAAGAATAAACTAGTAACTTCAATTTAATTAATAAAATTTATTTTCATTGGGTACTCAGAGCTAGTCATAGTATCAAGACTAATTGTAGTTTCAATTCATATACTCTAATTAACTCCTGAGTATAAGTTCTTAGCAGACAAGAACACACTTATTTTTTTCCAGTAATTTTGATTCACCAATATCCCATAAGTAGCCTCGTTCTCATCCACCCAGCAAGAGCTGCCTTCTGCTTCTCTACCACATCAGAAAACACCAGTGCAATGTATTTGTTCCTATTTTCTCTGACAGTGTAAAGGTTAACACAGCAGACAAGCTATCAACTTCGTAGGTTTTGAAGACAAGACTGCAGCGATTCGTTTGACTCCCTGCATATACCTGTCCTGCACATCTGATGAATGTTTTGGGACAAAAGCACAGAGAAAGTCTGAACTTATTTTTTCAAGATAGTAGAATTTAACATCCACCTTTATGAACATCCCATAGCAAGCTTTTCAACCTGGACTTTACTGGATGTCAAAGCAGAGCAAATCTTCTCTTTCTTTCCCTTCAGAAAAAGTGTTATGAAGTGCCAGAATGGCATCCTCACAGATTGACAAAGAAGTACTATTATAAAAAAGGAGCTGAGCTACTGGAACAACAGAAGTGAAAGGTTCAGGTGACCTACTGAAAAACAGGGTGATCATAAACCAGAAATACAAGTTAGACATGTGAATATATGATTTTTCTTCTTCTAGAAAACAGAGAAGCAGTAATGTCACTTGTAAACCAGATGCAAAGGAGAGCTGTTGTAATGATAAAGAAAAATAAGACATTGCAGGGGAAGTGAAAAGAAATCTCTTGATTAGCTTAGCAAAAAAACCCATTAGATGGTAGCTGCTGATGTGTTCATGTAAATACAACAGCAAAACAAATATCAGAGGGAGAAAAGATAAAGAATATTGTTGCAGAAGAAAAATAACTGTGAGGAAATCGTAAGAAACAGAGCAGAAATTTTCAAAGAGTCAGAGAGGTGAGCCTTTACTAATGATCCTTCTATAAGAACAGTGAGGGCAAGGAAAGCACACAGACTCGTTCTCAACAGATTTAAGGACAGATTAAATGACACAGAAATTGTTCTTGAAGATCTGAAGCCTTCTGTACCACAGTAGCTAATGTTGTAAAATTTATGTTAGAGTTTCTCTGACGGCTATGAACTTCTAAATCCCCCCCAGGTTTCTCCCATTTTCTAACAGCAATTAAATGAGCCATTTTTTTCTGTGTATCCATTAGTCTAGTGGGTTATGCCTCTCTCAAATGATTTATCATTTAAATTTTACAGTATTTGTGTGGCCTTAGGCAACAAATTCTGCACTGGGTTTTAATCTTTTAACAAGCTTGAGTTTCAACTCCATCCCACTGTCAGTGTGATCACTGCAGTGATCAGGTGAACTTCAGAAGAAAAACATCAAGCCATTGAAGACATTCAACCCTTTGGAGATGCAGCATTAGCAATACTTCTAATTGTTTGTAACCAATAAAAAAAATTAAGTTCTTTGAAGCTACAAATACTAAGCACTTGACATATTTTTTTCTTTGGGCTCTTGTTATTGGAGATAAATTAGTTTGTGTTTCCTGTGGGTTTTTTTCCCCAATGTGTATTTCCAGTAAGAAGTTTGTGTTGTTCCTCCTTTCACTATAAAACCATAAAAAATTCCAGGATGGGAAGAAAAAGTATAGAAGACAAGCACATCCAAGAGAGGGGAAGAGAAGACTTAAAACAACAACAACAACAATTAAAAGCTAAGTACCTTTGAAGAGTAATATCTCATTTTAGACTTCTCTGAAATTTTTAGTTCTATCACAGGTTAGAACAGCTGTACTCAGAGCAGACGTCGAGAACCATTCCTCTAAAGGGCACTCTTTACAAGGAGGTCTTGATTTTCAGCTTTTCTGACTTCTTCAGAGGATGTCTGAGAGTTTTTTCAATACCTCGAAAAAGATAAAATTCTCATCTCTAAACTTAGTTTTCTTGTATGTTATTTAGTTCAGAAAAAGAATGTGTTTAGTTTCTTAGCCAACAACACTTGAAACAATTTACAGCATCTTATATAGGCCCATTTTAACATCTTAAATGGATCCTTGGTTGCAGTGTACACTAATCAAGTCCACAATCAACCTCAGCTAGATGCACTTTTAAATATGATAAAGTATGCCTATGGAAGATGCTAACACATTTCGCCTATTATCTGCCAGCTTGATCAAGAACCCCAAGAATCACATGAAAAACTATACTCCATTTTCCTAATGATATATTCTACCTATAAACACTGCATTTCTTATGTAAACCGCTCCAGAGACCACTCCATTATTAGGAACCTGTGACCACAGGCTTGCATCATTCAATAATGACAGGATTTAAGAAACTTCACGTTGGGGCTTGGAACAGCACCCCTCTTTGCACTGCTGCATTGCTGCACAGCTAAATGCATGCAGACCTGCTGATAGGTAGATAATCCTCCAGAACCAACCCACAGACCGCAGGGCCTCAGTGTCCTGTCTTCCTTCTGCTCACATCTCATACAGCCTCAGACACCAGAAGTCATCCTTAAGGAAACTGAGGTATTTTCTGCACTGTTCAACATAGCCTGCCAAATGCTGTTAAAAGAAACCAAAAACACACAGCAAAAAAGGGCAGGAAAAATAGAAGGTACTTTGTACTTCTTGAGACACATATTGTGTGATGTCCATGTCACACCACAGCTGGCAGTGCGCACTCCCAGCCCAGAGAGCCAATTGTGTCCTGAGCTGCATCCAAAGCAGCGTGGGCAGCAGGGCCAGGGAGGGGATTCTGCCCCTCTGCTCTGCTCTGGTGAGACCCCACCTGCAGTGCTGCATCCAGCTCTGGGGTCCTCAGCACAGCACGGAGTTAGATCTGTTGGAATGAGTGCAGGGAAGGCCACCAAGCAGATTAGAGGGCTGGAGCACCTATCCTGTGAAGACAGGCTGAGAGAGCTAGGGTATTCATACTGTACAACAGAAGGTTCTGAGAGGGGAACCTTATAGAACCTTCTAGTACCTAAAGAGGGCTACAAGAGAGCTGGAAAGGGACTTTTTACAAGGGCATTTAGTGACAGGCCAAGGAGTGATGGCTTTAAACTCAAAGCAGGTTTAGATGGGATAACAGAAAGAAATTCTTTACTGTGAGGGTGGTGAGGCACTGGGACAGGTTGCCCAGGGAAGTTGTGGATGCCCCATCCCTGGAAGTGTTCAAGGCCAGGTTGGATGAGGCTCTGAGCAGCCTGGTCCAGTGGAAGATGTCCCTGGCCATGGCAGGCTGGTTGGAATGAGATGGTCTTTAAGGTCCCTTACAACTCAAACCATTCTATGATTCTATCATTCCCCTAGTCACCATATCTATTGTGTGAGCAGATGCTTTCCCTGAATCCAAGCATACAACTACGCACTACAGGACTTCCAAGGAAGTTTACAGGAAGGCACATGGGAAGCACTTAGACAAGGTATGGAGCTGGAGGAGATCCAGGATCAGATCACAAAGCCAGCTGTCTTACTGAGAATTTTGGGTTCATCTGAGTTCAAGTAAACGCAGCTAAAGGTCATCAACAGTACCAGACCAGGGGAGTGACACAAGCCAAGATCGATGGAAATTAGGAGAAAGCAGAACACTAAATGTATTAGTGAGCTAATAAAACTGCAAAAATCCCAGTGACAATCAAGCGCAACTCCAGATTGAATGGTGTTAAATCATATGCAGCTATAAGATTTCAAACTGAAGGTGTAATCATAGCAAAATAACACCAGTTAGCACATAAACCAGAACACAAGCATGTATTGTAGACAAACAACTCCACTACAGGCAAGGACTTGAAGAAAAAGACATTATCTTTTTTATTTTTTAGACAAAATTAGCATCTGGGCCTAGTATGGTGTATCTGCCCCCTTTGGTTTGCTTGCTGAATTAATCACCTGGGACAGAAGTCTCCTGTAACCAATTACATGATAACCATTTATTTAGCACAGCTCTATATGCACAGCTCTGAACTGAGGCCCTACAAACACCATACTGAGGTATAAAAGGCATAATTTTATACTGTTAGCAGAGATGATGAAAAGATGTTGATACTAAAATTCAGTTGTAGCTATTTATTTCTTGGCTATAAAGATGTCCATTCATGCAAAGGGATCTTTAAACTATTGGCTTTCACAATTAGAATATTAAATACTTAAATAAATCAGTATATTTTAATAATGTAAAATGAGAATATAAGTAAAAATAATTTTCTAAAACTACTAATATATTTAGTATAAATAGATTGTTTAGATCAAATGTATCTGTTTAACTACTTTTCTCTAATTCTCATTATGAAGTAAATTATATCCATATGGTTACAATTCATTAAATGTGAATTCTTGACAGTTTATGGGAAAATTCTTCATGAAAGTGGAAAAAACCAGTGTTATAAAAAGTGCTTGCAATAATCCTTAAAAATAGGACAGTTCCTCTTTGTCCAAAACATAAGTACTTCTTAAGATATCTTTTTGTACTAGTACTCTTAAGCCTCCCTAAAACTAGTGGTAGTACAAAACAGACTGTTTCAAAATAGAAACACTTTAAGGAGCAAGTTTCAACTCTACCTAGAAAAAAAAAGCAACAAACACCCAATAGCAGAAGTGGTCAAAAAAGCAAAGTGCATAAATCCTACTGCTTGTTTAAAAAGCAACTACCACCAAATTGTTTTCTTTTTGCAATCAACTTTCCATTATCAGAAGTAAAATAATATGTCAAGTAATGAAGGGAAAAATCCCTGCAGACAGTTATTACTGAGCATGCACAACACATCAATAGACACAGCCTGTTCTCTTCACTGGGTTCAACCCAGGCTATCTCACACTGTTTCTGGTAGCTCTTACTTGCCCAGATGCAGCATTTGATTGGCAAAAGCTTGGTTTCAACTGAAGAGTCCGGCTAAATCTAGACCATAAGGCAGAGACATCACATTAGCACCACCAGCGCCAGCTTGGATACAGCAGGACTAGCACTGAGGCACATACATTAAATCCTGATCAACATTCACTGACTCTCTGCACTCTAATAAAGCCACTATATAAGCTTAGGTCAGGAAACACCAAGACAGATACACCTAAGCTAAATTTACATGGTGCCAACTCAGTCATGACAGGGTTTATTAGCTCAGACTTGCAGTGGAGTAATGGCATCTAAAGAACCTTTAAGCTCCTAGAAGAAATAGCCACATTCACACAAAGCTGAACCAGTCATGCTGTTTCACATTTTTGCTGGCTTCCCAGGGCTCTGCAATTATCACAAGCAGTGGGAAACTGTTTTTACACAATGATCTGGAAATGTACCACAGGTCTTTCCAGAACACTGAGCTGCCATCCACAAAAACCTGCTGATATCAAATCCTACACAGCAAAGTGCAGATTCTAAAAAACAGGATTTTCAACATTGTTTACATTTCATTCACTGCTGTCTCTACTGGTAGCAGTGGTGAAGATCTCAGTGGGACAAGTTCCATTCAGGTGTCATGGGAGGAGAGGATATTTCACCAGAAAGCCTGTAGTTCAGGAAACAACTCTAAAAGAAACATAGATTTATCCCTTACTCCCAATCTCTAAAACATTTCCTTTTCTTTGAGTTAAACTTTTTTCCAATGTTTTATTTTAACGTTATGCTTATAAACTGTGCCTATTTTAACAGCTCTGGAACTGACCACTTTTCAGTGAACTGGCTCAAAGAATTGACATCATCAATCCTTCATCTCAGGGTCCATTTGTTTCCACATGTCTGTTCCTACTGCTTATGAACAAACTTTGGAAATGGGAACCAAAGCCTCTTGTCATTTTTTCCAGCTGGGAGGATCCTGGAAAAGCTGTAAATAGTTGAAACTGAGCCAATTATCTCAGTGAGCTGTGAAAAACCTGAAAATCAGTTTAAATGCTAAGTGTTTTCATCACTCACTCATTCAACTAATTATTAAAATTACCATCTCAAATGATTCCAGAGTACTACAAGTCATGCTACATATACCCCTTGAAACATATGCTCCACCAAACCTGAAATACAGATCATAAAAATAGGGGAGACTAAAAATAAGCTAAGAAATAACAGGAGTAAGCTTTACATTTGTGTGCCTTTGTTTATGTTCACTTACGGAGTTGCAACATTCAAGACTACAAAGGATCGCCGGTCCTTGATTTCAGGTCCTGATTACCGGGTGAAGTTTGCTGTTTATTCCCTTTCTGTAATCTTGCTATGCCTTTACAATCACATATTTTAAACAACAATTTTATGTGGCAAATAATGAGTTGCATATAAAATATTTTTTTAGTTTAAAATATGCTTACCTTAATAGCAGGTGTAAGGCAGTAGTAGAAGTGCCTTCTGGCCCTATGCAACTCTCATCTGACATAAGGCCAGAGAACTGTAGCCCAGTGTTTCCACCTGTGAACATTCCTCTAAGTGTTTAAGCACATGCGCTCCTATCATTCTTTTTGTACTGGATTCTTTTTTGAGCTACTGTATTTTAGCCATGCTCAAAATTGCATTCCTTATTAGTTAAAATGAAAGTAGAATTACTGATGCACTAGGTAGCCTAGATTATTTCTCCTGTTCGTCTTAGCTACCTAAACATAACTTTTGACATAATCTTGTTGCTGATTTACTTTATTTACATCATCTTTCAGGGACTCACAGTCAATTCTATTCCTAAACACCTTTGCAACATACAAAGGTTGTCCTCTTACTGCTGTCCCTGTTTGTTTGATATGAATAAATACATCATCTTTTTCTTCTCCTGGACAGGGAAAAATGTATATATTCTGGAAATAATCTTGTCACACTGATATTTGACTCCTTATTCTTAACTTTTAGTTCCCTCTCTTTGCTGATTCCAAATCTTTAACTATATTTAACTCTAAGCCTACAGCAAGCAACAAAATGGGAGAAGTCTTTAAAGCCTATACAGCCTGTCATGTCTCATATGTTTGCTTACCCAGGCAATGAATCAAATCAATCAATCAGCTGTCAGGACCATATCAAACCACGCTGGCATTTGTAGGAGAATGACACCCCATATGAACACTCCATGTGAATTTCTTGCAGCTCAAAAGAAACCCAGCAGTTGCCACATTTGTAACATGGCAACGAGGAGCACCCTGCCAAGGGTTCTCCCTCACTAGTTTCTGCCCTATGCACCCAGCCAAGGCAGCAGTCCTGGAAATGACACAAGCAGAGCAGCAGAACAATGCTGAGAGGTTCCTGTTGACAGAGCCCACAGGAACAGTATTCCTGGGCAAACACAGACCCCTCCTGCCTAACTCCCTGCATTTGGTGCCTCTCCTGCTGGCACATTACAGCACTTGGCATTACAGGCTCAGATCCAGTCTCAGGCTGTGTATGTGTGTGGCTGTCTCAGTTAGGAAGGCTAAACAGGTTATGATCAATTGTCTGCCACTTTTACAGCCCTATCAAGAATAATGTTCTTGTGGGTGTTCTGAAACTCCAAGTCATAAATGTATACTGGTTTTCCTTATTTGCTCTGAGTTCTTACTTGATCAACAATGAGGGGAAGGATGACTAGAATGATAGGATTATCATTATTTTTACTGCACCATCAGTAATTGTTGTGGTTCACAAATGGCCAGCAAAAATAGATGCAAATGGTGTATGCCACTGAAAAGTTTGGTGTCATTTTCTATCATTATATAATTACATTTGTCCTTACTGAAACCTTTGAGCTGTTATGTTTTAAACCAGCCATTTGAAGATTATAAAAATAGAAACAGACATCAGGGTAATTTAACTGGGAAAGAAGAAAACACTTCTCTACCAAATGTTTTTTCTTTTTTTTAGTGTATTCTGAGATCTGCAATATTATTAAATTCCCTCTTAAATGGGCTGTTGAGTGAATGGGAGACCAAATGGATGGCACAATTTCCTAGTTTATTCTGCAATTCTTCTTAAAATCAGTAGTCATTAACAAAAATTAAAAAGGTCTTAAAATTTGTAGGTATGCATGACATCCATGTTTGCCATGCAGTTTTCATGAATTCCACTAATGACTTCGGTGTATTTCCAGAAGTATAATAAGAAATCATAACTGATATTGAAAATGTTCCTAAGTACCTGAAAAAAAAAATCTAAATGTCTTAGTGGAAACTATCAACATAATCGCTATTAAACAACCAAAGCCCACGTTTGCAATTTCACCAGTTCATTGAGAAAGGCCATTTTGCTCCCCCAAAGAACTGTTCCATCAACATGCAACAGGTGAGCAACTAAACTTTTAAAAGCGTCAACATTTATAATTCACAACAGTGAATAAGTCTTCCAGCATTGCTATGACAGAAAAAAACTGACTGCCAGACATACATACTGAACGTATATTTTAAATTCTTCAGTAATAATGCCTGCTTTTGCCTAAAAAAATTACTTCAACGCTGTCCATCCACTTCTCAGTGCCGAATTCCCTTTTCCCCTTCTCGTGTTTCCTTCCTAATACTTTTTTTTAAACCTGATGACCAACTTCAAGTGGATTTTACAAAATTAGAGCTGTCAAAGCTTGGAAATCATTACAGAAAATTAGAGACGTGAAAGATAGTATGATAGAAAGCATGGGAAATCAATGGTTGGAGAGAGGAAAGGCAAATTATTGCCCTTACAAAGATAGGGCTCTTATCTATTCTAGTCCATCCCCAGTCCAGCAGCAGTCAGTCATACAACATGCACATAGTCTTGAATCACTGCAAACACAGGATCAGTCTGGAATTACTGTGTGACTTTGTGCTACCATTTTTCAGCTTGCTAGTGTATTCATAATTTAGTATTTGACTAACTCCAAATGAAGTAATACTTAGAACAATGCAAAACAATTACGCAAACAGAAAACACTGAAAACCAAAAATGATTTCTAATGTTCGACAACCCAAAACATGTTGGCGCAATTATGAACGTCAAAGTTGCTGTTCAACTTCTTAACATAGACACATTCAGCAATGCATTAAAAAACTCAGTATCAGAATGAGTATCATTCAAAGGGAAGTTCAAATGTATTATGGATAATGAGAAAAGTTCTAAATTGAGACACAAGCAGTGCTATTTTAGGAAGTGAACAGATGGCTACAGAAGAGCAGACCTAAAAATCAAGAACAATGTAGGGAGGCAGAGCAGAGGGGCTGGAATGAGGTATAACTGGAGAACTTGCTTTTCTTACTCTAGTGCACACTTTTTGACAAGCTGAAGATAGTACAAATCTACAGCAGAGAAGACATGAATTACATTTTTAGGTATTTTAATGACTTGCAGAGCAGTGTTGGCTATTTTGCTCCTTCTCTCTGTACATACAATCATTCATATGCAACCATTTAGAAAAATCTCATTACTTTGCAAAACTTCATATACTTTTTCTAGCATGTCAGAAATACCAGGGAAACTAAAAATTGGGTCCAAAATGTGGCTTATTTGCTTTAAAACATTTCTATACAAATATCTGTATTACAAACTTCTAAAGAATTTGCTAAAGCCAAAACAGTGTATACAACTTTTTTTAAAGAATACTAAATTTTTATCCCACTGTCAAATCTGTAATTATAGTCCTCTAAAATTTGTAAAAGCTATGACTATCAGTTAAATGTGCAAAACCCCCTGTATCTCAATAATCTCATTTTACATTTCCAACAGAAAAAGGCAGCACTTCCTCTTCTTCCCAAATACAAGATGCCTCCATGCCTTAGAATACAGGATATCTCAATGGATTTAACTTAAAACCCCATTAATTCAAATTTACTTTTCCCAAGGAAAGGCAACAAAAGTTGTTGTTATTTTGTGTTAGCTATTAGTGTAACTTAAGAAGAATAATTTCTTTCTTCATATTTGTCAAATGGAAGCATGAAATGCTTTAAGAGTTGTATTAGAATGATGAAAATTCTTACCAAAACCAGTAGGTCTTGGCTTCAGAGACAAGCTGGCTGGCTTATTTCTCCAGCCTTTTACAGTCCTTCTGCACGGAAGTATGACTCTCTAACATATCAACCACTCATCCCAATTTTGTGCCATCTGCAAACCTGCTGCCAACATCCAGATTATTAATGAAGATATTAAACAGGGCTGGAGATACGATTGACCCCTGGGGTACACCGCTAGGTCACCAGCCTCCAGCTAGACTTTGGGCCACTGATCACTATTCTCTGCACCCAGCTATTCAGCCAGTAAGTTCCATATACCAAGGACAGTAGTTTCTGTGTTTCCATTTTAACTTTGGGTGAGGATTATTTAAATCTTCACAGGTCTTCTAAAAGGTCTTACTTTTTTTTTTTTTTTCCTTAAAAAAAAAAGGAATGGAACAGAAACAAGCAAAACAAAATGGCTGTTGCCAAAAGAGATGTAAGACATTTATTCAAACGTACTTAGGTGACTAAATGAAAAACTGCTTCTGGCACACAAGTTTAAAATCACTAATCCTAATTCATGATCAGTATATAACAAAACTAACCTAAAATCTGAAAAAAAACCCCAGTCAAAGCTCCATGTAGCACAGAAGGTGGTTGTGAAGCCTACTTAACTTTCTGAAAGATGTCTTCTGAAACCACTGACAGTCTATAATGTGTTACATACCCATCGAGAAGAAGGATTTTCCCTTACGATTCTGAAGAAGTTTAATTATTTAAAATTCACATCTAATGACACAAAAGCAGTGCATAAAGGGTTATACTAGCTCCCTGTTGACAATTATAAATCAAATAAAAAAGATTAACGACTTTCTATGACCACCTATACAAACATACTGTAGTCATATTTTAACTGGTCAGATATAAACCAGACCTCCTCCAAAAGCCAGCCAGACCACTGAAGTGGTGCTATGCCTGAGCTGCACTGACAGGTCTGCCAAGGTCAGTTCTAGAACTGAACTACCATGTTAACACTGACATCAGCCACCTAGGCTGAAATATGGGCAAAGCAAGTCAGGTGTGTCTACAAAGAAAAATCTAAATATGTCCAGCACAAATATTCAGTATTAGAGTGACACTAATCAGATACCTGCTTCATAGTTTTAAAGTAACAAAGTGCTATATTTTTCCCATCCAGCTATTTTCTTACGCAACAAGGCATTTCTCTTTGTGTTGCAAAAACAATGTTTATCTCAGCCTTGTGATTTCAGTGGCACATCCTTGGATGGAAAGAAAGTGGCTTGGAAAGAACCACCTCTACTTATATCCATCTATGCATTTTCAGAGGTTTAAGGGTTTCACAACTACCAGCCTGTGTTCTTTGTTTTGATTTTAAGTACAGAACTGTAAAGAAAAAACCCAAAAGATTTACTTCCTCAGCATAGTGTCAGAATTACCATGGTCTTAACACTTCTTGATGCTTATGGTTAGCTGAAAAGCCAATACTCTACAGGACAAGTAGTTAAAAAGCTCTTATAGCAGGCATTGGCAGGCATTTCTGTGGGAGACAGCTGTGTGCAGCATCCCAGCTGATGCCCCTAAGCAGCAGGCAGCAGACAGTGGCTGCCAGAGGAAGCTCTCGCTGGAGAGACACCATTCTGAGACCAAACCCTACAAAATTCTGCCATTAAGCAGAGCTAAAAGAAAATGCTAAGTCGAGGAGACAGCTTCTGGCTTTTCCCATTTATTTTTGGAGGGCTCCTCAGCCTCTAGGGCCAAAGGCAAGGTGATTGCAGCATGCTGTGAAGTGAGACACCCTGGGAAGCATGAAATCATTAAAACACTTGTTTGGACAGAAGGAGAAAAGATGAGTGAGTAAAATTCTAAGATGAAATAAAAATTGTCTTTGTATAACATCTTGATTATGGTAACACCTAGTCACTTTCCAAAAGTCAGTTCAGTAAAATGCTTTAGATTCTTTCCCTTTTAATCCACATTTTCTTTTTTTCCCCCCAGACATTATGTAGTTTTAAGGATTTCTAAAGATTACTTTGTTCTTTGTACCCACCCTCCATTACAAAAAGAAGAATACCTTCCAACAGAAACGGAGAATGCAAATGTTCATCTCTGCAGCTCTCATCTGAGATTCTGCTTCACAGCCTTGGATTAGCACCACAGAAAAGCGTATGTGTGCAAATAGATTTTATCCTTGCTGTACACACTCCACTGTGGCAAAGGAACAGTTATCAACCATACACATAATCTCTAAACTTCAGGTGAGAATCTAGGTATGCTGAGCTCGTTCTGTCTGGCATCTTCAAGTGGTTAAAGAGCCTTTTTTTTTGAAGAGTTGTATAGAGACTAGACTGAAAAGAATGACTGACCCTCATAGCCTTCACTGCGTTATTAAAATGCTTTAAAGCAAACTTTCTTAAGGGCTTGTATCTAACTTGCCCAGGCATTATTAATGCAATATTATTATTTAGCTGAAAGGCAATGAATTTCACAAAAGGCACACTGGTTGCCACGACTCAGTAGTTTTCCCAAGCGTGCTACGCTAAACAACATTGACATGAGATAACAAAATAGGAATCACTAATAAGAAATTTGAATACCTCCAACCTTGAACATTTAATGAATTCTGTATGTAGAATTCTACCAAGAGCACCTCTGTTCCAGATGCAGGCTTCCAAAAGTTTTTGCTGCTGTCAGTGTTCATATCATCACCTTTTATGCACTGTTTTAGCCTGCTGCTGGTTTTCTCTAATCTGTTCTCTACCATAATGAATTAGCCGTTTTCTAAAATGTGAGGTAAAGGAAAAGGAAAAAAATTGGAGACACTGAAACTGTTACAGCACCAAAATAGTTGCATAACAGAAAAAAAATGCCAGAGAAGTGCCTTGGATTTGATAGTTATGCTTCAGAAATGCCTTTAATAAATGATTTTTCAGGGATTGAAATATTGCTTCTCTACTGTTTGAAGAGCAGTAGCAGTCACAGCAGGACTTTAAACTCCCCAGAGCTTTCAGAAGTGCAAGTTCTCAAAAACAGCTTAGAAAATATAAGATGGGATACAGTTACTGCTTGTGTGGATGAATGTACATGTAATGAAAGTAGCACAACCCTCCTTAAGTTATATGCTTACAGACAGGTCTGAGGATCAGACACTAAAATAAAATAAATTGTGTGAGTCCCATCGCACAGTCAGTGACCTGGTATTCTTTGTTTTGGACTGAGTTGCAGAGTTTTGTTTAAATCCGTATAAAGTTAGAAATAATGTGTATACCTGGAGCCTTTTGCATCAGTTCATAGCTGTATCTGAGTAGCAGCAAGGGAAAGCTACCACTGAAGGGCCAACAGAGGCTTTTCCATCCTCTTACCAACAAACGTCTAATCCACTGCAAAATTAAAATCTCAAACTGCATTAGAATTGGCTAGCTGCACCAAGATTTTCATGTGGAAAGCTATCACTAGGTCTTTTTTCTGTACTCATTCCCCCTCAGAAGAGATCATCCTCTTGCCCATGTCAAGGGAAGCACTGTTTGGGAGCTCCGTGGAAGACACTGTGCTTGAGGATTTATGGATCCTGAACTGGCAATGCACACCCTATCGGGCCTTGTACTTAGAAGCCCATATGTTGGCATGAGCAGTGCTGTCAGGGAACCTGCTGGCACACCCCAGGTGGCACTGGTGGATGACACAACAGAGATGCCATGCCAGGCTCTTAGGAGAAATGACTGCTTGCTGCACAAAATAAAAGGCACCGTGAGAGGGAAGAGGAATCTATCCACAGGCAGATATCCACATTGCACAGCATACTGTGGGAAAACCCACCTGGGGTCCATGTGAGGCTGCATCAGCAAGGGGTTCCAAATCTCTGAAGGGACACGAGATTTAATTGCTGTGTTTCTCTTTTTATTCTTCCTTATTAATATGGCTATTGTGTCATGCTGTTCATTGGCCAGTCTTTCTTAGTGAGATCCAAAAAGAACTCTGCAACATCTCCCTCCTTCCCTCCCTCCCCCTAGTGCAGAATTAATACAAAAAGTGAACATAAAGAAAAACAGCTGAGCTATATGGCCCCCATGTCATCTGTTTCATTTTCATTATCTTTTTTTTCCCACTCTGCACTCGCTTTACAATTTCTGGGCTCCCAAATTTATATACAGCTATGAATGCAACTTTAGATATGCTATATAAATATAATCTTTATATAAGCTATACAGTTTAATATATGTATATACAATTCAATATATCATTGGCTGGATCTTCCTGTATTATGGCAAAAAAAATTAAAATTCGAACAATGAATATAATGAAGTTGGAAACAGTATTTAGTATAATCACTAAAATGATAAGGTATTGGGTTAAATGTTCTTTAAAACCATAAAAAATAAAAATTACAATAAAATTATGTTTTGCTAAAAGACAGTCTTAAAATTATATACAACTGTTGATTAAATCCAAGTCCAAAGTCATCACCCAACAATTCAAACAGTATACATTCTGCCAAGACATCTAGACTATGAACAATGAAAGGGCAAATCCAAGACAGTACTTGTAACGCTTCAGCCAAAATTCCAACAGACACTCTGTTCTCTTCTTGTAAAGTCACATTTGCAACAGTAGTTGCAAACAACTACTTTCAATATCAAATGTAAACAAAACTTCGAGAGTAATCTGGAAAATATGTTAAACCCTGAAATCAAATAGTTTATTCAGCCCTATGCAACTAATTGGAGACAATTGGTGATTACAAACAAATTTCGTTTTCTTAATAATGCTCATCAGAAGATCCAAAACATCTACCACTACAGCAAAAAATCTAAAATAGTCATGGAAGGGAGAAATTAGCACCTTTGTTTAATTATTACAAAAAAAGTGGAACACAAAAGACAAATAAAATTCAGCAGAACCACAATTGTAAAAGTAAAGGACACATCTCAGGTTAAGATACGTTTCAGGATTTACAGGTTCTTCAAAACTTAACTTGTTAACACCAACACTGTGCATTCAAACCTGATAGAAGTGATATCTGCAACCAGAACCATGATTACAACCTGTGTCACAAAAAGCACTGAAATATAATTTCCAGTAAAATAACAAATACTTACCTTATAAACTGGTGAAGGGGTTAAAAAAAAAGAAGAAGGTAGTAAGCAAGTTTCTAAAAAACCCCTCCAATAAGAAGAGATGAAGATAGAGGAGAGGCAGGAAAAAGAAATACAAAGTGGGTAAATCAACACCACAGGCTGTTTTCGCAGAAAAAACTCTCCCTTCTAAAGCTCCTCATCTTAAAATAACACCAGAGCTGTTTTTCTCACTTGTATATGAATTACAACATTTATAATCTTAATTTACATGAATTATCTTACCAAAGCCAATGGTAACTGCGCTACTTCATTCTGTAAGACGACTCACAAAACCCGGTATTATATGTTATGATTACTCAGAAAGGGACTAAGCATTCACCCAGACACATATTCACCAATGCTCTAGAAATTAACATGTTGCACCTCTGTAGCATATTTCTCTTCTAATTTTACAGTCTTTATTTTTTAGAACTTGGCAGGAAAAAAGGGGCAGACGTTTCCAGTCCCTCATTTGGTTACAATCAGTGGACACATCCACAGTCACACCACTGCACGAATGCTCGGCCTGCTCCCGCCCATGCAGCAGGTATTGCCATCAACTAAAAATCCTGAATGACAGAACAACTTTTGAGCATTCAGGCAGAGCCTGAAATAATGGTAACACACGAAATTTTTCTTCAAGTGTGACTAAAATAACACACGATTGGTTCAGAAGCAGACGCTAACTTGATTTAAGGTGAAGTGTAAATGTAAAACAGAATAATGGACAAATCATAAGGAAAAATGAATTCTGACTGCAATGACAGTCATCTTGTGAAACTTGAATGTAGTAGAAAAGTAAGTTATTGGTATGCAGTAATGCTAGCCAAAAACTACAATAAATACTGCAGGCAGTCAATCCTGCCCACTCGTTTTGAAAACGAAGAAAAAGCCTCTTTCAGGTATTCCATTCCTTCTTTGTCCCCTACCTACCTACTATCAATTGCTTCTTCTTCTGGTACTTTCCTGCCTAAGAGAGATCATAAAGAGGGCAAAGGAATGAATACATTCGGACCCACTCCCCAAATAACCAGTCAAAATCCTAACTGTGGCAATAAAGCTGCCTGCATCGGAGTGACTGCCCGGCCACAGCTTGTGCCCCCACGTGAGACAGGATGGTTTGCGTTAGCTACAGCACAACAGCCCAGCAGGCAATCCTGCCACACACAAGGCCAGAGATACGGCCCCTGAGCACTGAATTATTCAAACTTGCCACTCTTCATCCTCCTTTGTTTGCTTGTTTGTTAATTACAAATACTTACATCTTCTCGGAGTTTGAGCCCTTTAGGCTTTATAAGTTCATTTTTTTTCTTCATAATACTAACTAGAAATATTCCAACTTTATCAATCCCCCTGTACACAACTCCCAACTAAGGTAGCTAGAGAAGAATATTCCAGTATTTCAAAAGTTTGTTGCACTGAGTATAATTCCCAATGTCCAGCATTTGGTGTAGTAACACAGATAGAAAAAACCACTAAATCAATCCAATATTTAATAAACTTATTATGCTAATTTAATTTAAAATGATACAGTATCTGTCTTACTGATTTTAATCTTCTCATATAAGCCTCAATAATTAACCAATCAGGAAAGCAATTTATCAGACCCAAATATTGGCCCATATAGCATCATCTCCAAAATCCAGTGAAATCAATGTGTTTACAACAAACAGAATGCAAAGAAAGTATATGTGTGATTGTTTTAGCTGCAGTACAGTTTTCAGTATTTCATAATGAAAATGTTTGCATTTATAGCCTTCAGTCTGCATATTCATACACTTGTAACAAAGTCTACCTCAAATTTGTCTTTAAAAAGAGAAAAAAAAGAAACTTTAATTAACTACAATCTTTAGACTAGTGATACTCATTTCCTAAAAAATAAGACTAGCGGATAAGCAACTAAGAGGTAAGCTTTTTAAGAGTAACAGTTATTAAAGCTAACAGATAGCAAAGGTGAAAAACAAGCAGTCTACAAATCAAACTAATAAAAACATGGTTACTGCTCAAAGAAAATAAATTATTTATTCCGGATTTACTGCAAATACAGTTTAGGAAGCACATGATTCTAATACACCAATTTGAGACATTCTTTGCAATACAAATTTGTTTCCAATTTCAGTATTTGCAATATATCTTTCTTATTAAAAATGGATGCTGTTCCTAGCAGAGTGTTTGTAAGGATTGGCACAAATTCTCTGTAGAAATGAGAGAAAAGGCAAGAAGCAGTGTTTGATTTACAGAATTCATATATGAAATGGAGATAGGATTTATTTCCAATCATGGCAATTTTATGTGCTAACTTTATGTGCACTGTTTAGTGGTGTTAAACAACATGCCTGCTTCTCATAACCTTGTCCATAATGACGTACCTGATGATTTCACATTTCAATTCTAAACTCAGATTTAAAGAAAAAAAAAATCATATAAAAATGACACTTTCATACATGACTCCTAAAAATTTTAACACGTAGCAAAAGATCATATAAGAATGAAAGTTCAGTGCAGAAATACATGACAAAAAATCCCCAAACCAAACAACCCTCCTCCAACGTACAGCTTTTTCAGTTCCTGCTGTAGGATATTCCATAACTGCATAATCCTAAACTTTGAGCAACA
Source organism: Struthidea cinerea (assembly GCA_013397865.1). Taxonomy (NCBI): domain Eukaryota; kingdom Metazoa; phylum Chordata; class Aves; order Passeriformes; family Corcoracidae; genus Struthidea; species Struthidea cinerea. Next base: position 206,483 of record VZTI01004803.1, read on the forward strand.
AATATGCATTATGGAGAAGGGAAATCCAAGAGCAACAGAAGTTCAAAACATTTCTTTGTTTCAATGGTAGCAGTAAACAATTGTCACTGCAAGTCCTTTACTCACAAGCTCATATACATCACTGTGAATTCTAGCAATTCAGTTTTCTGAGTACTCAATGAAACAGTGCAATAAACAAACTTGATTTTTATTAAATTAACACAAGCTTTCCAATCTTTGACAAAATTTATCTTTTTGATTTACACTAAGGAACTAACTTGAAAAACATTAAGGAGCCTTTGCAGTATTTTGAAAAAACTTCTGCAAAAGCAAGACATATAAATGTATTACTGCATATATCTCTGTCTCTCTTACCACAAAAACTACTTCATTATACATGGCAGTGATTTTCCAAGAAATAACAAGAAGGGAAAATTATTTCAGATATGTATTCCATGTCTAGAAGTCATCCCAGATGAGAGAATACAGTTATGAGAGCTGTATTAGGAAAGTAAAAATGAGAGCCTCTTCCTGACCTTAAAATACAAAATGTTCCTACAGTTTAACAGGATTGATGAAGTTCACATCTTCCAGTTACTCATCTCATTCATCCTCTTAATCTTTGCTTGCCACGGAACCATTTGTGTACATGGTAGTAGCCACTATGTGGTAGCATTTTCCAGACATCCAAGAAGGGATGGTCCATGCCCCAGGGAGCTCAGACCCTGAAGACAGGCAGGCAAATAGACAGAAGTCAGGAAAAACAAAATTAACAAGTCAAGCTAAACATCTACATTCACTACTGGTCTCACAACGAAATTGGCCTGTAAGCTGTGAAGGTGACAAGCTGAAAGGGTGATGTCTGGAGGGGAAGAACCAGCACACGAATTCTTCTAGATTGTGCCATGAACTGATGCTGCAGAGCAGAAAGCAAAACTGAGTCTGAAAAAAGTTGACAAACAAGCAAGTAGGAAGCTTGACAAGAGAAGCGTAAGCAGAAAGTGATAGTTATATATTGTCTTCCATGTTTTAATTTACCTTCTGTCACTTCTTAGTTTCTAAGTAATTCCTTTAATAAAGCCCTAGTAGCATAATAAATCTAAATCATTTGGGTACTGTCAACTTTCTCAAAACAGTAGTTCCTTAAACCTCAACCACACAAAAATGGTTATTTCAACAGAGAGGCCACTCTGTTTCCTTCATTGAGGATATCCATCAGAGAATGTGCTGGACTTAAAATGCAGTCCTTGCTGTGAGACTGGAAATTCAAATTAAATCTTACTTTTCTAAACTATTTCTTTGAAATTTAATAGGTTGAGTGTTGTACAAACATTGTTATATAATTCTATGTAGTGAATGATGTAACACATCGGGTTTTCACAAAGCAAAATAATGTTCCAAAACCCTCAGAAAACTATCAGAAGGGAGCTGCATGAATACCAGGTTTGTGCCACAAGCATAGACTCCCAGTTTCTGTCCTTAAATTTTCCTCCTTACTTGCTAACAAATCATGACTAAAGTCTGCTAACACTTTTTTTTTCTTTTTTAATAAATATTTAAGAGTAAGATCAAGGCTCTGATCCAAAAAATCACTAAAAGCTGTTCAGATTTCCATAGTATTAAAAATGTTGTCTTATCAACATCCTGTTTGAACAAATTACAGATCTTATTATGTGATAGAATCACAGAATTTCACAGGCTGAAGGGACCTCTGGAGGTCACCTGGCCCATCCTCCTTGCCTCAAGCTGGACCACCTACAGCCCAGGACCACGTCCAGACTCCTTTTGATTCTCTCCAACGATGGAGAGACCAAAACCTCCGTGGGCAGCCTGTGCCAATGCTGAGTCTCCCTCACAGTAAAAATGTGTTTCCTGATGTTCAGAGGGAACCTCCTATGTTACAGTTTGTGCCCATTGCCTCTGGTCCCATCACTGGGCAGCTCTGAGAAGCTTGGACTTCTTTTACAGTTCGTTCAGATATTTATAAAAATTGAATTATCTCTTCTTCAGTCTGTAAAGTCCCAGTTCTCAGCCTTTCCTCGCTAAAGAGATGCTCAAGATTTGTAATCATGTTTGTGACCCTTTGTTGGGCTCTCTCCACTGGACCCACACCAGGTTCTCCACATCTCTCTTCTAGTAGGGAGCCCAGAAGTGGAAACTGCCCACCAAGTGTGGCCTCATTGGTGCTGAGTAGAAGGGATGGATGACATCCCTCAACCCGCTGGCAATACTTTGCCCAGTACAGCCCAGGCACCACTAATTTTCTTTGTCACAAGGGTGCACTGCTGGCTTATTTCACCTTGGTGTCTGCCAGGACCTTCATGTCTTTTCTTCAAAGCTGCTTTCCTGTTGTCGGTGGTTATTCCTCCCCAGCTGCAGGATTTTGCACTTCCCCATGTTGAATTTCATGTAGTCCTGTGTGCCTCACTGTGTGAAACCACAAAGTACAACCCTCTGGTGTATCAGCCACTCCTTCCAGTTTTGTGTCTACTGCAAACTTGCTGAGGGTGCACCCTGCTCTGTTCTCCAGAACCTTAATGAAGATATTAAACAGGATTGGACCCAGTATTGACTCCTGGGATACACTTCTAGTTAGTGGCCTCCAACTAGACTTCGTGCCACTAATCACTGGCTGTTCTACCAGTTTTCAATTAAATCACATAAGTTTATCACTGGTCAAGCATTACTTCCCCTTGGTGAATCCGTGCTGACTGCTCTTTACGACCTTCTTGTCCTTTATATGCCTGGAAATTTCAACTAAACTCTCTTACAGACCCCCTTTCAGGAGGTCAGTGCAGTTGGAATACTAATGTACACTAGATACTTGTGAAGCCTTTAGAGCAGCCAAGTGAGAGAAGCATCATGCATTGGGATGCAGTGAGCAATCCTAATGCCATGCTCAGAATTTCAATGGATAATATTTCAAAACAGGTAGCTGGGCTGCAGTATTTGTTCAAATCTGACTGAAGTGTTACAATTATAGACTTCTAACCAGGATTAGAAGTAAGCAGGTATGTCCATATCCAAAAAGTCCATTTTCCAAAGGCAGTGAGCTAACAGGAGCTGATGCTAGGAAAAAGCATGTTTCTACATAAAAGGGAAATTATACCCTTTATGGAAACTTAGGTCTCTTGCTGGCTGTACCTCAGCTCTCCTGTAGTGGCTAAAAAGACATCTCCCTCTTCTCTGCCTTGGCTTCCCTTATCCTCCTATTTCCATTATATCTACTTTCAATGAAAGCTTGCCCAGTAGAGATCATGTGCCATGAAAGTTCATTTCTGATCTTAATTTGAACCACTAGGTGCTGCTGTAACACAGACAATAAATAATCACAGCATATACTGTCCCATAAAATTATTTGGGATTTACACTGTATATGACAAAATTGACCTTAAGACATTATATGAGAACTCTTAGTACTGTCATCCTTTTGCCATGCTGCAACAGAAAACGAGCAGTTTCCAGCCTGGGGACTGATATTCTGTTTTTCTTGGACTACAAACTTTATTTACTGATCCAGGATTCAAAAGCAACACATGAAAATCAAGCATAGATCAGTCTGTCTGCCACTGTGCTCTCCTTCTAAGGTAAGTGCATATAATGGCCAGAAATATAAAGAAGCTCCCATAAGTGAAATTTCCAGCAGAGCATGAAGCAAGTAACATGTTGAATATTGCTAGTCAAGGTAAAACATTGGCATCCTGGCCATCAGCCATGACCTTTCCTTTGGATCTCCAATCTCTGAGAAACCCTAGTTATCTAACTCTTCCCTAACACAACATTTAGCAGCATTACTAGCTTGTCACAGCTCCCAGGACAAGGAGTTCCAGGATGAAGAATTCTTCTATTTGCATTCCCCCAGGCTGTATCAGGTCTATCTGGTTGTTAGCAAGTTTAAAAATCTAATAAATGGAGAATGGGCTGTCACTACCAGAATGGTGTGTCCAAGAAATTGATATGATCTGACAGAAATATTATAACACTTATCTAACAGGTATGTAAATACGATTTGTGAACAATGAACATAGTTGGAACTGTAAGACTCACACAGTCAATGCAAACTGTATAAAATTTCAAATAAAACTGATGTCTTCTGTGGGAAGACAAATTACATATTTTAAGTTGACTCTTGCAATTCCATGACACATAGTGCTGACACTTTCTACAGTCTGTTCTTCTCCAAATTAAAAAAAAAAAAGAGGGAACATAGAGATTTCTATTCTATATAGTAACATTATCACCTCTTCTTAGAATGACAAATACAACACCACCACTAACTATAAGAGCTGTTGCCTTAAAAATCACAAATATTCCTAATGTTCTAAGTAGTTGAGAGCACATAAGCAGTATACAGAAAAAGTCTGTCATACTCTAGCACAGTCACCAGTGTTAAATTTGTTTTATTGTCAAATTTTGATAGAACCCCTGGAGGTCCGGGATGAAACAGTTAGAGAACTTTAATGTGGATGAGAGTACTCTTAATTTCCTTGTAACATCATGGACTAAATTAATTTCTTTTTTGGGAGGGCTTAAACTTTTCACTGCTGCTACCAAGAAAGTCAAAATCATTTTAGAAGAAAAGTGAAAACAATAGTGGATTATGCTTCGAAACCTCTTATATCCCAGTGAAAAAGTGCACAGCACATAAGCATGCTGTCAAACCCCCTGCCAGTCTCCCTACAAGAAACGAGAGGTAGGAAAAACCCGCAGGTCAGCAGTTGACTGAGTACACTTAAGCGCTGCATACAGCATACAGCTTTGAGTTCAGGTGATAGCTGAGACATGAGCAGAAACACAGGCTGGGTGGATTGAGAGCAGCCCTGCCCAGAAGGACGTGGGGGTGCCGGTGGGGGAGAGGCTGGACATGACCCAGCCATGTGCACTCCCAGCCCAGAGAGCCAATTGTGTCCTGGGCTGCATCCAAAGCAGCGTGGGCAGCAGGGCCAGGGAGGGGATTCTGCCCCTCTGCTCTGCTCTGGTGAGACCCCACCTGCAGTGCTGCATCCAGCTCTGGGGTCCCCTGCACAGGAAGGACATGGACCTGTTGGAGGGAGCCCACAGGAGGGCCATGAAGATGATCAGAGGGCTGAAGCACCTCTCCTGTGAAGAAATGCTGAGAGAGTTGGGGTTGTTCAGCCTGGAGAGCAGAAGGCTCTGGGGAGAGCTTACAGCACCTTCCAGTACTTAAAGGGGGCTACAAGAGATGGAGAGAGGGCCTTTTTACAAGAGCGTGTAGTGACAGAACGAGGGGAAATGGCTTCAAACTGCAAGAAGGTATGTCTAGATTAGATATTAGGAAGAAATTTTTTACTGTGAGAGTGGTGAGGCACTGGAACAGGTTGCCCAGAGAAGCTGTGGATGCCCCATCCCTGAGGGTGTTCAAGGCCAGGCTGGATGGGGGCTTTGAGCAACCCGGTCCAGTGGAAGGCGTCCCTGGCCATGGCTGGGAGGGTGAAATGAGATGACCTTTAAGGACCCATCCAACCCAAACCATTCTGTATCTCTATGATCTTTCCTGCTTCCAACATAAATTACTCTGCACAGGAAGACTTCTAGTCAGCTGCCATTTCTGGTCCTATAGCAATTCTTATCATCTTGTTGACCATTTTTTAATACAATCCAGATAATTTGGCCCCATAATTCAATTCAGCTGTCAGCAGGGATGCATTCACTAGTCTGAATAATCTGATCCACAGCTTTCTTCCCAAAACAGACAGGGAACAGTTGTTTCAAAAGTGATAAATGTAGACTGAAAAAATTGTAAATTTTCTCCTGCATCCTCAGTCTGGGTCTTATGGCTGCTGAAGGACAAAGGCTTTCAGTGGAGATACCTACCCTTTTCTCCAGAGTCCTGACAAAAGTTATTTCAATGGCCAATTACCCTACGTCTTCTGTATTTCATTCCTGAAACAGATTTGTCTGGCATTTGCTTATGCAGACTCCTGATCCACAGTGAATCTCTTCTAAAGAAATCCTGGAAAGGAATCTGGAAATACTGATTCAGGATGACCTGATTACCATGCTCAGTGTAATTGCCAAGTGTCTGATTTTAGGTTTGGAGTTGGGCTCTTTTCCTTCGAAGACACTGGGATAAAATAAACAGTGTTGACCTGAAGCAGAGACTATTTCTGAAGGTTTAAAAAAAAAAGGCTCATCACAGCCTAATTTTTTAAGTTTCTTTTTCTTAGCCACATCACACTGACAATCTACAATTATCTCACAATCAACACTTACTCACTTCTCAAACTCACTCTTCTTCTCTGCCATCTTCAGTTGATAGAAGAAATTTATTGCAACATTTTTCTAGATATCAAGTACATAAACCTGCACTGTGCATTGCAACACCTTAACCTTTCATGTCAGTCCAGGAAGACTCATATTCTTCTACATAATATTTTGGCCTATATCAGTGGTGTTTTCCAGCTATTGTTGTCCGAATGACAACACCATTATTATGCAGAACTAGAAGGACATCCTCCCAATGTTCCAACCTCTTCTATTTGTGTCCTATTTAAACCAATATATAGACACTGCAACCAAGGGACGCTGCAGGATAAGTACCAGTGTTCTAAACCTGAGCAGTTTAACTAAGTTCTCATGTACTACCATTACTACTTGTTTGACTGAAGATCAGCCAAATTAAATCTAGATTTACTTTGCAGGAAAAAGAAAATCCAGTCAACTTAACAAAAGAAAGTTTATCCTTAGTGAAATCTAGTTGTCAATGATGAATTTCATGCTACTTTTTGTTTGCCTCCCTATTTTGAATTATTCTTTCATTAATATTTGAATGTTACTGCCCTTTAGTTAAACTAAAATGCCTGGTAATTCCAACCCTAGCTAAAGGCATGCATAAAAATTTATTATTTTGTAGTTATATGGCTATGTGCCCAACTTATTAAAAATCCCTGCTACTTACCTACACGACTGAATGCATAAAAAAGATTCTTTCTCTACTTCACTTCAAAAGAAACTCTTGAGATAAAATTTATATGCTTATGCTGCAGACTGCAATCATTTGGATCTTAAGTGTGTCTTTCATCATCTTCTTTATTTTTGTCTAAAATAGTAAGTTTCTAAATGTGATCAACATCACTTCAATAGTGCAGAAGAGCTCTCCTGGATCAGGGAAGAATTTGCTTCCTTGAAGCATTCATTTCTAGCCTTGCCACCAACTTGCTACGAATCACTGGGCCTTTTCACATGTGCTGTCTGACACGGGCCTCCCTGTAAACCACTCCTAAATGGCCATGCCCTTCCAGCAGCTAGTGTCATCAAGAAGAAATCACTGAAAAAATGAAATATGAATATGAATAATTTAGCATACTAGGCAGCCTCTAAGCAAACAAAATAATACAATGTTTTTGACCAGACAAACTTTAAATCTCCACTTCTGTGTTTGCCATTTATGAAAAGGAGTAATACTTCCCTATATCAGAGATGATAAATAAATTCCAGTTCCAGACAAACTGATATGCTGAGATGAAAAATTATAGAAAACTTCCCAGCAAAACTCGTTTCTTTTTAACACCGTAGTCTGTGAATGATGAAGAAGGCTTATTGCTCACAAAAAATGATGACATAATGAAGAAATGCATAGCTACACATTTACAGCATTGATGAAGTTCACCACAGGAAGGAAAAAAAATTATGATTACAGACTAACATGATATTCAAACTTAAGGAGACAGGTATTTTAAATATAGACTCTTACTGAATTTCATGTGCTGAGGTTTAAAACTACAACATTTAACATAGCTTTTAAATGCATAATTAAAGGATGAATCAGGTTCCTAGATGCAGTAATACATGGCGGAAGTGCATGCACATTAAGTTTTATAGCATAATTTCATTTTTTCCTCTAATTAAGAAAATATACTTTGCATTATCTTTTGAGATTATAAACACAAAGAAATCCAAAGAAGCCTTACTGGTTTTGACTAACATCCTTCTAGGCAAATTAATTTCTGACACCAACCATAATTTTACTTTTATGGATACTCCTTGTAAGATCTTCAATGGCAACAGGCACATTCATTTTGTCCTGACAAAAATTTTAATTTAATATTCAATTACACATTATCTGTTAGAACTGTATGCTGCTTTATAAATCAATTAATGTGACATTTGGAGGGGCAGGAAAATAAGACTGGGTAGCCTTAGTTCAAAAATACTTGTTTACAGTTTACAAAATACAGCTGAATGAATAGGAAAGGGGAAAAAAAAAAAGACTAAATTAAAATCATTAGCTAAACACCTGTTATCTATCACCATACTGTTATTTTTCCCATGTGTCTACATATCTCTTAGAATGATTATTAGAAATATTCATTTCCTGGAGTAAACATTTTCTAAGTACCTATCCATGTCTGAAATGTTCATATTAAAAGAAAATAATTAAAAGCTATTCTTACAAACAGGCAAATATATGTTCCTTATTGTCTTCCTAAATTCCTAACAGTTCCCCTCTTTTCCTAAGAGAAACCACCAGGATCGTTTGTCCACAGAGAACTCTCCTTATCAGCTCCATCATTGTCACTAGCAACTTAGTGCAGAACTACTTTCATCTCATGCATACATCCCTGGAGTACAGGACTGCAAAGGCAAACACTGCAAGAGCAGCGCAGTAGTTTTGTTTTAGGGACTACTGCGGCAGGATTTCCCACAAACAGACATACTGTCCTGTCTGAAAACAACCTAAATACAAATCAAAGCAAAACATTTATTTGCAATATTCCAAATAAAAACATCCCCAATCCCATGGGTTAAAAAGAAAGAGTAATAGAGAGTTTAGAAAGATGCTCACATCTCTGATCTAAGGTCAAATTTAAGACCGTTCTTAATCTTAAAGCAAGTCTCATTCTTTGCACAATGAGACGCTTCCCATCCATGGAGCTAGTGAGTCTTTCCCTGTGTAAGACTTGCACCCCTATGTTACCTGAGGATTTGACAGATTGTGATAAACACACATAAGTTTGTCTTCTTTTTTATTTGGAATAAAAACCTCAATTTCTTTGTTTCCTCAAAATTACTGACCACTATCTTCAAAACAGTTTCAAGACGCTTCTCCTGGATTACTCAGTGACTCTACCATTCTGGAAAGAATAATTACCTTTTGGAAGCCTGGATGCAATTGTCTTCTGTCGCAACAGCTACCAGAACTTTTAAAGAAATATCTTGACATCCAACTAGATGAAACTATAAGCAAACAGTGGCTTTGCATTGAAAGAAAACAGTTTTCTACTGTGGACAACATCCAAAACTCAGTGTGAAGTATTTGCATGATACAGATCGTAAAATTTGATATATTTCATTATTGTATTTCATATAAAACCTTGCACGTCACATAAATTAAGAAATACACTTTATACAACCTACAGGTGGGATTAATATATGCAATTATCACTGGATTTTAATTTGGGCCAATTACCAGGAAAACCCATAACTTTTGACTGGTAATGCAGAAATAGGCTTGAGATGATGTAATAGACATTAATATCTATCTTCATAAGAAGGAGAAAGAACTCAAAATCTCTTTTAACTGTTCATATATTTTCAAATGCTTTACTTAAAGTAAATAAATACATCAGAGGTCCACATAAAAGCACATTCATACTGAAAATTTAAACTTCTATTCAGTAGTTCTGAACAGTCTCAGATATAAAACTTGCTATGACCAGTTACCAGTCTTCAAAAATGCAAGAAAATAACATCTCAGCCAGCCAAGACGTATCCATTGGCTAAAAGGTAAACATTCTTTTAGTGTAGAATATCTGCTCTGCATTAGCATTTTATTATTAAGTATTTTGGTATTATTATGGAAGAACCCAAATATCAGTCTCATTCATTCAAAATAATGTAATTCAAAAACTTACTTCAAAATGTTTCCCACCTGCAAACTGTTATTCCAAAACAGAATGGGTATTAAAAAACTGACTCTTTGAGATGGTAAACTGATTTTTTCAACCAGATAAGAAACTAGTACCTACAAAAATCTTTTCTTTTTAAAAATCCTGTCACTTCAAAAGGAGTTCTTTTTAGAAAATCAATAAAGTCAGTTGTAAAAGCAAGGTGTCAGTTTCAAAACACCACACATGCTACTACAAAAACAGTTCTTGGCAACATCAGAATTCTCTGGAGGAGAGGGCTAAGAATGGAGAGTCTTTAGAGAGGAAGAACTATAAATGGGCAGTAACTTTCTCTATGGGAACACTACCACAAAGTCATTCACCCTCCAAAAAGCTTTGCAAAGTTTCTTCAGCCAAAAGAAGTATGGAAAAGCAATGGCCCTGCAGGAAGTAAATATTCCTGAACGGCTAGATGCTGTTTCCATTTGCCTTGCATAGGTTTGCTTCCATGGTGCAATGGCTTCATAAGCAAATCCTCACGGCACTGTGTAACATTGTATACACTGCACATGTATAACATCCTCCTCCTCAATCTGTGAAACAGAAATAAACGACTGCGTCCTGTAAAGTGAAAACCATCAGTTAGGAGAAAATACTGGGATTTTTACCTCCGGTATACTTACACCCTAGTTTAATTTACACCAGGAGGAACTCTGAATCAAGTATCATATCAGATATGAGAATGTCACTCAGTATGGTGAAAGAAATACAGCTTTCTAGTTATGGGGTAGCTCAAACAGACACGAACCCCTTTGGTGACCTGGACATACATATACAAAGTTTCTTTTAAATCATGTAAAAACATGTGAACACTCAGGAAAAAAATATCACCCCAACAGTTTTAAATATATAACAGAGACTAAGAAATGGCAAGACCAGTCTGAAGTATCTCTGCAGATTGTCAGATTTAAAAAATAGTAGATGACTGCTCCACCCACCTCCTCATCAATACTTTTTACACTGAACGAGAATGTGAGCGGAGGCAGCCACACTGTGTATACGCTGTGTTTGCTGACTAGAGGAACAGAAGGCCATTGCCTTTAGATGCTTCTTATAAAAGAGTACTTGAGAACAATGGAAGTAAGACTTGTTTGCAAAGGGTTCAGCTAGGTTCACAATTAGTTTTATTTATTTACTTATTTATTCATTTATTTAACTGAGGGGGAAAAGAGTCTACAATAAAATTAACTTCTCTAACTAGTATTTTATTTTTTCTTGAACAGTTCTTCAATAGAAGAGACTTTCCTATCTGTTCCAGCAAAAAGGCTCTGCATCACCAACACCATCACATCTTCCTAGCTTCCAGTCTTTTCAATATGAAAAACAAAACCAATAATCAGACAGACCCATAGCAAAATTTCATTGTTAAAAAAGTTACCATGATTACAGAATTACTAAGAAGTACTTATTGAAGCTGAATGACAGCTATATATACTATATTTTTGTAATTTAATGAATAGTTAGAAGTGGGATACACTAAAAACCCCAAACATAAAAACCACACAGAGTCAAAAATTCTCATACTCTTCTAGAGGACATCATAAACACAAATAATCGATTAAACCAATTTCAAACTCAGCCAATTCAGTCAATTCAAGAAACAGGAAAAGAAATGAGAACATGGGTTTTCATAAAGCAGCTGACATTTGCTTTGGGAATAGCAAAACTATGTGTAAGGAAACAAAATTGACTCCATTCCTCAAAAACAGCCTACTGCTATCAGACAGGGAGATCATAATGAACAATATGTAAAGCCTTCTAGATGGAAGGAATGTAGGATTTTAGGTAGAAGTAGTATCTCCCCCTCTCCCACCTTTAATTGGTGAAATTGGGAAGGGGTATGTATGCTGCAAAGAGGTATCGACTTAACAAGTTGATAAATTCTTTATAAAACAAAAGAGAAAATACTATCTTGTCAGTAACTATTAACTATTTTATTGTGTTTTTATAAATTGGACATACTTTTTACTAAATCTAGATGATTATAATGAGCTTTTCACTGATCTAACCACAGCTTTATGCCAAATTTACTTTTAGCTACCTTAAACTACTAGATTTAGGGTGTGATCCCACTCTTGAATCACCCAAGCAGATAACAAATTTCTTTCCAAGTTTAAGTTTACAAAAATAGCACATCAACTACATGCAACTGTTTCTCCTGGGTAGGTCAGGCCTTAAAGGACAAAGCAGAAAAAGTGAAAGATTGATTTAAAATTAAAAACTGCATTGTTGGGAGCATATTTCAAGAAGATTCTGGTTTCACTTCAAATGGAACTGTATCTTCACCTGCAAGTTGGTTGAAAATTTTAATCTCTCCTTTTCACATTCATCCTTTTTATTACAGCTTGTTCTTGCTTTTCAAATGTTTGGCCATTGTAAACCAGACATTATTTGTGGGAGCACAGCAAAAGCATACAAATGATGTACTTCTGATGGAGACCAGTTATCTCGAAACAAGTGCGTCCGCATTTGTGCCTTGTTCTTGTGCTTTGTTATTCCAGACACAAAACAGTAATGGTTTACTTTTAAATTGTCATATTTTTAATATTGCATGCATAGAAAACCTTGCGGGAAAAAGCACTGGAAAAAAAAAACCAAACCGTAAGTGTTTTGTTTTTTTCTAGGAAGAACGTGAAGTGGCTCCCTAGCTAATCCTGCATGTGATCTCTTGGTTTGCTCTCACAGTGTTGCAACTGAACAGAATGAAGGATCATTACCTACAAGATGCAGGGGGGAAACCAAAACCAATTGCTGTTGCTAAATGAACTGCACTGAGAATACTATGATAATGATGGCAGTAACTTTTTTCTTCTTTAGCATCAGATCAAGAGCATTCCATAACATGAATGCCACTGCTGTTTCCCATGTATTTAAGTAACCTTACATTAAGAACAAAAGAAAGATTGTGCTGGGTTAGACAACTGTTTGTTGAGCTCAGGCTCTCTTACAGTGGCAAACAGAAGACACCTCAGTAATATTAAACCCAGCATGCAGTGATACTGCTAAGGAAACGCTACGTCAAGACCCAATTTTTCAGAGCCCTCAAGACCTGAAGAAGTATTTATCCTTTTTTTTTCAGTGAATGTTTCTTTCATCAAGTTCTTAAACATAAAACACTTAGTATCCGCAACCTCACATACCGCAAGAAGCTACGTTCTATGCTGCATGCCAAGAACCATCTCCATTTGTTTGAGCATGAGTGTGCTAAATACTCGTTTTATTTGTTGGTCCCTACTTCTTGAAGTAAAAGTTGGGCAGGGCAATGACCTTTGCAACATAGGGTGCAGTCCCGTAAGACCCAAGTTAGAGCAGAGCACATCAGGGTCAGCTACAATCCAGTGATCTGTATCTTTCCCAGCTGACCCTCACCATGGGCAGCCATGCCAGGAGTGTCTTCATTTGCACATGCTTTCCATGATGCTGATGCAAGAAATTCTTTAACAGGCAATTATGAAAAACACTGGACATCAAAAGACTTCTATGGAGCTAGTATTGACTAATGTTCTTGAGCAGAGGGGTTTTTAAAATTTATTTTAATGTTCTATGAACAATCATATAATTTGCAGAAGGAGTTGCAGAATCCATTTTTAAAGCTGGGGCTCCAGCACTACAAGCAGCAGCGAGATCACTTTCCTGCATCACTGAAAAATCATCAGGAAACAGTGTAGCAAATTGGCAGTCTGTAATAAAATGATTATAGTCCAAAGAAGCCAGAAGAACATAATTAGTATGCATGGTTTTTAATGCTGAACTAAAAGAGTAATTATTTAAACACTAGAAATTACAATTCCTTTTATTGATTTATTTAAAATAAAACTTGTATCTTCTGTGACATAAGTGGGGAAAGTCTCACCTAGGGGTCCCAAATATGCTTTCCAAATTCTACAAATATCGAGACCAAATACATCAGGTGGAAGACTGTCTTCTGGGAAAACTAGAGGATAATTAATTCTCAAAACCCATGATATGAAAAAGCAGAAACTTTGTGAGACTCCAGATATGTAGCAGACTAGGCACCATGGTTAGGGTTCCTACTGAAAATTTTAAGGCAAAGCAACATGCCTCACAGATGAAGCAGCATGTCTTAAAACACTTTCTCCTTTGACAATGAATTTACTCTTGCTAACAGCATCATTAAGGAAAGAACTGCAGATGAGAAACCACTAGGTGAATAAACTCCAACACAAGATTACATTCAGTCTACACGTTTTATAACCAACTTCAGCACATCACTTCAAGCAGCAACACTAAAGCAAGCATATGAACCAAACACATGGTATGAAGCCTCTTTGTTCCCCAGAAGGAAACCAGTCCATTCCATATAATATTTCAAAGGCATTAACATTTTTCTCAGCCCTTCCAATATTTGTCTCCATCCAGTAAGAAATGCTAGCTTACGGAGACAGGGAAAATAAAGCCAAAAATATCCTGTTTAAATTGTAAAGTCAGGAAGAAAACTAGAGGACGTATTTGACATCATCCAACAAAATCAGAAGTTTTCACTTAAACCAAAGCAGTGTTCTGAGATTCAGATATTTAAGCAAATTTTGAGGAGGAATTTTAAAACGTCAATGCAGTGACTAGATTTTCCTTCCATGCATAACTTGGCAGCAGATAAAATATATTACAACTGTTTGAGAGAGTATCTGACGGTTGAGTAGTAAAAAAACCAGTAAGGTGGCACAAACAACATCAAAAGCAGTATCAAAGAAGTACCAGAATAAATTACAACAGAAGGAGGTATGAACTCCAAATTTACTATGAAAAAATATGTACATGAGATGATTTTGCTTATACAGTGATATGTTTCAGAAATGTTTGTTTTCCTAAACATAATAGTTTTGAAAGTATGATTAATTTTTTTTCCAGATATTATGGAAAGTATAACAATTAGCTAGAAATAGTCTGCTTTGATTTTGATTTCTGATTAAGAACCTTGTGACTTTTTGTTAAAAGTTTAGTGAAACTGGTCATCAGTCAGGCCGAGCAACAGTTATATGTTAATTAAAATTATCTAGCCTCTCACCTGTCAAGACCTTAAGCATGTGTTTAAAATGATTAGTCGACTAGACAGCCACAAAGATATTACAGACATCAGGTTTAGTTTAGACAAATGAGTCAGTTCACCCCTAGTGAAGCATTTTAAGAACTAGTAGTATAAAGATAATAGTTACAGATATTTATTTGAACATCCTCCCTGTTGTCTAAGACCAGACCTTGTGAAGAAGAAAAAAAAATACAAGAAGTAAAAGATAGCAACAAATCACCCAAGGATTTTAAGCAGAAGAGTTATAAAAGCAAATGAAAAGCAAAAGTTCAGAGAGCAGAAAATTATCACAAGATAATTTGTGGGTGGAAATTTCACAGGAAGGAGGCCAGAGGTTTTTGAGTTAATTGTTTGCAGAACTGCTTTCAGAATTTGCAGTGCCCAAGCAATTGTTTGTGAAATTTTTCAGGTTAACAGACTGATTCTTGACTAGTTAAAAAGCTAAAGGAAATAAGTAAATTCCTCTTTCACCTAAAGAAGTGGAACAGTACTTGGGAATATTTTTTTTCTGGTTTAAGTGTTTTACAAAGACTGCTTTTTCCATCAAGAGCCACTAAATGCATATGAAATACTTCTGCCTTTACTAACAAGGCAGAGCATCTGCTGCTACAACAGAAATTCCTTTCTCTGCAGTGAAATTTTAAAGATTTCTTCTTCAAAAACAGCAAGATGACTAATTAGGAAACTTCTCAGTACAAATGCTAAATAGAAAATGTTTATGCTTTTACAATGGTTAATGCTTCACTCCCAATAGGGTGTAAAAAAACAAAAAAAAACCCTCACAAAACCAAAATTCAATCAAAAATCAATTTAGCAAATGCAAGATGGATCTTCTCTGCTATGATTTTAGCAACTAAGTTACACAACAAATGCATACTGGAGTTTTGTTCCAGGCCCTGAACAGAACATCGTTTGAGAGAGGCAGCTGTTCAACATGACAGCTACCATAACATCCAAAGAAAGGCAATGAGCTAGAGCTAAGATACACAATAAGGAGACATATGATGCTCACTGAAAACACATGCAAAAAACTTGCATAGTGACTAAACTTGGAATCAAGCTGAGATTAAATCCACTTTAAAAATAGACAGGAATACACAATTTGTGAGTTTCCACACTTGTTACTCTAAAGAATCTGATAAAAAAAGCTCTGAACTGCAATGGCAAGACCACAAGTCAGTCAACACTTCAAGATATAACTTTCAGGATTTTCTCCTTGAAATGTGAACAACAAAACCACAGCAAGAGGTCTGCATCTCTACAGCTTTCTTTTTCTAAGAAAATAAAACTATAGCAAGGAAGCTTTGAAATAAGGAAACTCAGATCTGCTGGATAAAACATATTAAAAGCAAAGGACTTGAAAACAAAACCATAGCCTGTGCCTTTGAGGGGATGGGATCTTCCTTTCAGATTTCCTCTCAGTTTGGCAACTGTCATCCACTTTCTGGATTGAAACAAGCATCGTGCAGTTCTTTGAGATGTTCTGGAAATTCATCACATCTTAGGAGCCAAGTGAAGATTTCAGGTATCTTTCTGAGTCACACAGCTCACTCATTAGTTTGCAACTGTTCACTGCAATAAACAAATTGCTATCATCATTTTCAGATCTCTTGCAGCAAGCAAGTATGCAAGCATCCCACACATTGCTGGATTCTGAGCTGCACATTTATGAGGTTATCCTTTCATTTCAATCTAGCACAGCAAGACCCACTTCAATTCGACTATCCAGATGAGGCACTTAAGGACTTAAAAACAATTTCAGTAATGAATAAAAACATACACACACAGCATCTCCCCACTATCAGTAAATTTCATCTAGGCATGAGGGGAGTCAAAACAAATGAGAATGCAATTATTCCTTAACTTTTGTAAGCTACTATTTATGGAATAATGCATTACAACAGAGATCATAAACTTTAATGAGGCATAAACACTGTTTACATAATATGCAGAACAGCAATATTTACTTCATCATTATTCTTTTCATGAGATGTTGGTAACTTAACACTGGTGCCCGTAAACTTGTTACTCCGAATTCACAGGTCACAGCACCTCTCCACCACAAAACCAATTTATTAGCAGAACTCAAATACTACAAAAAGCTTTCTACAGTTGCTGACAAGATTCAAAATAAATAAACAAAAAATCCCTTTGATCTCTACTGTTGTTTCCTTCTTAAATGTCACCATAAAACACTGCTGCAGTTAACAGATACTAGAACTGTTACAAGTCTCAACGAAACACTGAACTGTTTTCCAAATGTCAATTTTGACTAGGGAAAAAAAAGAACACAAGGAATTTCCATCTCTCTTAATGGGAATGATATTTTGCCCAAACTCAGTAATTAAAAAACAAAACAAAACAAAACAATAAAATATAAAAGCACAGTGTTGTTTGTTGTAAAACAGTATACTAACTTGTCCCCAATAACAGAATCACTAGTTAAGACCATTTTTTGGAAACTCTATTATTTCTGCTACCAGTTCCTTGAGATACAATCTGCTGGCTTCACTGACCACAGCTTTGCTGAAAGTCCCCCCAAAACAAAAGTTGTGCCTAAAATCCAATGCACCTTGTACATGATCGAAACAGCTATATTTCACAAATGAACACTCAGTGATGCTCAATTTGCATTTCAAGCACAAAAGTATACCTGGTAAATGGAACAAGTCTGCAAACCAGTAGGCTTGCTTTCTAAATCCTGACAGAATTTTTGATTTTTAGAATTCATGTACCATTTGTGAGCCTAGGCATGGAGGCAAATGATACAGCCAAAGGAAATATATAGGTTTTTTTCTTCTTTAAAAACCAGCTTGCACTAGGATGAAAAGTCAGTTCATATTTTGGCTATCATCACCCCACCTCAAAAATATCTGAATGGCCCTACTCACCAGTCTTCCTGAAATAAAGCAACTACACCATGCATTTTTCAAGACAAAAGCTTAGATGAAACATCATTCACAAGTGATACTTATTATCTGAATTATCATTATTCTTACTGGAATCCTCTTCTATTTTACCTTACTGTTGCTATATATGATTGAGAAGTCTGCCTTCCTGCACTTTTCCCTACGAAGTACATAAAAACAAGGCGAGAGAGAGAGCATATCTGGAAGGCACATTCACTGACAGTCTGGTGTTCTGAATGAAATACTGAATTATGAGGTACAGTGGAAACATATCTATTACCATCCAGTCCTTAACTCTTGCAATTACACATATTCTTTAAATTATTTACTCTGGTCACAGTTTACTCCAGCTCTCTACACCATATATTGTATTTAAAATACTGCACAACCAAGAAGGTTCTGTTCTTAGTGTGTCTTGATTGCTGCAGTTTGGCTCAATTCCAGCCTCCCCAACAGGAATTGGGCCTGGTAAGCTCTGCAGGACCTTTTCAGCAGGGGAGGAGAGCTCCAAGGCAGCTAAAGGGAGTGTGTTCATGCCTGCGGGGAGCTGAGCTGGGTGTCTGTAACAGGTACACAGCCTGGAAGACTTGCAAGCGAAGGTTGTTCAGGAATGGCCCAGAAGCATAGTGAATTGAAGTGCTCATGCAACCATAGCCTCCAGCCTCCATCACAGCATGATTTCTTTACTAAGAATAGCTGAAGTGGGCAGAGCAAAGGCTTGTCTGTGATTCTGTGTGACTATACGGCTCCTCAGACCCTCACCAATAACAAACACCTAGGAAGGTGTGATCACCAAAACCACTCAGACCTTTCCAAGGGCACTCATGTACCTCCTGTCGGGGCTGCAAGAAAATGGCCATGCTGCCAATCATGTCCAGGCCTGAGCTTAAGATAAATGAGCAGGACATAAGAAACTTTTGCTACCTTAAAGTAATACCATACGAACACTATCCATGCAGCAGACAGACTGAAACAAGAGCTTGTCTTTCTAATCTGTACAAATGCCAAGCCTACTTAAAAAACGTGTACTGGATTCCATGTATACGCTGTTGACAATCATCTGTGGAAACTGACAATTATTCTCCTGGGAACACCAGTCCCGTAGTGCTGGAAATACAAATCCTCCTTATCTGTTTTGCATTCCACCTCTGCTATACTCTTCCTCCACAGAAAAATGGATATAAATATACCCTTTAAAAAAATATTCCTCCTAAAAATAGTCATGAGCATTTATCTACAGATTGGTGAAATGGCCCAGCTGTACAGTCCAGCTTGCAAAAATAACTTCTGATATGGTGTGAAGGATCTTGACTAGTAAGTGAAAAAAGAAGTATGATATTTAGAAACCAATTCTAGTATTCTGAGCAATATGCACGAACTTCAGGTTTTAGAAACCGCTAATTTAGAAATTTAGAAATTGCTAGACATCCAGCTAGGGCCTGAAAACTGTGCATAGTCTGGATAACTGGAATAAACATCAAGAAAAGAGACTGGTTGCCCCTGTTTCTTCCAAGTATTAAAACTAGGGTGACTATATCCTCTACTAAACATCAAAAGAAGACTTGAATTTCCCCCATTAGTTTTTCTGCCTAGCTCCCCAGCTCCTCTCCCTGTCAATCAGTAACAATACCAACACAAGCGTCACACGCAATAACCAAGTCACTTGCTGGGCCAACAAATTTACACAGAGCACTGTGGGTCAGGTTTTAGTCACGCCAGCAAGAATGAAAACAGGCAAATGTCAGGAAAGAATGGGAGACCTCTACCAATCATTCAAGTGTTTTAATACAGTGACATTAAAATTCATTATTTCGGTTTCCCATTAATCGTGCCAATCAACAAGACGTAAAAGTGAGTGTTCTCCCTTTAAACTCACCATGAATTTCACATTTCATTCGCTGAGTATTGTCACTATTCATCTCCATGGAAACAGTTGTGATGGGAAAAACTCACTGGTATATTGTATCACCAAGTGAATCAGACAAGACTAATTAAAGACAACTCTTTCTAAATATACGCACAGCCTGCAAACCCAGAATACTAAGAAAATATTTTCAAAACGGTCTTATAGGCAGAGTTTTATTAAAACTAGTAAGACAGTCTCATGGACAGATGCACAGGATTACAGTACACCTATCAAAAACCTTATTTTCTTAAACCAAAACAGTTCAAAAGCTCTTGCTCATATACAATGCCTATATATAGAATATTTTTAAATGACAGCGGGCAGTTAAGACCAATTAACCGCTATAAATTTGTAAATAACTATATATACTATGTACTTCACCAACTTTCCACATACAAGACTCCTACATTTTTTCCAATGCTTGCAGACATCCCATGACATTTACCACTAATAAAAATTACAAATATACTGTAGAAACACACTCACAAACAGGAGACAGGCCCTGGGTGTGATTACAAGAGAGAGCTGCCAAGAAGTGCCATCCATACAGACATCCTAGCTTTTCTCTTGGATATTTTCACAGCTACCTGTTCTTTAAGCCATTTACTTACCAATTCCTGTGGTATTCATATAGATTAATAAAATTCACTAAATATGAAAGGGCATGAACTAAATCAAAAAAATCACTGTGGAATTCTCCTATTACTTTATCTCATTTTCAGTTTAAGTAGTCACTCAGCATATTAAGGGTTTACTTAAAGATGAAAGATATTCCTCAGTTTCAAGCTGATAACCAATTACCAAACAGCTTCATAAGTATTCAGTTCCTACTTTTGTTTCCATATTAATTAAAATTAAATTTTAAAATAATATAAATTATAGATTTTTTTTTTTCTTTAATGAATATAAGCATTAATGTAGAGCAAGGAAAAATATCTTAAATTTAAAATGACATCAAAGTTACAAGACATTTCAAGGACCAAAAATAAATATATGAAGTTAGGAGAGAAGGAAGGTGTCTTACTCAAAGAACCCCTAATTAATGCAGCCTATTTCTTAAATGCAGCAGGAATTTGACAATGTCTCTTCAAACACAAACCATTATCTCTTCTGGAAAGGGTTTCTTACTTCAGGCCCACCCTAATGCAATGTACTGTTCTCATGTCCAGTGCTATCCTGGACTTATCTCATCTGCACCACATTTCATTGTACAACCTAAACATGTCCTTACATACCTATAGACATTTTTAAACACATTCTAAGAAAACAGGTATTTTAGATTATGCATTCATAGCAGCAAAATGAAAAGCCACCTCCAATTCAAATTGCTATCAAAAATGAACATTAGTGCTTCATACTAATAAAGATGATACCACAGAATACAGTATTTATCAAAAAATGTATAGTATTTGGAATCCGACATATTAGTCTGATGCAAGACACTACATTTTCATATATACAGCTATATGACACAAATTTCATGCAAATGGAAGCAAGTTGTTCAAGTAATACATGTGCTTCAAATTTGACCGCCACAAGAAAAGACTACTGAAAGATTATTTTTCTTCCTACCATGTCAGAAGGGATTTAAACCTTTTCTGCATGACATACTGTCTTCTCCATTCAAAATTTTAAATTCCATGAATATAAATGGCTCTTTTTATCAGCTCAAATGTATGCACTCTTTACAAATAATGCAGCGAACATACAGTTACGCAAAATAAAATAGCCGGTTTCGTAAATGAAAAAAATTCAAAGCAATTACCAGTGACAAGTGCAACTATTTTGTTGCAACACCAGCATAAACAAGTCCTGTTCAGATGCTTCTTAAAAACTGTGCATAGGTTATCTACACAAAATGTGTCAAATTACTAGGAAGATATAGTTATTGAAAAGAAAATTAATAAAACTGTATGTGAACAAAAAGACAACAGAATAACTGGCATCTCAAATGCTTCCCATTCACTGCAAAACAAGGTATAAGATATTCAGGAAGACAGAAAATTCATAAGCACACAAAGGAAATGCATCTGAATGCAGTATGATGTAAGTGTGCAAACTCTTACAGCCAGGAACCATTAACCAAAAAGACAATCAATCCAAAAGTAGTTTGTTTTTCTTGTAACAGGCTCAAAACTAACACATGTAATTCTGGAAGATGCTTGATATGGGGCATATATGCTAATGGCCTAAAAAAACATCAAGTCAGTGAAGAAGCACAGAACCTTTCAACTTTAGAACATTTCTGCTGTCTTCTTAAGCACTTGTAATTAGTCACCATCAGGACTGGGACAGTAAAGTAAAAAGATGTAAGATTTGATAAAATATGACAACTTTATGTTCTTATTTAATATCACATTATGATCAACAGTAGTTTTACATGAGCTACAAAATTAGTTCATTTAATTCTGATTTCTGTATTTTCTGATTCTAACATAAAATATTACGCGTATTTGCTATGTACCAGTATTTAACATTAATGCATGGCTCAAAAGAGTTAGCCTGTATTGTTAGATATGAAGTCCTTAAAGATTATTTCATTTCACTGTGAAATATGAGCACAAAAGAAAACAAACAAACATATTTTAAAAAATAAAAATAAAAATAAAAATAAAAATAAGGAAACCAAATCCCAACCAATGAACAACAATATGCAGAAAGCTGTTTATGACTTTGCTGTCCTACCAGAAGTCATCTATTTTAGATGCTTATGCAAATGCATCATATTTCTAAGAAAATACTTAAGAGCCACCTTTTGCTTGACAGAAGTATCATATGAAAATGAAAGGTCCTCTGCTTTACAACCCTAAAATTCATTTTTCCACATACATTAAGAATTTTACAAAGAAATTCTCCTTGCAAAAAAAAAATCCAATTTTTTTTTAATATAATTGAAATGCTAATACTAAAAAAACCCACCAAACCTACATTATTAGAAGCCATGCACAACACAGTGGAATACTGCATTACTGTATCTCTAAAAATGAGTCTTACCAAGAGTTGCACTCGTAACATTTTTAGCTGTTCAGCAGTATTTCTAGGGAGTTCCATTTTTGGTAAACACTTGCATAAATCAACAGATTGAAAATCAGAAGCTCAAGGAAGAAGAGTAGCAAATTCTAGTTAAATGTATCTGAACAGATTTTTTTTTTTAATTATTTCCTGCACATTCAGAAGTTTGAGATACACTACTATATCCCCAAACTCAAGGAGTTAATTTAGAACACACAGCAGTGATTCTGAAGGAAAAGAAATGAAGCCAGCCAGTGAATTGTTTCCTTCTCTCATCTTGAAAATCTTGCAGCAGTTTGCCCACATAAGTCCTCCCTAAGAGATCAACACTTGTGGTAGGCCCGTGTAATGCCAAACAGTCCCAAAACATAACCATACCCTCATCTTATTGTTTATAGAGATCATGTAACATCTTCAGGTCAGCATCTACCTTTATTACTTCATTTTACACAAGCAATAAAGGGAGTACTATGCTCTATCTTTCTTGATCCCTAACAGCCACAAGAACCCTCATGATTTCTTGAACAGTCTTTTCTTCATACATAAAGCCTACATGCATTATAAGATAAAGACATTCTCATGATCAAGTACTACCTCAAATTTTACAGTATGCAAGTTAGCACCAGCACCAATTTTCAAGAATTCTCTCCATGCCAAAATTCTGACATCTGCCATACCTACAGCTTACTTAAAACAAACAAGTAAAACCTAAATATAAATATAGGTGTACACATAAACATATACACAGACCCAGAACCATAACAACAACACTTTACAAGAGAGAATCTGGAACAAGTTTAATGATCCACAGTCCAATAAAGGATTTCGGTTATTTCAAACTGCAACTAAAGCTTTTTTACTCACTTCTGAAAATCCTGCAGAAATACAGACATAAAAATAGGTAACTTTATCCTTCACAATTAATCCATATAGTAAGCAGTCTATATATTTATTGCAGTCCCTGTTTTAATAATCATGAATGACTCAATTGGTAAGTTGCCAGCAAGGAAGACTTCTCATCATCAGTGAAGTAACATCCTGACAGTGCCAACCATGAAGCTTCTGTAGAAATACAGCAGATCACATCCACCTTGCGAGTTCTTATATTGCATTATCTGGGTACCTAAAGATACTACACCTATGTAGTATGAAAGCGAATTTGTTTTGTATTTGGTATCACAATTTGGTAAGATGATGAAAAAGCATTAAAAAAACCCCAAAACCACATCCCAACTTTTTGTGGTAAGTCTTGTAGGTTGTGGCCCATTAACCGCTTTCAAAACCGCTTGAAACAAAATATTATTCTACATCCTGCTCATCCAAAACCTGTTCTATGTTACCTACGTCAGTGAGGAGAATACACACCATACTAAATACCTCAAAAAAGTAAAAACGTGTCTTTTAGCTGATGCCAACATGTGTATTGCTTGCTCAAAAAAAAATTCTACAGATTACAGGGAAGTAGAGATTAATAATTAAGAATTTCAGCAAGGAAATAAAAAATTATGACAGTGAATAAACTACATAGGAAATAAGACTGACCTGTCATATCCCTCAGTCCCGCTTCTGAACTGGTTTAAGGGGGAAGAAATAACAGTAATTTCCTCTTGAGACCATCCACCCCAAAAAACCTGTCAGCCAATGAACCGCTATCATGGCCAAGGAATGGAGAGAAAATGGCACCCAAATGGGTGTTTTAGGAAGTACTCAGGAACAAATGTTTCATTTCCTTCATTCTTACAGAACAGGTACTATCAAACTGAAAGTGCCTTTCAGTCCTACGGATCAGAGGTTCAGGAAAACAAAGCATGATGGAAACTAGACACATGCTGGATTATGAAGTAACATAATATAATTAAATACTTTTTACTCAAAGGGCTCTTTGAACAAGGCGACAGATTGAAAAAAACATCCCCTGGATCAGAGAAGTCATGAAGAATACAAATTTCTACTTGAAACATTAGGCCATGTCATGAGTGGAAAGAAGGGAAGGGGACAGGTATGACTAGCTGAACAAACAGCTAGAACAATTTCTAGAATATCAGACTAAACAGGCATATCTCAGAAGTGAATTTAGAAGAGTAGAAAGGAAACGTCTTAGTATCAATAAGTTTCCATGGGATGCAGAGAGAAACACACGTGGGCAGCTATCTTCTTCTTTGGCAGATGTTCTCAAACATCAAGATGAAGTATTTAGTGTTTTGTGCAAAACCTGTAGAAGACAAATTTCTGGCATCAACCATGAGGCAAAACTCAATTCATTTGCAATTTTTTATTACAGCTTCTGTTCTGCTTCAAAATCGCTTGGTTCTGATAAAAAGCTCTCAGATCCAGCATGCTTATTTGTGTGGAACACATATCCTTGAAAGAATCAGCAAGTACCCAGAGCTTACACACAAGCACATTCAGCAACTACTTACACTTTTATCCAACAGAACAGAACAGCTCATATATATTTTTTCCCATTTACAGCTCAAAGATGGTTTACCTTTGGTGGGCAGCAGATCTGCCTTTCTAAAAGACAAAGTTTGTCATGCTTTGTGAGATTCTTACATACCACACGTGTTCCTACAATTCACCAGCACTAATGAATTAGTGGGCATTATTCCACAGTGGAGGTTTTCAAATTAAAAGAATTATCTCAAGAAAGACTTCACTTGTCTGTATTTCAGATCTAAGAGGGAGAAAAAGCACCATATATTTAGACTAGGTTTTACAAGGTACATTTCTAAAATAAACTTCTCAATGGTAACCGAGTACCTTTAATAATCTCAGTCCAACTTTCAAGTTTGGTACTATTTACCTACTGCTAATTATATAGCCAGATCATTTTCTACTGACTTTTCTATTTACTTTTATTTACTATTTTCTTAAAACTAGTGTTTCCTCAAAGGGGAAAAAAGAAACCTTCAAGAACTATTTTAGGTTCTGAATAAGCAGTTTGTTTTAAACATATTTTTACTAATGTACTTCTACCTGTTGTAAGCAGTCCTGAGTAACTGACAAAAGCCTAGAGGTGTCCTGAGTGCACCTGTTCCACCAAAAGGGAGGAGACCAATGGGGAAAAAAACATCCATTATACACCAAGACAGGCAACAGCCACTACAGACCATGAGACCATGTACCAAATCACATAATGAAGCATCAGTTCCTAGCACAATTCAAAAAGTAATTTTGAAGCATCTTGGAACTGCCAGTGTATTTTCAGGGCCATTTAGAGCAGCTAGGCATTGCTAGGTAACAATAATCCCAGTAATACTCCTCAAATACACAGAGAGGTAAGTAGGAAGCAAAAGACACTAGAAAACAGAATTCCCTACAAGGAGGTTATCTCTTCCTGTCAGATAATGCAGATTCTAACATCTTTGCTCAGGTATCCACCTGGCAGGGTGGAAGAGACACTGCCATTCCAAATACATAGACACCCTTCTTGATGTGCTTTTCATGTCTGTATTACCAAGCAAGATTTGGGACACAGATTAAGGGATTCAGGATGGTCAGCACATGCCAGATTGATGTGAAAGTTCTGTACCACAGAACTTAAATCATTTTCTCTCAGGATATGTGTAGAAATTTAAGTCTTTTAAAACTTGATCAGATGAAAGAAGTAATTTGGCACTTAAGAGTTTCCAGGACAAGTTTTTTTGTCTGTTAGTTTGAAGAAATGGCTTTCAAAGCCAAAGAACAAAGTCATGAGTACACTTTGTAACTCAACTTTAGCAGAAATGTCAGCTTGGAGTGTCAAATTCTTGTCTCTTGCTCCCACCTTGACTGTCCCTTTTGCTGTGCCAACAGAACAATTTCTGCAGCAACTTTATAAGCAACAGATAAGCTAAACACAGTCACTAAACCATCAAAAAACACCAGAAAGGATACACAAATCTAACTTACACTGCAGCTCCACAAACTGCTGTGTTGGCACAAACAGGGAGTTGGTCTTGGTATGGTAACAAACACCCAGTAAAGGAGAAGAACAACAATTGCTACAAAAGGAAACGTCATACTTTCATATTCAATCTTTGTGATTTCAGTGCTGCTTTATCTTCTGAGAATTCTTTATCAAATTTCAAGCAAGAAAGAATAAATTTTAATGAAATAAGTAATTTAGGATACAGACAATAGTCCATAATCCTTGTAATTAGAAAAAAATAATATGGAGTTATAAAGCTGACTTTACCCACTGCGGGATGTAAGAAGTAGGGTGTGATATTAAAATATGACTCAGTGACCCAGGGGATACTCTGTACAAGGTATGGCACGTATGCTTGGCAATTCAAAGCAGAAATACTAATCTCTATACTAACATTAACTGTGCCTGGTTCATGTCCCTGTTGTATGATTTCTAGAAGCATGGCCATTAAAAAATTAGTCATGTCTCTGGAACAGTTTGCAGGTTGAGAAGACTAATTTACTATCTGTAATTAGAGCTCTGCCCATGTTATCAAGACTCAACACCAGGCACAGGAAAATAATCCTGGAA
This sequence comes from Struthidea cinerea, assembly GCA_013397865.1. Taxonomy (NCBI): domain Eukaryota; kingdom Metazoa; phylum Chordata; class Aves; order Passeriformes; family Corcoracidae; genus Struthidea; species Struthidea cinerea. Next base: position 233,724 of record VZTI01004803.1, read on the forward strand.
TAGAAAGCTTTACTTGTAAAGATCTCTGGAATAAAAAGATCCACTTAGAATATTACATAAGAGAAAAGAGCATCTGTAAAAACTGTAGTTATTTCAGAAAAAAAGTCAATCTAAACAAGTTGGAGAACATAGCAAAGGCTGCTCTGGACTCTTCATAGCTCCCTTGAGAGTCTAACACCCAACAGCCACTCCTGTCTCTGCTCCTGCCAAGGTAATGCTCCACAAATCAGAAGTCCTTTTCTGTCCCTGCCAACAATTTCAGTGACTGAAAAAGCAAAATATCGGGACTTGTTATGGGTTTTTTAACATTAGAAGTTGAGAAATAGACCTAAGGGAGTCTGTCTGCTGCAGAAGGTGAGACTGGGAATTGCAATGTTTTAAGTATAGCGAGAACAGTACAAGACATGGGCAAAGCATAGCAACAATAAAGATGGTAGATGCATGCCAGAAATAAAATTGAGTTATTTGATGGGTGTGGAGGGGAGGTCCTTATTCAAAATTATTCATATCACAAAGCCAAATGCATATGTAACTGCACATCATCCAATGGCATACTACTAAAAATAAGACATTATCAGTAGAAAATTTAGTTGCCTGACCACAAATGTCAATAAATAGCTACTCAGTATAAGAAATGCATTTTACAAGGTATTTAAGAACTTCATTACAGCAAACTAACTCCCTAAAAACAGTTTTTTCTTTTGCTTAGCAGAATTGAAACTAGAACTCTCTCACAGCCTGTCCCTTGAGGGCTACATATATGACCATCTTTCATACTACATGAAAGACTTTTCAACTCAACAAGTAGATCTTTTTTTTCTCATACAAGAAGCTATATAGGTATCACTAGTGGGATTTAAGCAGCAGAGGATACTGAGGAAGGCAAAATTCAACAAAAATTCTATGTTAAGAAACAAATAAGTAATACTACTGCTGAAGACTGTAAAGTTATATTTAAATAACCTCTCTGCTGGAAAGAAAATCAAAGGAGTTGTGTTGTTAGCACTGTTTTTGAAAGACAGCACACTTTCAGCATTCTTAATTTTCTTCCATATTTTTTCCAGTCATGTAAATATCATGGCTCCTAGGAGCACTGTTCAATTTCTGGCTGGGCAGATCTTCTTTTTATCTGTCTAGGAAATATCAATTGCTCCAAGATTTCCCTGTCCATTACTGGCAGATAGCACTAAACAAATACAAGAGCTTCAGTTTGGTCTAATGAAAGTCTCTAGTGCTCTCACATCCAAAGTATGCTTGTTCTATAGGTGCTTTAGGCATGGACAGGTAGGCAATAGTCAGAACAGGAACACAAAGCACTTTGGAAAACAAAGTTCTAGTTGCCTAATGTTATGTTCTAGAAAGACAATCAATAGTAAGTATTCCATTTATTTTAAAGGATAAATAACAGTCATGTGTAAGGGGAGGACTTATGGTTTTAAGATCACTCATTTCTATTCTCAGAAAGATTGACTACTGAAGCCATTGACCCTGAAACAGAATACAATAGTCAAAGAAAGAATATTTAGATTTTATTAAGGGGCATTAATGCATTGCCACTTAAAGTTCAAACCTCCTCCATAATTCATCTCAACTACCATGTTTTAAAGTCTTATGTAATTGGTACTATTCAGCTCAAACAGTAAGTTCAGATTTCTCCTAGTCTGCAGAGGTAAAATGATGTTCACGACTGACTAGAAATACAAGTGTAAGAAGCTGCTTAAAACATGCTTTCCCAGCATTGATAGGAGTAGGAAGGTTTATTGCACACTGATAGGAGTAGGAAGGTTTATTGTGGATATTTTTCCAAATCCCTTTTACTTTGTCTTTGCTTAATTACAGACAAGCAATATAAAAACTCTATACCACTAAGAGTGCCATTAACAGAGCAAATGCTAAAAACGTTCTCCCCTCTGCTCTTTGCAGCATTTGAAACATGCCTATCCACATAGCTAGGGATAAGATGCTCTCTTTCTAGAAGAAGATGACAAGAATGACTTGTAGAACATACAAGTAGAAACAGGCAACAAAGGAGGAGAATAAAAGCATAACTCACTGATAAGAATTAGGAAGACTTGTTTTGCTGAACATAAACAATAACAAGAAAATATCCTATGGGTATTGTTAGTGAAAAACGAAGTTCAGGAAAACAAGATTCTTCTGGTGGATGGGTAAAAACAACCCAGTGGTAGTGATACAGAAAAGACTGAAGTACTCTATGTCTCTTTTTCTCCTGTTCCGTACAGACGGTTTTCTCCCAGACAACAGCAGGTACTGACAGGGTTTGGGAAAGGGCAGGGAAACCAACAGTATGGGACCAACAGTTTTGGAATACTTAGTGTAGCCATATTCAGACCCTTGGGGCTAGAAGGCATTCACCTAAGGTAGCTGAAAAGGTTGGCCAATGTGATTATGAGATTGCTATCAGCTACCAAAAATTCTAACCGTTGAGGTGTTTTAGGGGTCCCAAGGTTTAAAAAAAGGCTAATCCCTAAGAAAGGTGAAGAGACCCATAGAACAGGCCAGATACCCTGAACTAGAAAGTACCAGAGAAGCCCACATTGAGCATGCCCTCCTAGAGTCAATTTTCAAACACAAGATGGACAATAAAGTAACCAGAAACAGCCAACATTGTTTTACCAAGGTCAAATTACACTTGACCAACCTGACTGCCTACTTTAATGACAGGACTGCTTAGGTAGCTAAGGGAAAAGCTACGGATTTCATGGACTCAAATCTCAGTGAGGTTTTTTGGCACTATCTCACACAGCATTGTCTGGAAGCTGAGAAGCACAGAGTGGAAAAGTAAACTGTTAGGTTGAAAATTAGGCATCCTGCCTAGATCAAAAAGTAACAATAAATGAGTCAACATTCACTTAGCAGCTTGTAAAGACCAGAATACCAAAGAGGTTAATATTGGGGTCCAAATGGTTGATTTTAAATTGTTTTGTGGTTTTTTCAGTTGTTTTTTTTTTTTTTTTTTTTTTTTTTTTTTTTTTTTTTTTTTTTTTTTTTTT